>CM025784.1:20862294-20920960 GCA_014636745.2 Centella asiatica | reverse complement strand
TATATATATATATATATATATATATATATATATATATATATATATATCGTTTGGGTACAACCCTAGCCCCACTTTCATAAATTTCATTCTTTCTTGTCTCAAGAGTAGTTGTCTTCTTTAAAAATAGCACAATTATTCTAATCCTTTCTTTAAAGCTTGAAGAAGTAAGAGCTTTATACCAATTTTATGCTTTGTTTTGTTTTGTCCTTGTTTTTTAATGTGCATAACATCAGAAGTTATTAGTCGTGTATGCTAAGTTTTCCAGAAACAATAAAGCTTCAAAAACTGCAGTAATATTCTTTTGAATATTTGAGTGTGAGTATTGTGAGAAGAAACAGTACACACTGCATAATAGATGAGGATGAGAGTATGACCCATGTATGGTTATTTGTTGATAACACCACCCATGGAGGAGTGAGGAAGACACCACTATATGACTGTATCTAAGACAAGTTCTAACTTAGTCTCCGATGGTTTGGAGTTAGTCTTTGACCGAACCAAATAGTCCCTGGGAGATTTGAAGTTAGTCTCCGACGATATAAATGTTAGTGTCTGATGAGATATATGTTAGTCTCTGATGAGATATTTGTTAATCTCTGACGAGGAAATTTCTTAGTCTATGGTGGGCTGAAAATGTTAGTCCCCGATGAACAAATTTTGATTAGTCTTTGATGGGCTAAAAATTTTTAGTCTCTGATGAAGGAAATATTGTTAGTCTCTGGTGGGCAAAGTATGTTAGTCTCTGATGACTAAAGTTGTTAGTTCCTGAAGAGTTTGGCGTTAGCCAACTGAGTTTGGCGCTAACTTATGGAGTTTGGCGTTGAACAAACTAGCCACCGAGGAGTTCAACGCTGAACAAGTTGTCACCCGACGAGTTTGGCGATAAACAAGACCATCCCCTAATGGGTAAGTCATCCCCTAATGACCATCCCCTGACGGATGAATTACTGTCTGATGGTCGAGGGACATCCCCTGACGGCCAAAGAGACATCCCCTAACGGGTAATTTATCCACTGATGATTGATTATCCCCTGACAAACAGAACTCATTCCCTGGTGGATGTGTAACAGTCTAAAAATCCCTCAGGCTTGTTTGAATGAAAGTCTCAATTTTTTTTTCCAACGCAACAAATGATTAAATTAAAACGTCAAGAGAATAAGAATGCACGGACATCACAGACATCACATTTGTACATACTCACATTTATATTCAAGCTTAGATTCTCCTGCTAAGTAAACATATGTATGTTTTTCAGAAGTTTTTCACCAAGTAAGTGAATTAGATTTAGCTCAACTAAGGACCAAGGCAAGTATATTCTCACTCTTATGCTTATTTCAGTTAAGTGCATGATCAATTGATTCGACATGCGTACAAGGTTATGACTTTTATGTTTAAATTTCCTTGTGAATCAGAATGCTATTCTTTAATTTCCGCTAGCATGATATGAATGAAAGTGCATGGATATAACTAAGTTTTGATTTATCAATTATTTTTTTCAATCTTATATCTGTGCTAATGTATGAGAATGTTTCCACTTGGGCATTGAGCAAGTGCTTATGTTAGTCTTGAGAGGGTAAGATGGTTATCGTACGTAGTTACGAGTCTCCTCTGAGCTAAATAAGACATGCAAAATGGTTAAGGAAGGAAGGAAGAGTTTGAAACCTCAAAGTCAAAGATATTTCCAAAGTGCTAGAGGTTTTGACAATTGAATCCGTCATACCTAACAAACAATTTGAACCCTTGTTGTGCTTCAAACCCACCATACATGATTATATACTTGCTGAGCATAAAACGCTCATCCTTGCTATTTTTAAATGTTTTACAGGTGATAAAGGTAAGATATACATGCATAACGTCATTGCGAGTTAACTGTGGGTAGTGATGAGGAGAAGAAGAGGATTGAAGATGTAAGGGCACAATTGCAGTGTTAAGTCTGTAAGACCTACGGGTCACAACTTCATGTAAGGATGATGATTAAAGTTATTGTAATAGCTTAGTTTCTGCTGCAAGATTTGTACTCTGAATATTTGTAAGGACGTACTATTAATCACTTTAGTACATTAGTGTTGTATGGTTGTATTGTTGTTTGTTTCCTTCCTCTGACGGCGCCCGGGTCCCGTGTGGGATTTTTGGGGCTGTCACATTAAGCTCAGTCTCCGATGCTTTAATCTTAGTCTTCGATGGTTTAATCTTAGTCTCCGATGGCTTACGCTTAGTCTCTGATAACTTAAGATTAGTCTCCAATGCTTTAAGCTGTAGTCTCTGATAAGCTTTTGTCTTAGTCTCTGATAGACTAAACATAATCTTTGACTTTGAAATCTCTTATGCAGTTCTGGTAATCTCTTATAACACAAATTAACTTACTCTCATATAAAAATAAATTACATGAATGTGAGAGTAAACTACTAGCTACAAAAATTCAAATGTTATTAACTAGCACTAACTGTACATTTTAATTTCTAAGTATTCTAAATATAATCATCATGAAATGTTATAAAACCTAACAACTTGGATAGTGGATATTCAAGATATATGACAGGAGACGAAGCCTTGCTCTCAAGTAATTTTTGGAGATAATAGTTCTGGAAAAACTAAGGGATATGGTTTAGCAGGAAATGGAATAGTCTGCTTTAACAAGGTTGCTTATGTGGAAGGTCTCAAGCACAACTTTCTTAGCATAAGTCAGTTATTTGACAAAGGGCATAAGGTCACCTTCTTAGACAATCAATGTCAAGTAGGAGATCTGTTTTCCCAGTGAGATGGCCTAGAACTTGTAGAAGGGGGGTTGAATACAAGTTCTTGCAACTTTTTTGAATTCCTGTTCTTTAAGAAATTAAATTTCTGCGGAATATAAAGAACAAGATCAAAACTCTATAAACAATTGCTTTTATTGATTTAACAATTGATTACAAGTTTTCTAACAATCAAAACAAGCTTTGATCGTCAGCTTCTATTCTGTGTATAAAATACAACACTTTCAATTCTCTCTCTCTATACACATCTCTCGCTTCGTATTTCTGTTCTGTAATTTATAATTACAGCTTCTAAAACTAAGTTATCAAAAACCTAGCTTCCTAATTCAAATCAAATACAATCTTTCCAATTGAAAGATTTCTAACAAGTTTCCTTGTCAGCTTCGTCTTCAATAAAGTCTACGTGTGCATGGAAGACTTTCCTTCTTTGATTTGAACTCTAACTCCATCAGTGATTAAGTCTTCGACTAATCTCCGATAGATTCTTTAATTAGTCCCTGATCACTTCGAGTAATCTCCGATACTTTGGCTTTAGTCTCCGATGACGTCAGCTTTTAATCTCTGAGGTATTGTTTTAATCTCTGATGACGTCAGCATTAATCTCTGACTCTTTAGTTACAATCCCCGATGACGTAAGCTTTAATCTCCGATGACCAATCCTTCAATCTCTGATGAACAAAACATTTTAATCTCCGATGAAGGATTCTTCAATCTCCGATGGGCAAAGTCCAATCTCTGATGAACAAAACTTTATTCTCTGATGGACTTTTCCCTTAATCTCCGACAAGCCAAAATCAATCTCCGAAGGAGTAATTAACTTAAACAACTTGTTGAACAAACTCAACAAGTATTCCAGCAGTACATACAAAAGTAATGAACCTATCTCTTTATTATAATGACTAATTTACAAACAAGAGATACTACTGCTAGCTACAAAACTAAAGTGTTACAAACCAACACTTTTTTGTACATTTGTATTTCTAAGTATTCTAAAGACAATCATCATCAAATGTTTATAAAACCTAACAAGATCTTCAAACAAATTCTCTGAAACTTTTTGGTTCAAGAAATGGTAATGTTTATGTAGTAAATTTGGCTAAGCTAAGTCCTGCTGAAACAACTTGCTTTCTTGCTAATGCTTCAGCAAATGCTTGTTGGTTATGGCATAAGAGACTTTCACACTTAAATTTCAAAACCATTTCAAAACTCACTGCTAAAAAACTAGTAAAATGTTTACCAAAATTTTCCTTTGAAAAAGAAAAACCATGTAGAGCTTGCCAATTTGGTAAGCAAACAAAACAATCCTCCTTAAGCAAACCTGAAAAATCAAACTCTATGTCTCTCCAACTATTACATCTTGATTTGTTTGGCCCTATATCAACTAGTCTTGGTGGAATGAAATATGGATTCACTATTGTAGATGATTTCAGAAGATATACATGGGTATTATTTCTTGCTCACAAGAATGATACATTAGCAGAGTTTGAGAAGTTCAGCAGACAAGTGCAAAATGAGAAGGAACTCAGAATCAAGTTAGTAAGGAGTGATCATGGAAAAGAATTTGACTTTGGAGGCTTTACTGAGTTCTGTGATAAGCAAGGAATATCTCACAACTTCTCAGCACCAAGAACTCCACAACAAAATGGAATGGTTGAAAGGAAAAATAGAACTTTGGAAGAAGTAGGAAGAACATTGCTTGTTGATGCTAGACTCCCTGAGTATTTTTGGGCAGAAGCTGTGAATACTGCCTATTATACGCAAACTCGTTCTCTCATTCATCCAATTCTAAGCAAGACTCCATACGAGTTATGGAAAGGAAGAAAACCCAACATCATCTATTTTCATATCGTTGGATGTTCCTGCTATGTCCACAACAATGGTAAGGAGTACTTAACTAAATTTCAAGCAAAATCCGATGAAGGTATTTTCTTAGGGTATTCCACTCATAGCAAGGATTTTTTTATTTTTAATAAAAGAATTCTAACAGTTGAAGAATCTATCCATGTAGTATTTGATGAATCTAACCATGAAGAACCAAGTGGTTCACTCCCTCTTATAGCTGAGCAGGAACATAATGAAAGCCAACAGACTGCAGAAACTAAGGAAGATCCTGCTGAAGAACCTTTCAGAAGACAATACTCTAATAAAAAGCACCCCTGCTGAAGTAAAAGATGATGAACCCATCTTAGAAGAACTAAGGCAGCAAGACACTCAAACAGATCTACCAAGAAGAATGAAGTGGACCAAGTCTCACTCAGAAGATTTGATAATTAGAAATCCCACAAGTTCAGTAAAGACTAGAAGATCTGCTCAAAATGAAAATAGTTTTCTAAGTTTCCTATCTCAAATGCAACCAAAGAAAATTGAGGATGCTCTTGCTGATGTTGATTGGATCTTTGCTATGCAAGAAAAACTAAACCAATTCAGTAGAAACAAAGTTTGGAATCTAGTTCTCAGACTAAGAAATCATACAGTAATAGGTACCAAGTGGGTATTCCGGAACAAGATGGATGGAGATGGAATCATCACAAGGAACAAAACAAGACTTGTGGCTAAGGGCTACTCACAGGAGGAAGGGATTGATTATGATGAAACCTTTGCTCCAATAGCAAGGCTCGAAGCCATAAGAATTTTTCTTGTCTATGCTGCTTATCAAGGCTTCAAGGTGTTTCAAATGGATGTCAAAAGTGCCTTTCTGAATGGGCAACTACAGGAGGAAGTATACGTTGAGCAACCTCCAAGTTTTGCTGATCATGCTCATCCTAACCATGTATATAGGCTTGAAAAAGTTTTATATGGTCTTAAGCAAGCACCACGGGCATGGTATGACACTCTATCTTCCTTTTTAATTAATGAAGGATTCAGTGGAGGTAAAGTTGACATCACTTTATTTATTAAGAAGCATAAAGATAAAACATTGCTAGTACAAATTTATGTATATGATATAATATTTGGTTCTGCTGATGAAAAACTTTGTGCCAAATTTGTTAAGCTTATGCAGAACAAATTTGAGAGGAACATGATGGGAGAGTTAAATTTCTTTCTTGGACTTCAAATTAAGCAAAACAGTGATGGAATTTTTATAAATCAATCCAAGTATACCAAAGACCTGCTTAAGAAGTTCGGATTGGAGACAGCAAGTCCTATGAAAACTCCCATGTTATCAACAACAAAGTTGGACAAAGATGAGCAAGGTAAATCCGTAGATATAACAAGCTATTAAGGTATGATCGGATCCTTGCTTTACTTAACTACAAGCAGACCTGACATTATGTTTGCTACATGTATTTGTGCACGTTTTCAATCTAACCCCAAGGAATCACACTTAGCTTCTGTTAAAAGAATTTTCAAATATCTCAGAGGAACTCTTAACTTAGGAATATGGTATCCAAAAGATTCCAACTTCAACCTTGCTGGATATTCGGATGCGGACTTTGCTGGGTGTAAAATTGATCGAAAAAGCACAAGTGGTATATGTCAATTTCTAGGAGGAAGACTTGTCTCCTGGTTCAGCAAGAAGCAAAATTCTGTATCAACATCCACTGTTGAAGTTGAGTACATATCAGCAGGAAGTTGCGTTGCACAAATTTTGTGGATGAAAAATCAACTTGCTGACTATGGGTTTGATTTTAAGTCTATACCTATATTCTGTGATAATACTAGTGTTGTAGCCATTGCTTATAATTATGTTTTACACTCTAGGACTAAGCATATAGATATAAGGCATCATTTCATTAGAGATCATGTACAACAAGGTACTATAGAGAGAAATTATATTCCTACTGAAAATTAATTAACAGACGTTTTTACAAAACCCTTGGATTAAAATCATTTTAACAAACTAATAAGTGAATTAGACATGTTAAATTTAGAGTAAGATTCTGCTGTACTAACATCTTGTTCGTTTAAGCAATGACTAATGTTCTTAGCAATACAATAAACTTCTTGCTTAGGTGAAGGAAAAGATCCTGCTGATAGCTAAGCAGTCTCTTTAATCCTGCTGTGTCAATTCATTGTATCCTGCTGAAACCTCAAAGATGCTGCTGATAAAGGTTGCCTACTGATATTAAGCAACATTCATCAATGCTATTGTCTCAATCTAAATCGACCCTGCTGAAATTTCACAAAAAGGGGAGTCTCCTCGACAAAAGTGTTGTTTCAGAAACTAAGTCCAAGACCTTGCTTATACTATAAACAAAGGATGATCTTGTTGCTTACAAGTTCAAACTCCCTGCTCATTACCAGCTCCCAATAGTAACTACAAGACCAGCAAGGACCTATATATTCCTGTTGTTTATAAGCAGGGTATATTTTATTTGTTGTATCCCATCAATCCTTTTCACCAGCAACGACTTATAATCACATCCTGCTAACATTTCCACTTTTACTGCTGTAAAAATAACCCATCATCACCTTAGCCGTTTATTTCTCTCTCCGCATTTAATGTCATTTTACCCCATTATCTATTTATGGATGTTGTCTTTTCGGTAATTAATTTTCACCACTACCCATGTGTTTCTCTCCCACTAACTCCTCCATTACTCATCTCAGTAACTATTCTAAACCTCTTCAACTTCTTTTCACCCCTATATAAACTCTTTCACCCCCTTCATTTCTTTTAACTCTCTCAATCGCTCTCAGTTCTCTCTAAAACAAACTCTCTCTCTCTAAACTTCTGCCTAAATCACCGCAGTTCAATCCTAAAACCACCACTTTTTCTAACCAAACATAGCAGGATGGCAAATTGGCTTGATAAGATTAAATCTGAGTCCATCATTGACTTATATTCCTTTGCTGATGATTAATAAGATGCTGATACTCGAGATGTAATATTGCTGCTGAGGAACAGCGGGACCCACTATGTGATCTCTATTGATTGCCCTATCTATGAAGAAATACTAAGGGAATTTTGTCAGAATGTACAAGTCAGAGACAGTAGCTTTAATGGCCGAATTAATGGACAACAAGTCTCCATTACAGTGGCAAACATCAGAGATGTTCTCCAAATGACAAATCAGGGCTTGCTGCCCCCATCTATCCTAGTCCCTGCTGTACTTGAAGACCTAGGGTATGTCAGAAATCACAACACCAAGAAGAGGAAAGATTTCTTGAAGAAATGGGACTTCCTTATCGATATTCTCCATAAGACCTTGCTGTGCAAATTCACCTCCCAAGATGAGGCATCAGCAAGGGTTATCTCTCTGGTATCCCTATTGAAGTTTAAGTAGGAAATCAACGGTCCAAATTTTCTTCGATCTGCTCAAAGAATTCTTCTCCAGCAAGAAGAAAACCAAAATCAAACATGGACAAACATTGTCCCTGCTGCTAAGGGGGATTCTTGGAAACAACTTCCCAGTAGGGACCAAATCCAAGAAGCTACCGAAGAGCAAGATCATCACCCCCTCCCTTCTCAGAAATTACGAACGCAACCTTGCTGCCCTAGCAAGAGCAGCTGCTGAAAGGAGGACAAAGAAGTCAGCAAACTATGCTGAAGACCTTGTTGAGGGACAACAGGATGTTCTACATCCTACTAAGAAACAACCCATCAGCTGCTGCAATAGTCCCTGTTGTTCAACCTAGTAGAAAGAGACGTGCTGCTACTCAAATTCAGCGGTAGAAAAAGAAAACCAGGGTAGTTGCTGCTGATCCCGACTTTGACCCAGCCACCCTCGATTCCGAGGAAAGAGAAATATATGATTTCTTTAAGGAATTATACGATGAAGACGCTGCTGCTCAAGCCATTACTGAAGGGGGATCGGATGTTAAGCCTCCTACTGATAATGTAAGAACCAGACCAATAGGATATACCCTTTGCTATCCTCATTACTACTATTTCAGCAGAGGATGAACTATTCAGAATAATAGACGACTATCATCCTGTTGACAAGTCACCGGTCATTGTTGCTGTTACTCAGAAAAGTTCATCTAATGAACTTTTTAAAGAAATTGATGCTGTCACTGGGGAGGTCCTTGTTGATGACCAACCTATCCCCACTACTGAACTACCATCAGCAAGTGATGCTGCCACGCCTATTGAACTTGTGAGCATTACTAAAGTCCTAGAGCTTGCTGACACGCCAGATAGTGTCACTGGTCCAGCAACAAAGGATGATGCTGCTGATATGGAGATTACTAGAGAAATGCAGCACACTAACTTACATCTTGTTAATCTGATCAAACCAGAACCCATCACAGAGGAAGAATTCTACAATGATCAGACAGTAGAGACTCCTGCCCTTACAAAACCCTCTGTTGCTAGATGCCTTGTGTTGCCTCCCTTTGCTATTAGAGAGGTACAATAAAGAAGAAAACACATTGTTATGAAGGGGAAGGGCAAAGCCAAGAAAACTCAAGAGTCCAGCAACAATGACTCTGATAGCTGCTCTGATGATGTTCCTGCTAAAAGAATAATGGAACAAAGATCTGAAGAACTCATCAGAACCTTGTTGATTGAAGATGCAGAATAAGCTGGTTTGGATCCTAAGGCATACCTTGCTGAACAAATTCAAGAAGGACCTAGCCGTCTTTCACCAGCACAGGTAGCTGCTGAGGGGGAGCCTACTGAAGAAGAAGAGATCACCATACTCCCTGCTGTCGGGGATGCTGCTAAGGGGGAACAAACATTACTTGAAGAATCTACTAAAGAAAGAATGGCTAAAGTTGTTGCTGCTGCTATCAGAATGGTCAAAAGAGATCTCATAGAGGACAACAACTATGAACTCAAAAATGACTATTGCCTCCTTGAGTATGACCTTGATTTTACAGTGAGGCATTTTAGACGCACCCTGCTGAAACATCTCAAAGAACTGGGTTTTAATGCACTAGTTAGACATACCTTTTACTACATCAGGGCTGAAAAGGAAATTGTTCTCTATGAGCATTTCCTCGAGCAGTTGGCTAGTCAAAGAGGCAAGGACATTCATGCTGATAACATGAGCAGCATCTATGGGACGTCGGCCATCCAGAGAAGAGAACTTCAAGAAGAAATCATCCCTTCTGAAGCATCAGCAAGGAGCAGACTTCTGTGGCTTGGACTGAATGATGACTTCTTTTCATACATGCTTCCTGCTGACTTCCTACTCTTCCTGCCCATGCTTCATACCTGCTGGTGTGGAATGAGGATGCGCACCATCTCAGATTCCTTCAGAAAGGTGCCAAATTTCCTTGTGCTTATTGAAAATCCATGTCAAGCTGCTTGGAATATGATTACTTCAACTCCTTACTCTGTTCAAATAGCAACCAGCTTTGCCAGAAGATTTCGCATTGACATGCGCCAACATAAGTTTCATGCGATCCCCACTGCAAATCTACCTACTACTGAACACTATACTCCTTATATTGATCCCTCCACCAAAGACTTCTCCTGTGCACACCATCAAGTCTACATTCGTTCCAAATCTGTTGTTCCAGTCAAACTTGAGGACTCTTATCCTTCCAAGCTTCCCTTTGCTGCCTCTAAACCAACAAAGTCAGCTCACTCGCACTCAAAGTCCACAAAGAAAAGACTTGCTGAACTGGACTCCAAAATGGATAAGGTCTTAGCAAGTCTTAACTCACAGCCTACTAAATCTGCTCAAAGTTCAAAGGCCCCTTCTATTGCTTCTGAGCTTGAAGACAGAATCAACAAAATTGAGTGTAAGCAGGATCAAATTTTGCTGACTCTCAACAAGTTGATTGACTTTCTCCCTCTAATGGCTAATGATATCAAAAAGGGGGAAAAAGATCCAGATGTGGCAGCACAACAACAAGATCAAGCCTTAACTCTTGTTCTTCCTGCTCCTACTGCGACTCCCACTACTATGGCCAGAAGAAGAGTTCCCAAACACATCCCTGATTCTGTAGTACAAATTCTCAATCATTCTCCATATATGAGACTGTAGAATGCACTTGAAGAAGTGGATGTGATGACGAAGAAGTCATGGTCTACTGAAAGTCTCAAACTGCTTGCAAGCATCAAAGATTTTGAATCCAAAATCAAGTAGTATGAGTTGGAAATGAAGAGACTCAGAGACAAGCAAAATGAAAGGGAGTACAATCACAAAAAGGAAAGGATGAAGAGGAGGAAGCAAGAAAAGAAGGCTCTAAGAAGAGAAAGGGAGGAGGCTGAAGAAAGGAGAAGACTAGAGCTGCTGAAATTTGGAGAAGATCAGCAAGAATCTGAAGAATCTGGTGATAGTGAGGACTAGCAAGATTTTTGTTTTAACTTTCTAATTGTCTTTTACTTTATCTTATTTATTAATCATGTACTTCACAATTTTTATGAAATGAAACGAATCTTGTTGCTTGCTGTGGTGATCAAAATAACTCGCTTTGACATCATTAATTAGGGGGAGATTGTTGGTACACCCCTGCTTATATTACTATTGCTTAAAAGAATTATATTTACTGATATAAGAATTAATGATGTAATATAGTACTTGCTTATATGATGTAAAAGTACTTAGAAACATATCCAACTTGTTAGGTGGATATATTCTACTAGTTAAGCAAGGATTTTGATCACAAGTAAAGACTCTGCTCATCGATCAAGAAGGATGTTGAAGATATAAAGAAAATTCCAAGGACAGTCCGCTTAGAATAGAAATAAGCAATGACTGATATAGCAAGATCTCTTACCTTGCTTATAACGACCCCAAAATCCCTTACTGGATCAGGGCATCATCAAAAGAAGGAAAAGATAATCATACATCCATTCATAGTATAAATACTGGATAAGGGCAATATTAAAGAGTTATTACAACCCAAAAGTAATACAATTACAGCGGAAGCTATTACATCATCTTTAATTACAAATCAAAATCATCACTACTTCTGATATCTTCCTTCCTCCCTTCATATCTTCCTCCCTTCCTATCTTCCTCCCTTCCTATCTTCCTCCCTTCCTTCCTCAGTGTTATCAAAAGAGTAAATAACTTAGTAGTTTATCATCTTTGCTTTCCCCTTATTAGAGGGTTCAGTCTTAGCATTCTGTCCTGCAAGACATTAAAATTCAACATGGGTGAGCGATTTACGCCCAGCAAGTATATACACATCAAAGAAGTATATAAACAATTTAAAAGAATGTATCTGGAACATCGAAGGAAATTCAAATTTGTTTGTGAGGCTTGGTGAAATAATGCCAAGGCCTCGGAAACCTTCAAAGATCATTGAGGATCCATTGATGATACACAACATGTGATCCTCCTTGAAGAAAGACAGGTATACACCTGAGCATAATTTTCTCAAAATATCCATCGGGGGCTAAACCCGTGGATCTGCTAACCATACAGTACACAGCTGGCCAAACTGGACCGCATGATCCCTCTTGAGTAGACTACGTAGTCGCTTATCATTTCCTCTAGGTCAGGTGAAGAACACATCAGCACCTTTCCTTTCCTCTTGCCAACCATGTGGCATAACCCATTTAAGGGACATCATTCTCATGACCCATTTAAGAGACATATCATTCTCATTCATTAGCACGGATATAATATAAAAAAAATAGCTGATAATCAAAACTCAGTTATATCCATGCATTATCATTCATATCATGCTAGCAGAATCTAAAGCATAGCATGCGCAATCATAAAAGCAATTGAAACATAACTCAAGCCTTACACGCATATCGAATCAAATGATAATGCGTTAAACTGAAATAACATCAGATTGAATGTATATACTTGTCTCAGTCATTTGCTCACAAACAAATTCAATTTACTTGAGAGAGAAAGATTCTGTAAAATATACATATCCCAAAATAAATTTAGTACTTAGGTTAAAATATGAGAGAAAGTGCATAAGTGATGTCCTTAAACTTTTAAGGGTTCCAAAACTGCCATAAGAATTGTTTAGGCTAAATAAATAATTAAAACTTCATAAAATAATCTTAGGAAAATAATATGTTTATAGTTTCAAAGACAAACTGCGTATCAGGGGGGTAATTAGCTACGTCAGGGGATCATTCGTCATTAGGGGATGACTGACCATCAGTGGGCAAACTACTCGTCAGGGGATATTTCGCCCGTTAGGGGATGGTTTTCCTACCATCAGGGTCTCATTTTCTCGTCAGGGAAAAGTCATCAGGGGATGACTTCTCGACCGTCAGGGGATGTCTCTCGGCCATCAGGGGATAGCCGTCGACCGTCAGGGTATGGTTTAGTCACCACAAAACTCGTCAGGGACTAACATACTTGCCCGTCGGGGACTAACATACTTGCCCATCATCAGGGACTAACACCAACATTGTTGGAGAATAACTTTAAAAGCCATCTCAGGTACAGTGGTGTCTTCCCCACTTCTCCAAAGGTGGTGATCTCAACCATAACCACATTTAGGTCGACTCTCATCAACCTCACAGAGATCTACGACCTCCCTAGGGTCTGCAAGCCCTCCTAGACATAGTTTAGGGTTCAAAACTCAGGTTGAAGAAAATACTTAGACTTGGTGTCAAAACTTCTGACGAAAGGATACTTGGTAGTTAAAGGTTGTGGCCAACAACATCACCCCCTTTTTGGATAGCTTTTCGAAATAAATGACATTCACTTTGGATTTTAAAAGCATGTATCAAATCATATCTTTTGGAAATAAATGAACAAGGTATTAAACGTGGTATGCAGAACAGAACAAAAGTGTAAGAAATAGAGCAGGACTTTTATGAAATGTTCTTACCTCCTTGGCTGTAAAGGAAGAGTTAAAGCTCGAGTTGTTCTTCCAAAAAGGACAGTTGTCTTGAGAGTATGCTTAGGTTTGATGGTATACTGTAGAGAAATTTATGAAGGTGCAACCAGGGTTATAACAACGTGATATATATATATATATATATATATATATATATATATATATATATCACCTGTTGAGCAACAAAGGCCGTCAGATTAATTTGATATCAGCCGTTGGCTGCAAAAGGAAAAGAAATGACTGGTGAGAAAATAGTGGCTGCAACGACTGCTAGTGTCCATCGGTCATTTTTCATAACCCACTCTAGCGTAATGATGGAGATGATGTGCATTAAATGCTACTGTCCCTCAACAGTCAGATTTTTAAACGGGTACTGTAGCTGAACCTGTTCACACCCAAAGGGACTTCCCGCGTGAACACACCCAAAACTTGAATAAAACAATCTTGCAAACACTTGAGCTTACAAATACATTTAAAATATTTTGGACATTACATTGCCAGATAATATTCATAAAATATAATTTCGTTATTTATACCCAATAAGAAAATAAACCTTCATGTAAAAATAAATAAATCTCATAACAAAATTTATTGACATTTTCGGGTTTTCACATTGATCCAAGCAAGATTGTCAGAAAAAGACTCTACATCTTACCCTGCTTAGTCAACTTCTAGAAGACTTTTCAAAAAGTACTAGAAGATCTTGCTATAAAGGTACAAGTCACTATCAACAATACAACTCCAACGGATCTATTTTGAATCCTCAACGTATATATTTTTGGAGTAATATAAATACGAGTCATAAATTTCATTTATGATATCTGAACAACCAAAAAAACTGCTCTGACATTCTGACATCCTGACATCTTAAGAGTTCAGCAAGACACAAAATCCAAGTTTAAACAAGTGTTATCTAATCTGCTCAACAACGAGTTTATTGCTTAGAGATAGCAAGCAAATCACTTCATCTGCTATTAGTTTGTGTGACTATATGGTCTAAGTGACCTATTGTAGGTCTAAGTGACCTATTGTAGGTCTAAGTGACCCGTTGTAATTCTGGACTAAGTGTCATGCTGCTTATTATTCTGTGTGAATATTTTTAGTGAGTGTCTTCTCAAGTAAAGAGAAGAAGAGTGGAGTAGGGTTAGACCAAACCACTATAAAAATTCTCCTTCTTACTTTACTACTTATCTTTTATATTGCTTATTTCTTTTATCCTTACTTTACTTAGTCTCTGCTAAATTCATTTAGCAAAGACTTACTGACATTTCTCCCTTAAGCCATTGATCTAAAAACTAAGGGATTCTTTACTATAAATTTCGCTGCTAACTCTTTTCAAAATATAAGAAATCTTTTTAATAAGCAAGAAGTGTTTTAAAACTGCAAAGTTTATAAGCAAGACTTAAAATTTGAAAAACACTATTCAACCTCCCTTTTTAGTATTTTTCCCTTTGGGACCTAATACTATCTAATCAAACAAAACAAATTGAAGAGTTACATTTTGTTAAATATAGTTAACAAATTTTCAAAGAGCATTAGATATGTACGTGGACGATCTAATATATACATAGTATTATATTAATGGCCAAATTTTTTATTTTTTATAAAATTATTACAATATAAATATTTAACTAGTTTAAAAATAATATATTTTTATTTAATATTATAAAATTATGAAAAAAATAATATAAAATTATAATATAATTTAAAGAATGACTTCTACAAAACAATCTATATTGAGCACGAGCTGCATGTCTTATTTACGGAGGTAGTCATCCACGCATCTTTTCCTTTTTCCTTCACTAACAACTATAAATGCCTCCTTTTTTTACTGAATATTTTCAAATATTAGTGAAAAACACAAAAATCACAAATCCCCTATTAAAAGATGGAAATACCCTACAAAAACTATTGAAGTTTCTTTGTCTCCTGCCAAGTATCTACGTCACCTTTTATCCATAACAATCTCTTCTTATCCATGTACTCGGTCTCTTTTAAAACTACTAGATAATTAATAGTTGGTTTTATAATTTACTGAGGTGTCTTTTAAAAAATTAATTTCTTAATTTTTAATAATTGATTTTATAATTTATTCAAGTGTCTTTTAAAACTACTAGATAAATTAATAGACTTTTGAAATCTTTAATTGTAAATAATATTTTTAAAAAATTATTATAATAAAAAATCTGTAACAGGTAAAAATAAAATTTTAAAATGAAAAAATCAACTAATATAATTAATAAAGAAAAAAAGTTAGAAAATAAGAACAACCTTAATAATGAAAACCTTCACAAATCTGATATAAAGTAAACAAACTTTTTTAAGTGAAATATTTTTATTCGTAATTAATTTTATATATAATTAATCATAAAAAATAAAATTACAAATAAAATTACAGTATTATCTAATCAAACAAAACAAATTGAAGAGTTACATTTTGTTAAATATAATTAACAAAATTTCAAAAAGCATTAGATATGTACCTGGATGATTTAATATATACATAGTATTATATTAATGGCCAAATTTTTTATTTTTTATAAAATTATTATAATATAAATATTTAATTAGTTTAAAAATAATATATTTTTATTTAATATTATAAAATTGTGAAAAAGATAATATAAAATTATAATATAATTTAAATAATGACTTTTACCAAACAATCTATATTGAGCACGAGCTGCGTCTTTTATTTACATAGGTAGTCATCCACGAAGCAAAATTTAAACACCACAATTTATCCTTTTATCTTTTCCTTTTTCCTTCACTAACAACTATAAATGCCTCCGTTTTTTTACCGAATATTTTCAAATATTAGTGAAAAAAACAAAAATCACAAATCCCCTATTAAAAGATGGAAATACCCTACAAAAACTATTGAAGTTTCTTTGTCTCCTACCAAGTATCTACGTCACCTTTTATCCATAACAATCTCTTCTTATCCATATACATTTATGTGATCTCTTACAAAAATACATGTGAAATTCATGTTTAGCATATTATACTGCTAGAAGATAAAGACTATAAACAGAAAAATAAATCCAAAATTTAATAACCTGAAATTATTAATTAAATAATTGAACAGAAGTAAAAACAGAACCTCTTCTTTCTTGTTCTGGTTGTTTCAATCACCGCCATTATCTTTTCCGGGCATCAGATTAATCTAAAAACTCATCCACCAAATCTCGCAGGTATAATTTCTCACTACCCATTTCAAATTGCGTGTTCTTGGTGTGTTTTTTCCCACACCTAACTGATACTGTACAGTTCATCCGTTCATAGATGAGTCATCTCAATGGATGTTCGAAGTGGTTGGTTTTGATTATTTGTTCGTTCAGTTAGTTTTTTTTCTTAATTTTCTGATACCCTTTAGGAATTAGATTTGTGGGAATTTTGGATTGGTGAAAAGGGGGGAATAGGAGTAATTCGGTTAGGGTTATAGTGATGGTGTCTGGAAATGAGCCTGTAGATTCATTCTTTAAATCGTTTCAGCTAGTTAAGAATGCGTTTGCCCCGATTGAATCTGGGTTTAGGAAAGCTGCCAAAGATTTTGAGCATTGTTGGCCTGGTTCAAAATATGGGGCTAATAAAATTGAACTTGATGTGGGACAAGTGAATGTGATCGGTGATAGGAAGAAAACGTTATGTCAATGTGTGAATAGTGATGATAGGAAGAAGGGATTATCTATAAAGGTCCCCCTGAAGACATTCTTGGGAATGTTCTCGCAAAATTGTGGGAAAAGTGGACATGATGCGCTGAAAAAAGGGGTTAAAGAGAGGGATAATGTCAAAGAGGACGCGACTTGCATGAATTGCTTGCAGTTTGCTGTCAGTTGGTCATTGTTACTTAACAGTTTTGGCCAGTCTTTTCCAACTCTGTTTAAGAATGCTAAAAAGCGGTTTCAGAAATCAAGTAATGGGAGTAAAGATTGTCAGCATTTGCTGGTGAGTTCTTCCAAACTGAGGGTTATATGTGGTATAATGCAAAAGGAACCCAAGGGTCAACTCGTAGTGGGATTTCATGATGGGGGTACTGAAAATAAAGAAGGAAAGAATATGTCACTTGAGTGCTGTATAGCTCTTCTTTTTGATCAGTTGGTTCGAAGTCTTCAAAAGTTCGATCTGGGGGTCCAGGAAATTCAATGTAGCAATTGTTATTCAGTCCCCGTTTCTCCACCTACCAATAAGTTTGATCATCTGAAGACAATTACTGCTATTCTGGAGGGTAAACGAGCAGATGTCAGTGGATTTTTGGGAAATTTGAAGTTTGCGAGGGTGGGGGGTGTTCCATCAAGTATTGTCAGAGTAACTGATCCTGAAAAGGAAGAGGTTGACAGTGGCATCAGTACTAGTAGCCAGGAGGAAAGTGGAGGCAATTTACCACAGAAGTTGGCGAATGGCTTACTAAGTATTCCCTTATCAAATGTTGAGCGTCTGAGATCCACTCTGTCAACAGTCTCACTGACGGAGCTAATTGAGCTTGTACCACAATTAGGCGGGCGAGCATCGAAAGACCATCCTGACAAGAAGAAACTATTTTCAGTCCAGGATTTTTTCAGATACACTGAGGCAGAAGGTATGGCTTTGCAGTAGTTAGTAACTTTCATAATGCTTCAATTTAATGGACAGTGCAGAGTTGGGATATTACATAAAATTGTTAACCTCCGGTTATTCTGATTTTCTTATTTATCTCATTTTAATACACATTATTCATTAGCATTATGATGAAACTTGTACCTTGTTCAGGCTATTAACATATTTGAATTCATAGAATGTTTATGCATTAGGTCAAAGATGATACATACTATCATTTTAAATGAATATTGCCACAATTTTATACATTATATTCATTTATGGTTTTTTAAGTGTAGTTTGATTGTAATCTGTTTTGCACTGTCTCATAAGCTACCATTTCTCAACCTCCCTTCCTTGCCTTTATAGTTTGATACTCCTCGGTCCCAAAATAAACTTCCTAATAAATTTGGTCTGCTGATTAATAAAATTATTGTTGTCCAAAATTGCCCTTTAAAATGATTGGTAAATGTAAAAGTATTTCAATTGAGTAATGGGCACTTCACATTTTCAATGCAAACTTATCTCAAGCAATTAAACATATTAGTTGTACATTAATCAATGCACTAGGATAAATGCATAGTCAATTTCCTATATGGACTAGTATAACAACTATGGGGTTGGAGAACTAGTGCAAAAGTAATTCTTAATATAGAATTAGGACAATTATTCTGGGACATTAGGACATTTGTATTGGGATGTAGGGAGTATAATATTATATTTTCAAATAGCCCTGAGGCTGTAGCTTTATGCCTTTATCATTCTGTTTTAAACGAACTAGCATCTATTGTTTTGTTATGACAGGTTCTGGTTTTTAATATCTAAACTAGCTTTTTCTCCATTTTCTTCTTAGTCAGTTTCTTTTTGATCTTTTGTTTACTGATAATGTAATACTTGCACATATGCTCATTATCTGCAAGATATGAGATTAATTTAAAAGATAGTGAGCTCGGATATTTAGCCCAAAAAGAGAAAAACAGAAAAAGAAAAGAAAATAAAAGAAGAAAAAAGACAGCGAGCTTGGGTTAAATATTTCATAATACATATTACATTCGTTCCCACTAGCCAGAGTTTTTCTGTTCCAGGCTTCTAGCTTTCATCGGGATAGAACAACGAGGAAATATACCAAGATTGATTCATTTGTTGATGGAATATGCTGCTCGTATTATAATTAAAATGATATCAATATTTCCTCTTCAACTAGTTGCTTTTCCTATTATTCAAATTGGAAGAGGGTCTTCACTTCATTCAGGTATGCCAGATTAAGGGGATGACTAGAGTTTTGCTGATGAATGTGATATTTAATCATGAAATGGAATATACTGCTTTACTCAATAAGTTTTATAAATCGGTATGCATCTATTGCAATCTAAAACACAAAACTTAATTAGAGTTATTATGAACATCTTGGAAGTCCCTATCCAGCAGTGCTGTGTGCATTAATCTTCAGATTAATCAATTGGGAATTCTGGATTCTCATTGACTTTTTTTTTTTCTTTCCAGTGGTTCCTGTTGCTTTTTTTTTTTTTTCTTTTTTCCCAGGTGTTCCTGTCTCCTTAAGTTATAGAAGTATCAAAACAGCTGTAGTAATGGTTTAAGAATTTTTGTTGCTTAACTTTATTATTTCTCAACTGTCAAGAACTGTGATACCGACATCAAACCATTACATGTCTATGCTATTCTATGAAGTTATAGACAATGACAAAGAATTTAGGTACTGGTTTGTTGAAGTTATATCCGCCTCAGAATTTTTATATTCTCTTTGATTAAAACTAAAGGAGAAAGATATTGGAAATTTAAAATGGAAGGAAATAAACTAACAAGAAGAGATTTTCCCTCAAAGATGGGAAAACTAAAAATGGAAATTGTTGGGTGCACCTTTTGATTTGTGCGAGGCCTCATATCTTTATAAAGTCAAGTCTTGAAGAAAAGCTCAAAACAATTGCTGATAAGAATAACTTTGACACTCAAATACTCAACTTTATTCCATGCATCGAGATTCTTGTATTTTTCAGCAGTAATAGTATTTTGAGACTCATGAGAGTGTTTTTATCATACTGTCAACATTTTCATTTTGTTAATCTGCATCGAATTAAGTGACACCTATTTTGATCTCTTCTCACTGTGAACAAAATCATGTAGCTCTATGAAAAATAATGAACATATTAAGGGGGCAGTCTTGTGCTATGATTTTGCCCTAAACTACTCCAGGGCTCCAATGCTAGGGCATTGGTTGATATAAATTTACTTCACTGGCACTGTGAACCAATAGCAGTTGTCCACAAATCAAAATTTGTTTGGGTTTTCTGTTGCATTGTCTTTGGTGGTCTGACATTTTCTTGTAAAATAATGTGCTTAGAGTGAACGTTGTTCCTTACGACGATCTTCCTGTGTTGGTACTAAATAGTGTACGTGGTCTATTGGACTAGAGAACATGAAACTATGGCAAATGTGTGCTCTGGCAGCACATTTTGGAGGAATCTTGTAATGCAAACCCCTATAACTGTAATTTTGAGTCTCTTACTTTTGGGCTGAAATATTGCTTACAAATGGTAGTGTCTAAGAATATCAGCTCAACTGATTTGCTCCATGCCCTTCTCTTTCGACATCTCTCTTATTCTGCAGATACTTATTCATATGTGAGTGCTAGTGTGTTTTTCTCAATAATTGTTTGATGGACAATGCTTTCTGATTTACTATCACAAAAAAGGAGGAATTTACTGGATTACAATGGATAGTAAGTAATAGGTGCTAGATGATATCCTTACAATAAACATTTCCTTCCCATCCTGCACCTCTTACTTCCCACCTCCTACCCCTCTCACTGCCCACCGCCTGTCCCAAGAACATATTATCTGTCCTCCAAAAGTGATAATGTATAAAACTACTTCAATGAGTTGCAGCAATTAATTTATGTTACAGTGAAGCCAGTGTCTCCAATATTTTATGATCAAGTTTATAGGCTTACTCATTAATTATATATAATGCAAGTACCTTGATTATATTAACAAAATTATATATTAACAACATGTGGCATACTGCATGCAATAAATTAGGGCAACTTATCATGATGAAGAAATTATTGCATAAGCTTTCACATATGCGATTGTTTGTTACAATCAGTGAGTTTCTCTAATTTATCATCCACAATAGAATATTGCATACAATCGTTTCTTTGTTAGCAATTGTCTGTAGTTTATTTCTATAAATACTGCAAGATGGGTTAGCTATTTAGCATTCCATCTGGCTATGTAATCATTATCCACATGTATAAATGCATATATGCTAGTTGGAGAATGTATATAATCGGTTGCAATGAGTACTATTAGGCCAACCAACACTCTAATTGTCATCTTGAATGGAAAATGTGGGCGATTTACAAAATATAAGGCCTCTGTTACGAGGTGGTAGCTGACTCTTCCATTAGAAAGATTAGTGATAACATATGATATGTAATGAAATTAATTGTATGACTTAGGCAACGGTTAGAACTTTGTGGGCCAAAGTGGTATAGTTAGAGATGAAATGGGCCAGGTCGATTCTGGTTGAATTGTCAGGATGCTGGTCGAAACTGGGGTAGGTTGTGTGGTTGAAACGGGTTCCATATTTGGCAAATCTGCTCCTGATTTGTGTAGGATCATAGATATCCTTTTATTGATAAATACAGCAAATGATTATTTTTCTCTCTTCAAATTGTCTTCTATGATGGGTTTGGGTAATAAACTAGTTATTTAGTTTTAACTTTTTATCATATTTAACTCAACAAAATAATAAAAACTAAATTAATTGAATCGATAACCAGACTGGTCTGATCCAAGCACCGGATGGGCTAGCTCGGCCCAATCAGACATTTGTGAAATGGGTTTGTCAGGCCAGATTCTCTTAGGAGGAAACAGTCAGTTGCATAGCTTTTGATGCCATTAATTACTTATCATTGGTAAGATCGTTCTAAGGAAACTTGAATTTAGAAATAGGATGCCGTATAATTATTTACCCTTTCTGATGCATATATTGAAGTTCAAAATAACATGCCAAGTAATCTTTCTTTAGTATTCCACATCATTTAATTGCTAACTAGCCTAACGGGGCACACGTCTACGTCTGTGCAATTTATATTATATTTAATTCATTATAATTGAGAATAGAAAACAAAACATATGTATATATGTGTGAAAATTTTCCGTTAATCAATCTACTGCACTGTTTGCTACACAACGTAATTATTTTGTAGATGATTGTTGAAAATTTTGTAAAAGTAAAGAAAATTAAAGGGAAAAATGAATGTTTGAGAGAGAAAGTCCAGAAGGATAAGGCAGTTATCAATAATGGGAGAGATATGTGAGTGATGGAGAAAAATTAGGATTCAATTTGAGTTATGATACTATTTGTGATAAACCGTAAGTTTTCCTACAAAACTGTCCCACTTTTTCTCCATTTTCTCCATAAGGCAGTCAAAAGTTTTTTTTTTTAATTGCTGACCCAAAATGACCAAGCGGTTATTGAGAGGGTCAGCCGTGTAATTAATAGAGATAAGCAATTATGCATATCAGTTGATTCAGCGGTATATTTAATTGCTAAGGCATTACATTGCCTTCCAGTTAAGGTGATTCAACAGTATATTTGGTAAAAAGTTTTGCTGCATAATTAGTTAAGTCAAGTGAATATGATCATCAATTTCTGTGCAGTACTTTGCCTCTTGTTAACTTTCAAAATCACATTCACCAACATACCATCATAATTATGCTTTTGTTTTAAATTTGTTTCTAGTACTTATTTACAATTTTGCTGTGGCCTTTCATGTAATTTCTATAAATTTACTTTATTTCCCATCTTGTTATGTACCTTGCTTGGTAGATGTGATTATATTTTTACCTCCAAAGTGGAAAATGTCATTTAATTGGTTGCGCAATGGGCCTTTTCTTTAGTCATTCACTCTTATTGTGTTGATTCTCCTTTTGAACCTGAATTGTTAGGGAGGAGGTTCTTTGATGAATTAGATAGAGATGGTGATGGCAAAGTCAATTTGGAAGATCTTGAAGTTGCAATGAGAAAGAGAAAACTGCCTCGGAGATATGCTCATGATCTCATGCGTCGAACTAGGAGTCACTTGTTTTCAAAATCGTTTGGTTGGAGACAGTTCCTGTCCTTAATGGAGCAGAAGGAACCTACCATTCTTCGAGCATATACTAGTCTCTGTCTTAGCAAGTCCGGCACACTACAAAAAAGTGAGATCTTGGCATCACTGAAAAATGCCGGACTCCCAGCTAATGAAGACAATGCTGTTGCAATGATGCGATTTTTGAATGCAGATGCAGAAGAATTTATTTCCTATGGACACTTTCGAAATTTCTTGCTTCTACTTCCATCAGATCGACTTCAAGAAGATCCTCGGTAATATGCTCATTTTTTTAATCCCTAGTATTGCATAATATATCAGTATATCACCAGAAGTTGCATAGTTCTTTGTTTATGTATTAGTTCATTTGCAAGCTTGGGAAGACTTTAATCGCTTAACGTGTCAAGAAGTGATCTCCACAAAACTTTCTTTAGAATGAGATGCTCCAAGAGATACATTAATGCACATTTTAATTAGCACAAAGGTTATTGATGGATTTGCTGTTTTGTAATCAGTAGTTATGCTTGTGGTGATTGGTGCATCATTGCATATGTAATTCATTTTCTAAATTGATAAGCTGATGATGTACTATTGTTGGACACTTGATATCCAACAAAGGAGATTGATGTGGTGCTATGAAATCTGTGTCGGGATGAGCTGCATCACCAGTTAGAAAATGAAAAAGAAGAGGAAAGAACCAAGGAGGAAGAATAAATTGTTTCATCAACTTCGATACTTAGAGCCTCATTATTTCTTGGGGGGAAAAGAAGAAAAAACAAAGAGGCAGAGGTGTATTAAGAATTTCCGTTTCTTAAGATAATGTAGTTGCACCTTTAATTTAGATACTATTGTTATGCATGTGGTTGAAAAATTTGACTTATTCATGTGACACCATCATCCTAATTTAGGTATATGTTGGATATGAACATATAACAACTGATAAAGTTATTCAATTTGGATTAGTAAGAAAACTAATGTAGGAGATTATTAGATGGAACATAAGCCTCAAATTGAACTTCAGTTCTTCAATTGATCAAAAATGCTCGTCTTCTTTAGATTATGCTGGTAGATCGTAATTGAGAGAAGGCTCAACTTCACAAAATTTGTTATCTATGATGTTACTTGAGATACGCGAGTAGATTGACATTGAGAGAAGACTCACTTCACCAATTTTAATATCCAAAACCTTACATATCCAATTTAATATGTAACCATAATTTTCTTGATATTTTTAGATATTTTAGTACACGAACACACAAACACACATGTACATATATAATTTTACAAAATGAGTTACATTTCAGTTTTTAGTGTTAGATTTGTTAGTTTGAAAGTTCAACTTATGGTATTGAACTTATGAAAAATTGAAATATAATAAAGGTTCTACTTCATTGATATATATTTTGAGTTTGTGGTTTGCAACATTAATATTGAATTATAGAAATTCTCAGATATACATGAGAAAAGTTCAAATGCACACTTTTCCTGTGGAGGGGGTATATATCTGCATGACCAGGTGGATAATACCTCATAATTTGCAAGTTGCTCGATCATTTTGTGGCTTAACTATTAGAATATATTCCATTTTCTGTACTTTAATGCAATCTGCAATTACATACAGGAATATCTGGTTTGAAGCTGCTACAGTAGTTGCTGTTGCACCACCTGTGGAATTACATGCTGGAAGTGTTCTGAAATCTGCGTTGGCAGGAGGACTTTCTTCTGCATTTTCAACATCTATAATGTATCCCATGGATACAATAAAGGTAAATTCTTCCGCTTAATATTTATTACCTGCTGTAAGTGTTCTGTCGTACTTTTCTCCTCAGCCTTGAATCCTTTATACATTAGCTGCATGTCAATGTGATGATGCTGAACATTCATCTTTATCAATTCAAATACATATCATTTAATTGTGCGAAAAAGATGATTGCATAACTCTTTCAAATCGTCTAAGGTTATAATTTTCACTATATATTCAATATTTCAATCAGTATCACTACAAGGGAGTAATAGTGGAATCAATGGCGTAGAGTCAAAATGGGATTGTCATCATGATATTTACCAAGAAACATCTTTATAAGAATATTTTTGCTTCTTTCTTTGGAGAATTAGCAATAAATTTTTCCATGGACTTCTGGAAATCTATTTTATGTAGCTATTTATATTGCAGTTGTACACAAGATAAGATAATGCTGAAAATTCAATCTGTTTAACTGCTGCAATTCAAAAGCAGCACCAGGTTAACAATGTGTATGCCGCCTAAATCCGTCCTTATTTCCATGTGTTGACTCGGCCTAGCTCTTCTCAATGTGGACCTCGCATGTTTTAGAAAACATTTGTCTATTTCTTGTTTGTCAGTTGGCTAGCTTGGATTTGTTACTTTCATTCTTGTCAAAATTTTAGTTAGACTCCATTTATAATCATTTTTAAGACGTGTTGCTGTATCATAGAAGATGCATTACTTATTTTTGTATATATCTGAAATCTATGGAACTTAAAGTGAGACCAAGAAAAATAAACTAATAGGTAATTTTGGCCATACCGATATAGGTAGATTAATTTTCTCTTCACATTGCACTTTTTATAACTTTTCTTTCATGACAATTTTTTTTAAATGTGAATTACAACTAAGATGATTATAACCAGGCGTAATTGCGAATAGTACAGTATATCCATCCAAAATAATGTCATACTATCCACTTAAGAAAGGTCCCACATGTTTGTAGCTTTTAGAAGAATGCACAATTTGATCGGACTAGATTTCTCTAAAATAAAGAAAATGTTTTTGGCGCTTCCTCAATGGAATAGGGATGCCAACAATTGTAAAAATCAAAATATAGGAAGCTGGGAATAGAATATCATTGACCTTTTATTGTAAAAGAAAACAGCTGTTCTAAAAGTATTAATCTTTTACCTTTATTTTTCTCTTTTTTTTATCCCGTTGATTTATAGTATGTTATATTGCAGTACGATTATCATGTTGATTATGTATTCTATTGCTCTGAAATGATTTTCTCAATCATGTTTGATATGTTGTTACACAGTTTTTTGATTCTTACTACTCTAGATGTTGCCCTTCAGTGAAGGTCAGATATGGTCTTAATTGTGATATTTAGCCTTCATAGGAATAGCTACTAGGTAACAATATTATTTATTGATCTTAGTAATTCTTTTTTATTCCTTATTCCAGTTGATCAACTGACAATGTTTAATCGGCTTATCAGACTCGAGTACAAGCATCAACACTTACTTTTCCGGAAATAATTGCAAAACTTCCACAAATTGGAGCCCGAGGGTTATATAGAGGCTCCTTTCCAGCAATTCTTGGACAGTTTTCAAGGTTAATATATACCTCTCTCTCCATGTTCCTCTTATTATTTATTCTTTATTATAATTATTATTAGATTTTTTTTTTCCTTATGCTGGTGAAAATTTTGTTTATTGCATATTGCAGCCATGGCTTGCGAACTGGAATATTTGAAGCAAGTAAACTTGTCTTAATAAATGTTGCTCCAACACTTCCAGACATACAGGTAAGGCTATCTGTTGAAATATATGGTGAAAGTACATGATCTAGAACAAAGGTTTAGAAGGGGTGAAAAAGGATAAATATACTCAAAGGCCATTCACAAACTCAGAACTGAACACCTAATTCATAATATTGTTCAATCTGATATAAATAGAGGATAATAACTCTTTAAATAGGAATCCTACAACTTGACGAGCAAGATAAAATCCCTAAAATATCTCCTTCACTTATGACTCCTGTCATAATAAAATTGCTAATAGTTATTGGAATTTTATTCTTGAATATTCCTAATATAATAACTACTAATAATTTATTGCAATAATGATTTATTCCTAAACAAGAAAACTTAATTGCTTAAAATTAACTTCTTCAATTCTTGCTCCATATCAGTGCTTTCGGTATTTTAATAGAATGTGTTATTTGAAATAGTTTATTTACTGTATGTATGTACTTGTTTGTATGTCTATGTATAACAAATATGGTGATGCTGTGCAATTTTACAGATGATAAAGTACCAACAAATGTTTAATATGAACAATACGGGAATTCCAAACCAGAAAAAGGGTTAAATTTAAAATTCGAGGAATCACTTAGTTGATAGTGTGACTCACTTACCTTTACAGTGGTTTACTTGGGGGACTCACTCAACCAAAGCTTGGGTCACTCATCACATAGAGGAACACTACAAAAAAGAAAAAAAGAAAGAAAAAAAGGAGAAACCTTACAGCTATAGGATGTTACTGTCATGAATCCATGTCCTATCATTATGTTTGGTTCACAGTAGACAAATTAAGGTACTTTGTGCTTAGATTTATGTATTAAAGATTTAAAGTGGGTGTCTAATTTATGGCCTTGCTTATCCTCTGCATTATGATAGGCTAATCTTTGACATATGAAAAAGTTAAAATTTGAACACCAACTAACAAGCATGAGTTCTAGTGTTGAGCAGTGCAAACCCTCCCTCCTTTTAATTCTAATTTGATTTTACGTGTAATAGGAATGTAAAATTGTTTGTTTTCTATAATCAATTCTTACTATTAAACACGTAAGAGCGATCATGACTCATAAATTTTGACCATTGAGTTGACCTAGTTGAGTCACAACAAGTTGATTTGACCCAGTTGAATTGCAGCAATTTGAAGGAAAAAAAACTGCAGTTGTAAGAGACGATTCCTTCTGCAAAGCTTTCTCCATCCATTACAACATCAACGGAACCCATACCACTCCAGATTGATTATATTGATTCGCAGAGCATGTACTGATTAGGAAAATTTTCAACTTTGAAACACAAATCCTCAACCTAAATGGAATAGAACATGGAGATATTAGGAAAAAAATTGAACAATTTTGCCAAAGAAGATAGCTTCAAACAAATCGAAACTCAACATACTGAGAAAAGCCTTAAATTTAATTTCAACGATAATCAAAACAGCTCAGGAAAAATAATAGAAAGAATAGCTTGATTTCATGAAAATTCAGACAAGAACAACACATGGTCAAAATACTGGCAAAAAAAGAAATAAGAGCTGAGCTAAAAAAGAAGGGAGGAGATAACAAAAATCATCAGATCTTTCAATTTCTTTTTCACTCCCTTTATCTTGTTTGCCAAAATAAAATAAAAGGGCTATGAAAAGAAATAACAAAAAGTGGAAAAGAAGGATAGGTGAAGAATAAAGGGACTGAAGAAAAGAGAACATGCAGGGGGGAGGAGATGACATAGAATTGGATGCAGCTGGGGAGAGGGAGAGAGAGAGAGAGAGACAAGGAAGGAAGTGTATACGGCTGTGAGTGAGTAGGAGGCTCTTTCTTTTTTTCCTTTTGAACCTGCCCTTAATCAGGTAATGCATGTCTGCTTGTGTATAATATACGGAGTATGTATATCGGTCCTCGAAACAATGGCATAACATACAAAATACACTCTGTAAGTGTTAGGTATTTCAGATAATCTTTATTTATTATAGTTTTATTTCATAACTTTACTTAAATTGAGTAACATATCTAATCTGTACTAAATTACAAATAAGATTACATACAAAAGATAAGTTAACTCACCTTTGTTTTTTGTTTGTTTGGGGGTGGGGCCGGAGAGAGCATACGTGACCATTTTCATTATTAAGATTTTTATTTGAAATAATATATTTTATTTTTGCTTAAATGTTAAATTATGTACTAGATGACCTAATAAAAAGCTACATTATAATTATGTTTTACAAAACGAATGGATGATAACAAGATTGAATGGAAACAAATACTATCCAAAACGAATCTTATTTTTTACTGAAAGTTTATGTTAATGTATGACATTTAACATATTGCTTTGAAATGTAAAAACTTGATATAATTATACTCAATGATGCTCCTAAAACAATAACTATGATCTCATTACAATGGTGTAAAAATTTAATGACACATTAAAAATGAAGCAAAATTAAAGCATGTAAAAATCAATGCATTCTTTTAAAAAAGTGTATAACAGCCTTTTATTTTATTAATTTTGTCAATATTAGAAATAAAATAAATTAAATGTGATCGTCCGTGTTATGCACCAGGCTTTTCTGCTTGTACAATTATTATACATGTGGACAGCTTAGCTGTTGAAAAAAACGGAGAAGATAAAATTTAGCCCTTCAAGTAAGATGATGGCTTTTAATAGAGTTTCTGTATGTCTTTATATTGTTTAGAAGGAATTGCTCTAAGCTGGATTTCTTTATAATTGAAGGTGTGGATTATAAAATGATAAATACCGGGATATAATAATCATATGTCATAGAATTGAGATAATCAAAATATCGGGATATTTTGGAGTGTCAGCATCATCCTGTTGCAGCGGAATGGATTGACACATCGGATATATTCATCCTTTGAATTTAAAAGATAAAAAACGCCTTTTTTTTTTCTTGGTCTTTTAAAACAGGCACCCAGTACTAAAAATAGCAACATCATGAATTGATTTGAAACTTTTCACTGCATGAGCTTTTCTATCCAAAATATGATTAGTTAATTTCTCCCTCCATACCTCTTTGGAATTGCTTGTCATTTACACCTATCTCAGGTGATTTCTGAAGAAAGTTTTCTTGTGGCCTGGTAGATTTTGCTATATGTTTCTGTTGAATAATTCTTGCTTATAAGCATTTAAATACACTCAATATTGAAAATTCCACCATTGAAAAGCTGATATGAGCGCTGGCAATTGTGCTCAACTGCTCATGCTCTAACTTGAATCCTGTAACCTGTGGTTATAACCAGGGTTTATTCTCATACTTATTTGCTTATGCGAATTTAAGACACTTTCTGAACATTTAGCAATATGTGCATTGAGAAAGCTTCTTTGTATTTGCATGGTACCTAGGTTCAATCTGTAGCATCATTCTGTAGCACTGTCCTGGGGACAGCAGTGCGGATACCGTGTGAGGTTCTTAAGCAAAGGTTGCAGGCCGGTCTATTTGACAATGTAGGGGAGGCAATAGTTGGTACATGGCAACAAGATGGTCCCAAGGGTTTTTTCCGTGGGACTGGTGCCACTCTATGCCGTGAGGTTCCTTTCTATGTTGCAGGAATGGGGCTTTATGCTGAGTCCAAAAAGGTATAAATTTTTTGCCTTCTGTTACAGAAAAAGCTCTTTCCATCTGCATTAAATTTTGATTTTTATATTTCTTCTGTTCATGACATCTTCTCTAAGAGGTGTGCAGGCTAACCCTCAATTTATACTTCCTCAGTTCCAAAAAAAGAGCAACATTTGAACTTTTGACGACTTTTAATTTTGTATATTTGATTAAGTTTTACATGTAGTAATAATAAGTTTTTTTTCTTATTTAATTTGTTATGAATATCCAATTAAAAGATCATATAACAAGATTGTAATGATAAATTTTGAAAAATATGATATTATAATGAAAAAATTATGGAAATTTGCTCTTTTTCTGGAACAAATTTTATTCTCAAATGTTGCTCTTTTTTTGGAATGGGGAGTATTGATTTTTATTACTTGATCGGATCCAGTTCTTCTAGATAAGTATTATAGTCATCTCATATCTAGGTAGTGTATGCATAATTCACTAACTGGATAATGGAATGAGTTAAAAGTATGTGAGCAACTTAGGAGGTGCCATGTAACCTGAACAATAGTACTGGAATGTGCTTCTCTTCAAATTGAGGATCCAATAGGGTAACTGGTATGCAATAGACTAAAACTCCCTAGAAAAGGGTGCTACTTTATATGATGCTTATTGGTAGAAATTTTTAAGAACCTAAATGCAGCATAACTTAGTTCAATAATACTTAGATGCATAGATTTTTTTTTATTACTGCATGCCACAAAAAGAGCTACATTTGGGTTTTTGACAGATATTAATATTGCATATTTGATTGACAATTACGTGTCCAAATAATAAGTTTTTGTCATGAAATTGTTATAAATGTTCAATAAATGATGAGTTAGAAGATGATAAAATTTTGAAATATAGCATCATATTTTGGAACAAATCTCATTTCCAAGCGTAATAGTTTGTTTTGGAATGGAGGAAGTATTTTTCTTTTTTTACTGTAAGTAATTTAGAACAAATGTGATGTCAGAACTTTCACTAAGATGTTAGAATTTGAATGTTAATATTTTTAGTTGGACGTAATGTACACATGCTTTTGTTCTTATTGTTAGTATATAATGTTAGCCACTTGTTTACTACGCAAGTACTGATATACAGTTCAAACATGAAGTTCAATAGACACGTTATGTTCATTTAATACAATTCGTGCCAGTACCCACTTTTGGGGCAATTGATTTTCTTTAGTTGCTGGGAAAAGATGGCTGTTATGAGGGACTGGGAGGAAACAACTGTCTTTCCTATGCATTTAATTATTTGAGAATGATTATAGCATTATGCGGGTTCATTCAGGGAAGTAATTCCTGCATATGACATGGACTAATGTGAATACATTCATTTATCACTTATGAAGTACAACTTTTATCTTTACGTAGTGGTTATTACGAATACTTGATAGTCCCTCTATTCTACAAAAAGAGCAATATTTAACTTTTTGACGGATATTAATATCGCATGTTTGATTGACAATTTCATGTTTAAGTTGCAAGTGTTTTCCATGAAATTTCTTATAAATCTTCAATTAATGATAAGATAAGAGGATTGTCATGACAAAATTTTAAGAACAGAGCATCATAAGAAAAAAAATTTATGCAAGTGTTAGTTCTTTGTTTTTGGAACAAATCTCATTTCGAAATGATGTTCTTTTTTTTTTTTTTTTTGTTGGAACGGAGGGAGTAGTACCTAAAGAATTCTGCCAATATTGCTCAAGTCATTCTCTCTGTTTTCCTCCCATTTCTATTGTTCAACTCAATAATCATTTTTCTAATCTCTTATTTCCTCTCATGGTTCATCCATTAAAAATACTCCAAATTTAACTTCTCACTACAGCACACTCAGTTCATTAGAACCCTTCTCAGTCTATAGGATTTTCTTCATGGATCACAAGTATATGACTGAGCAAGTCATAAGTGCTTATATCAGTGTAAATATCTCAGAACCATGTGTCGACAAACGTCAGTCCTGTGAGAATCGCAAAAATGAAATATCGTTTAAGATGCCCTTTTCCACGAGGTAAGGATTCCCAAGTGAAATTTTAATGAGTAATATGCAGTTTCCTACGTTACCACTTGCAGGACAGTCATGATGTCCAATTGATTAGAATTAAGAATGTGTTGTGGGGTTAGATATTGATTAGCAATCTGATTCGCTAAGCTGTACTTCAATCTTATTGGCTTTGTCAAGGCCGCCAATACTGTTTTGTGAAGATTTCATCTTTGTTTACAGTCCCCCTCCTCATTTTTCTCACCTTTTAGGTTTTGGTGCTATATTTTTTGTTCTTTATTTTTCTTTTTTTTTTGTTATTTTTATATTTGGTTTTAGTGTGGTTTTTATAGTAGGATGTAAGCCTTAAAATGGCCATAGAAACTATATTACACACTTCAGAGTTGGGATTGAAATGGCCCACGAGACCAATAAAGAGCCATTACATTTTGAGATTACAATTGTTTTCGTAGATCCAAGGTAACCAGAGCCTGTACGGCTATTCACCATTTGGTTATCTCATATAGTTAGTTGTATACAGACTTTTCAAGTCTATTGTGTTTGATTGCCTCTGAAAAGCTCCGGATAGAAACTTTTGTTGTTTAGATTTGTGTCAACTCTTATGTTAGACTTGTAACCATACACTTTCATGTTACAGTTGATGTTTTGTCAAATAATGATTGAAGCATTGTCCTCATGGTTTCCACTGACCTGATGTCAGTAAATCTGTATTATTTGATTGTAGCTGATTTCATCCATTTTAACTTTTATAATTTAATTCAGTGCATTTGATAAATTGGTCAAGGAGCTGAAGGCTGTATGTCATGGATGGGCTAGCATCTTGAATTCTGTTAATATTTTAATATTATATATTTATTTAATATTGAGTATTCCTTTTCAGGCTTTCCAGCAACTCTTGGGAAGAGAACTAGAACCCTGGGAAACAATTCTAGTTGGGGCTTTATCTGGTGGACTAGCTGCAGTTGCTACAACACCTTTTGATGTGATGAAAACTAGAATGATGACCGCTCCCCAAGGGCGGCCAGCATCAATGGCAGTGGTAGCATATTCTATTCTCCACCACGAGGGACCCCTCGGATTATTTAAAGGAGCTGTACCTAGGTTCTTTTGGATTGCTCCACTGGGTGCGATGAATTTTGCTGGTTATGAGCTTGCAAAGAAAGCCATGGACAAAACTCATGAAGAGCAAAATGTTGGGTAAGTTTATTCAGAGTAGCAATGATGGTATGGTAGTATATCCTACAACAGCAGTTAAAAGTATTGCTTGGTAATCATATGGGATGTGAATGCTTCTGGAAATTTTTGAGCTTTTCCAATTAAGTATAGCATCACTTGGTTCTGGAATTTATTTGTCGAAACCTCTGCCCTTTTTGGTGTGCATGGATACTGTTAATCCGTTTCGTAGAGCTTCTGTTGCTCGAATTCTCAAGTTTTTGTCATTGTCGGCTGTAACATGCACACGGCTCTTTCTGTACATGTATTTGCAGATACTTATATCTTTCTCCTTTGTAATAGTAGCTTCTTTATTTTATACTCCATATGATGTTATGTTATAAATTTGTACTTTCATGTGTGAGCTTTCTTTTGAGTTCATATCCTTTCTGGTTTCTTTGATAATGTTTATTACTGTATTAAGAACCAAACGAAGGTTACATATTCTCATATTAATAGTTGTAGTCCCACAAAAGGTCCCAAGTGTTGTTAGTTGGACTATAGATGCTTGCAGCAGTAGGTTTTGTTGGGATAACTCAGAATTGAATAGAGGTTCCTGCATTTCAACCGAAAAATCAAACAGACATTATTATGGAGTTGGTTTTTTGGCAAGTATGGGGTCTACTTAAGGCTGTCCCATCTTGCATATGGAATTTATATCTTTAATCCTTTATTGGTGCTGCGTTGCAGGAAGGGCCGTAAACGAATTAAATCGAACTGAATTTTGTCTAACTCGAACGAAACTCTCGAACGTTTGTTATGGAATTTGAACATGTTCGGTAAGACAAGAAAGCCGAACGTGATCGCTTGGGTGCAAGTTTGGATCGTTAGTGTTCTCAAATAGTTCATGAACTCATTCTCAAATAGTTCATGAACTCATTCGAGTTCAAGAACACTGATTGAACATGCCTTACATCATTATGTTCACAAATTTCATCATGCTCACCAACACGTGCTCATGAACATCAAATTGTATGCGAACATAAAGTATTTTACAAGTATATAATTATTCACAGGCAAAAATTTGTTCACAAACATGTAGTCAATTCAAGTTCATAGGAAGATAATAATTGAACATGAACTGTTTGCAAATTCAGCCGAACCTTGTCGAACCAGTTTGGTAACATTCTCAAACCGATCCAAGGTGTTCGCAAACATGTTTGAACAAACAATCGAACATCAAATATAGATAACGACCGAGTTCAATAATTGAGTCAAACTGGATCTTATCGGACCGAGTCCAACCTGTTTATGAACAGTTTGATTGATTTACAACCTAGTTGCACGTTGTTTGAATCCAAGTTCTTGTCTTTGTTTGGTCATATTATTAGGGGCAATAAAATTATTGGTGCTTGTATGGATTTTGTTGTATTTTGCATGAGGTCCTCTGTTTGTCAAGCTCATCTCTTGGTAAGCAGGAGTAGAAGCTTAAAAAGGTCAAAAAGTTCCTCATTTCTACCCAAAAGTATATGTATTGTGTACTAATGGGTACACAAATATATCGAAGCATCCGCAATCTATTGACTTAAGGTAGTACACTACTATTTGTTTTATAAGATTGTAGAACGAATGCAAACTAAGCATACTTCTTATTCCATCCGTTCTAAAAAAAACACATTTCATTTTGTTTGTATAAAATTGTGAAATTTTAAAATTTAAATTGTGACAATAATTTAATAATATTTTAGTTTTTATAAATAATTTATTTTGTTGGAGTTTTAATATATTTTGTAATGTTAAACATTTTCAAAATGAAATCAATTAAATTTTAATCAAAATTTAATTATAGAAATTCGTAAAAGCACTAGATAACTTTTAGAGATCCTGTTTTATTTTTTTTAGAAGGGTGGGAGTAGTTTTTCGGGATTAGATTTGATTATAATTTACTATTATGAAGGTTTCCTACTATTATCAGTAGTTTCTTTAAAAAATTGCATGCCGTAATATATTGATATTCATGTCAAGTTTTGATCCGTACGATTATTTGATATGACATCCGATAAGTTATAGGTCAATTTTATGACTTCTACTAAAAAATTAATGTTACAAATTTAGAACAAGAAAGAAAACAACCCCTCATTTGAACACATAATTTATGCTTTGCCGCTGAAAAATATTATTCAAATTTTATTTCCATAGATTTTAAATCCTTTGAGATCTCATATATTAAAGTTCAAGTTTATTGTGGTTCACAAAATTGCAAGGTTTATGCTTTAATTGCTTCCTTTTTTCCCCCTTTAGTTGCTCTTAGGATAGGGCTTTAGGCTCATCATACCCATATCAGTAGATTATCTCAGTAGACTACAGTTTAAACCCTCCCCTTGTCTATTGTAAATTTGTAACAAATGAATAGAATATCTTAATAGTACCTGAAATGGGCATAGGGCTGGTGATGTGACTTTAGAATTTTTTTTTTTTTAAATTTTTTGCAGCATTCATCCTTTCTCTATAATGACACATTTCTAGCATTTATGATATATCTCAAGAAACACGTGAAAAAGGTGAGTTTATGTCAACGTTAGATAGAAATACAAACCGGAATCAAAATTTATATGAAAAAACGGCGTCGCTCTTAAAATGGTAAGCAGATAAATATTAGGGTAAGGCCATTTGGACTGTCCCAGTCGAGTTTTACGTTAGGAATTGAGTTGTCAACGGGAATTATTCCCCATTTTGAAGAACTCATCCCAAAAAAATTGAGCCGTGTTATGGACACAAATTTATACATAAATAAATATGCACAACTGATGTTACTAAATTTTATAAGTGATTAGTAAACTATGATATACCTAATTAATAATTTATTGCATATGTTTATGTATATTTGTTTGTTTAAATTACTGGTGTTATTTTTCAAAAATAAAAATAAATTAAGGGATAATTACTGACCGGTCTATTAAATAGACTGAAATTTCATAACAATAAGTGTATTCATTACAAGTATATATTTTCGAATATAATAACTTATAAATAATAACTTATAAATACTAACTTATAAAGTACATTGAAAACATATTGAAAAATAGTAACTTAAAAATAATAACTTACGAAAAGTAAATACACTTATACGGAATAATTAAAAAATGCGGACAATACTCTAATTTTTTAAACTCTTTTTTATACCGACCTAAGATTTGTCCAAAAAATATTGCTCTCTTTACCTGTACTATTTCTCCTCCGCCGTTTTCTTTTCTTCTGCATGTTTGATTGTTAACAGTTTATACGAATATGGTAGTACGATGTTTGACCAGAAACATAAACAACATAATGGGTTACTCATTAACCTATTAGTTACGAAGTTCTTTTGAAAGTGTTAATAATGTTTTGTTTCCTTTTCATATCTTTAACTTATTCAAAAAATCGAGAATTGGAAAAGAATTCTTATTGAAGCTTTATATATCCTTTCTAAACGGAAAAGAATATCCTGTGATTTTGTTAGTTTTAATTGACAAATAGTCATTATTTAACACAACATATTTATTTGGTTCAACTTCAAATTATGAGATTTTAAATTGTGGCAATATAATTTACACTGCAAGAATTTAAACTTTCATAATTTTAAATTGAAACAAACGAATTTAAACAATGATGAACAACATAGGTAATAATATAAATTGAATGTGAAACTAAAATAACAAATAACCCCTAAAAGGAGTTTTCTTAAACCACTAAAATTAGAAAAATCTCACAAATGAGTTGACCTTAAAACACCGGGATTCACTCGTGAAGTTTAGAGGCAAAACTGAAAATTATGATAGAATAGTATAAAATTTTAAAATTGATATCGACTCATGAAACTTTTGAATGTATTGTACGATTTAATCATTAGTAAAATTATTGTATACAAATGCAGTAATAAGTATAGCTAAAATTGTATTTCTCCTGGTAGTTTGACTAAATGTCTACATTTATATCAATTGAACTAATTTACGCATCTGTTTAACAGGGGAAAAAAATGAACATAAAGAAATAGAAAAGATAGATTACCATCAATTATCTTACAAGTTTTTTTTTAATTAGTTTATAAAATTTAAAACTCAGGATTTTTTACTTTTTAGAGAAAATAGTCAACGACCAGTAAAACAATAATCAAATGGCCCAGATCTATGTATATTTTATTGTAGCATTGGGGGACATAACTACGTTCTTTTTTTCCACCGTTAAAAAACTAAAATTACATATCACAATATATATTTAAACTTTCAAATATAATACTATTTTTGTCCCCAAAAAAAAAAAGACTTAGCTAACTTCTTAATTCTTACGCTTAGGTTTATGTGAATTTAATACATGTTAGATATATAAATTAATTAAATAAAAATATAATAGAAGAAGATTAATATTATTCAAAAAATTAAAATGATGTAATATACTTAATATATACTAAATTTCACATAATTTTATGTGTCGCTAGCTAGGTTTATGCAGCGAAGCGGATAAAAGTTGCAACTTCGTTACATTTTATCTCTTCCCCCATGCAAGTACAGTGGGTTCCCATCCAGCTCCTAGGCCATATTTAAGTTATATATATATATTTGTCAAAAAAGAGAAAATGGTCCAAGGTCAAGGTTGACCGGTACTTGCAAATTACGTATTAAAGAGGGATTATTAACAACAAGATTTAAAATAATTCTTTTAAATATTTAAATTTTCTCAATTGAACTAACTTCCCTTAATCGACGTCTCTTGTTTTAACCAACTATAAATAATACATATCAATCTACTTATGTATGCATACGATATATGAGCCTTGCATTTGCTTTATAAACCATGCCCCTCGACAGGTATAAGCGGTGGAATACTAATACGAATAAATTTATATTTATATTTGTATCTGCATAATGTAAATATGAATATGGATAATATATACTGAATAATATTAAATATGGATATGAATATTATAGAAATAATACTTATTATAATACTTTAATAACTTTTGCGATATATATTAAATAATTTTATGCTTAACAAACCATCAATAATATTAATCTTTGTTGTGTTATAAACTCTTAATTTAATTTGAACATAAACCTAAATATAAGTTATAATAAAACTAAATATTTTTAGAAGTTTATCTCCAGAAAATGTAATGCTTAGAACAATGAGAAGACTCAAATAAATATGATGAACTTTATTGATTGTGTGGATGGTATACATGGGTTCTAATGCTATTACAAATTCTCTTGTGGGTCAAGTTCGTATGTAAAATATGTAAAGGGTGATGTGAGACTTGACTTGAGTGATGGACAAAAGAGAAAATCATAGGAAATTCCTTGGAAATGATAATGATATAATCTAGCCTTAAGGGCTAGGGTGTGTGTAAGGATATATGATGGTGTAGGGTGTGGGTAAAAGAGTCCTAGAGAGAAGTCAAAACTCTCAAGAGTGAAATTTCTCAGCCTTTTCAAGTGAAGGGGTAAGGGTATTTATAGGACTTCAAGAGTCCATGTGTCATGCACGTGACCTATCTATCACTTATATTTTTGTGACTACAATATTTGTTTTCTATGTGTTTTGTCATCTTTTCAGAGTCCATTACGTCCTATGTTTTCAGCTGCCAGTCCAAAACTCTCATCAAATTCCATAATTAGACAACATTTTCAACCCTCTGTCGGTAGTAGAAAAGATAGTCTGGCCTTCAGACGAGTCGCTACGTATTGATGATGTCATCATGGGGTATATGTTGCCCTTTATGTTGTAAGTGTGCTTCTTTGTATTGAGGTTGTCTTCCTCCAAGTTGAGATGGGTGCACGTGTTAGTGCATATTGGAACATGCCTTTTTAGACTTGGCCATGTGATGGTTGCCCATGCCATGACATACCTTCGATAGGCATATAAGGTATGGCTTGGAACTTCACCAAGGCGCTTGTGCAAGATTTTGTCCATAACTTCTAAGGGACATTCTAAGCCTATAGCACGAACTTTCCCATGAATGATTTTGGAGTGCCATGGGGCCTTGTCGAGAGGCCAAAAATGTCATGCTATGGGCCATCATCAATTCCCCCTGTGCCATTTCAAGTTTTTCGTGAGCAAAATGTTCCAAAACATGACAAATGACAGTGTGAGAAGTTTCATAGAAATTCGGAATGGGTAATAGGCCTTTGGGGCAATGCCACACGAAAATGACAAAAAATTAGCCAACTCTTAAGGGCCAGAGGCCACCCCTCCTTATGAGGGGTGTTCCCCCTCTTCTTTCCTTTGGTTCTTGGCTTGAGTAGTCTTATTTTGATGTCCTCTACGTGCTCATGTACTTGGATGGAGTTTGGAAGATCTTGAGAATGCATGTAGTTGTACAAGGGCCTTAATGGCCAAAATTTGGCTAAGGCATGAGGGTGAGAGGATGCCCCTCACAGGGGACCTCTACTTACTCCCTTGCTTCCTTCTTAACTTTTTTCATCTCTTTTAGGTGCGCCTTGAATATCTTCACACTTGGACTTGAGTTTGGGTGGTCTTGGGAAACACACGATGAAAGTGGGGCTTAACTTAGCCAAATTTTGGCTAAGTCTGGGACCAGTGGGTGTATCCTCTAAAGTTCCTGCATGAGACTTTCATCTCACATAGCTTTTAAGTGATAAAAAAAAGAAAGAAGAACTCTATCTTCTTTCTTTTTTTGATTACCTTCCTCGCGTATGTAGAAGATCGAATCCATTCGATTTCTAAAAAAGATTACTAATCCTTAGCTTTTCGAGGAATCCTTCATCAATGGTTGTGATTCCTTCCTCATTTTCTTGCCAAATGCTCTCCGTGTAGGTGCCTTTGAAGACTTCATACATGGCCTTACACTTGGGGAATCTTGGGAGTGACTTGTAGGGTACAACAATAAGAGCTTGATTTAGCCAAAATTTGACTAAGTATGGGGGCCTAGAGGCCAGCCCTATGAGGGGGGTACCCTTTAGGTCCCCACTTAGCCATTCCTTCCATGCTTGTTGTCTTTTCTTTGAATGTCTTTGAATACCTCTAGCTTGTTGTAGGACTTTGAGAACCTTGAGGCTTTCTTGTGAGGGGCGAAATGTTGTATGAGAAGGCTTAAAGAGCCAAAAATGGCTAAGTACAGCCGCCCCCTATGCTAAGACCTTGTCCCTCTCATTTCTTGCTTGTTTTCATGCTCATTGTCCTTGCCCCTTGCTTGATGTGGGATTTTGAGGACCTTGAAATATCACCATGGGAGGGCATGAGGCTTAAAAGCCAGAAATATGGCTAAGGGAGGAGGCCTAGAGGCCACCCTATGGGGGGCTACCTTTATGGCTTCCCTCTTTCTTCCTTGGTTAACTTGGTTGCATCCCTTAGGTTTGTCCTTGATGATATGGGGGCACTTGAGCATCATTTGAACACCTTGATTATAATGATGAACTCCTTGGCTTTCCTTACCAATTTTCTTATGGGGAAGTTGCCTTGAGGGGCTCCCAACTCCTCCTTATTGCATCTTTTGGCTGGTATTGACCCTTGGCTTAACTTCTTGGTACTGCAAAGTCCATGTATATGGGGATTAGGGGCCATATGCCTCATGGAATCCTCGTGTAGCACTACGCCTAGGTTGGCTTACCGGTCACGTTCCCATACTTAGCCAAATTTTGACTAAGTTTGGGGATCTCCACATATGGCTCCCAAAATGTGTTGCACAAAGTCTTCTCTAATCATCTTGTTTATGTGAGAAGAAGTTGTAGGAACAATATGGGGCTTGGTAGTGTTTTATCTCTAGAAGCCCACTATGGCACACCCTTCATGGCTCCCATACATAGAATTATTTTGGCCTTGTAAGACTTTTGTCAACACTTAGCCAATTTTCCTTTTCATGGGTTTGGTGGCCTTCAAGGTTGATCATGGGTCTTTTTAGGCATTCTTGGGATCTCATGAGTTATTTTTGAAGCATTGGAATGATTTGACATGTTCTTGAGGTGTTGATGGTGTGGCGCCTCGGCAGGGGTTACGGGGACCCTCTTCAGCCTACGTAGCAAACGACATGTCGATGTCCCTTATACACAAATTCGGACTGTCGGTGTGGATTTGCGTGCAATTCTCATTTTGGGTGGTCTCAACAAATACTATAAAAGGGAATTTTTTGTATTTTTGGTTCGTTCTTGTAGGAGGGAACTCAAATGTGCTGAAATTTGACTTTGGGTGAGGAATCTTTAACTTAGACCACTAGAATTGGCATTTTTCCAAATGAAGAAAATAACCTTTTTGCTTCCCTTCTTGTCTCATTTTATTTTGGTCTTTTAAATATCCACCAAGTATCTTCCTTTTCAAAATTCTCTTTCCATTTCATTTTCTTTATCTCTCTATACTCACCATTGTTGAACGAGCCTATTATTTCTGAGATCCTTCCTTGGTGGTGCATTGGTTGGTCTTCATATTGAAGTATTTTGTAGAGCAACTTGTGGTGATCATTTTGGTGTAAAAGAAGCCTCTATAAGTTTTTCCTTCATCTTCATTTGGTGGATTCTTCATTTCTTGAAGTAAGCTTTTTTTTTTTCTCTCTCTTCTTTATTATGCATGTTCATGTATGCATGAGTGCTTATTAATGCTTCCAATCATTTAAATTGTGAGGACCCAAAAATTTGAAATAGGAATAAAATGTAAATAGGATTAATTCCTATGTTACATGATTATTAATGCACGAGTTTTTTATGTCAATGTGATGTCCAAAATTAAATTTTATATTAGTTTGGTGTGTAAGTAATCCACCAAAAGTGATGAGAGTATATTAAATCTTTTAACGATTATTTTAATCAAGTATGAACAAGAAAGAAATAGAAGTCTGGGAAATCACCCACTACAAGGGAAGCTGCAACAGTGATTGTTGACCAGATACAAAACACATAACCATAATATTTCAAGGAGTGGGCTATGTTCAGTGTATCCACTGATGAACCAACATAACTGCATAATCTAACCATGGATACCAACCTGGTTATACATGAACATATATTTTAAAAAGGGAACTTGTTGTGCAAGAATACCAACAAGAGAAGGTTTTTTGTCTGACTGAATGTCGGCTATCATAAGCGATTGACTGATATTTTGGCAGCAGTTACACTAGCCAAGCTAGCCAATCACATCATCCCAAAGACATAATTTTAGCCAATTCAGCCAACGACTGAGAATTAGTCATCAAAATGATCCAATTGCTCTAGTTGATTTACAAGCACTATAAATACATCACCTGAGGTAAAATCTTAACCTCACTTTCAAAACTTCTCTTTACCCAATACCCACATAAATTTCATTCTTCCTTTTCAAGGATAGTTGTCCTTTTGAAGAGCAACACAAGTATTCTAATTCCTTTCTTAAAGCTTAAAGAGGTAAGAGCTTTTTATCAATCGTATGCTCTGTTCCATTTTGATTTCTGTCCTTATTCATTCATATCATATCGTAAAACACTTAATTCAAAAAGCATGTTTTAAAAACATACCCATAACATCAGGAGTTAATAGTTTTACATGCTAAAAGAAAAGAATAGAAAAAAATATCAAAACACACCATACTTGTGTCTTAGGCAATCAGAGTTCTTAGAGTCTAGCAGTGTCCATAAAAATAAGAAAACAATAAGGAATACTCACGTTTTCTCTTTCAACCTCTCTAAAAATAGAATAAGGCTTCAAGAGTTGCATGACTCTGCAACTATAAAAGTTACAGTAGGCTACAGTAGTATTCGTTTGTAACTGTGTGTGTATGTATTATGAAAAGAAATAATACACACCGTAGAAAAGATGATGAAGGAAGGACCTAAGTTAGGTTTATCCCTTGATAAACATCATCCACAAATATATGAAAAGTCCTCTTATGTAATTGAGACAAGATCTAAGTTAGTCTCTGATAATATATATAAAAAAATTAGTCTCCAATGAACAATTTTGTTAGTTCTCTAGTGAACAAATTATCCCCTGATGAGTAAAATTATCAATTGATAAGTAATTTTATTCCCTGATGGGGGAAAAGTTTGGCGACGAGTTTGGCGTTGGCTTGTAAAGTTTGGCGACGAGTTTGGCGTTGACTTATAAAGTTTAGCGATGAGTTTGGCGTTGACTTGTTAAAGTTTGGCGATGAGTTTAGTGACAGCCAAATGATTTTGGCGGTAGTCAAATGGATTTCTGACGAGTTTGGTGATGGACAAATTTATCCACTGATGGCCAACTCATCCATTGATGGGTAGTTTATCCCCTGATGGGTAGTTTATCCCTTGACGAGAAATTATCCCCTGACGAGTGATTTATCCCCTGATGAATTATATAGATATTTAATAGTTTGAAAAATCACTCAGGCATGTTTAAATTAAAAATCTCAATTCCCAACACACCAAATGGTTTAATTAAAACATCAAAGAGAGAAGAAATGCACGAACATCACATATGTACATACTCACATTTATATTCAAAACATAAATTCTCATGCTATGTCTACATACATGTTTTACAGAGGTATTTCACCCAGCAAGTGAATTAAGTTAGCTCAGCTAAAGATAAAGGGGAGTATATACTCGCTCTTATGCTTATTTCAGTTAAACGCATGATCAATTGATTCGACATGCGTACAAGGTTATAACTTTTATGTTTAAATTTCCTTGTGAATCAGAATGCTATGCTTTAATTTTTGCTTACATGATATGAATAAAAGTGCATGGATATAACTGAGATTTGATTTATCAGTTATTTTTTAATATTATATTTGTGCAAATGAATGAGACTGTTATGTTTCTTAAAATGTGGAACATGCCACATAGTTGGCAAGATGAAAAGGAAGGTGTTGATGTGTTCTATCACCTGACCTAGTTGGTTTTATTGTGACTATATAGTTCTCTAGCCCATGTTGTACAGTTTGGCTCACTGATTACGGTATGGTTAGCAGATCCAACGTGTTTAGCCCCCGATGGATAAGAGGTCCTTTTATTCAAGAAAGATCATATGATTGTGTTATCATTTGAGATCCTTAGAAATTTTATGAGAGCTCCGAGGTGAGGGTATTGCTTCACCCAAACCTCACAAATAGAATTGTACTATTGTTAAGCACTTCGGAGATTTTATTTCCTTTTCCTCTGTGTTTATATACTTGCTGAGCATAAATCGTTCATTCTTGTTTGGTTCATGATTTTCAAGATCCGAGTTAGATGTTGTACCATGACAGCAAAGGGAGGGAATGAATTAGTTTGCCTATACGAGGCACCCAAAGATGATAGTTACAACTGTTGTAATAGATTAGTTTCTGCTACAAGATTTATACTCTAAATCTTGTAAGGCTATACTATTAATACTTTAGTATATTAATGTTGTATGGATGTGTTATTGTCTGTTTTTCCTCTACTGATGGTGCTCGAATTCCGTATGGGATTTTTAGGCTGTTATATAATTTATAAACGTTGATATGATAGCAATGAATAATGTTTATGGGGCCACACCATGGTTGGTTGGATTTCCAATATGCATGTGTCAATGGTTAGCCTAGGAAGACCAAATGGTGAAGATGGCCCATAGGCATCCCTTTTGTGAAATTTGGTTAAGGCATGAGGACTCTTCCGAACGGGTTGTCACCCCTAAAGGCCTCCCCCTATAGGTATGTCTCCTTGAGGTTTGATTTTGTGAAATTCTTTCTTGTCATCCTTCATTACACCTTACTTTGCCCCTTGAGTTCCAACATGTAGAACCTATTGGCTAAGGCATGAGGGTTGCATCCAAGGGGGTCACTACCCCAAGAGGCGACCTATCTATGGGTGTGCTTCCTAGCATGTTGAAGGAACTCCTAGATGCAAGGGGTCTTGCCTTGTACTTTGTATGTTCCAACACTTAGGAGAATTTTGCCCCTTGGGAGAATACATGGGTGCCTTGAGTTTTGGTGAGATGCTCCTTACCCATATGATGCCATGAGCTTGTGTCACCCCTTTGTTGAAGGATCATGAATGTACTTTGCACTTGCGCCTTTTGTATGTAGAGTATTTTTCTTATCACCCGCGTAAAGGGTTCTAATAAGGGGCAAAATATAACTTTTCACAAGTGCCCATGCCTTGTGCCATTTTTCAACTTGATTTTTGCTGTTGAATTTTTTCATCACTATGCTCTAACTTGCCTTCAAGTTGTCATGACTTGGTTCTATCATATTTCTTGGTTCCTCTTGTAGGTGTATCTTTGAAGGGTAGTAATTGATGGCTTAATCTTCATCTTCAGACATGCCTTCCTTAGGGTGTGCACCTTACTTTGGCTCGCCAGACATCTTTTAGGCTAAGGTTCGCAACTATGATGCATCTCAATATATCTCTTTTACCCAAGGGATTTTCTTGGTGGAAGACAATGTTGAGTTCCCCAAGGGCGTAACTCCTCGAGACAAGGACATCCTACACATGAAAATCAAGAGAAGCTCGTTCCCTTATGCTCTATTGTGCTTCCTTCTGGATTCTTTGCTCAAGCTTCGTGGATGGAACTCTTGGTGTGCCTCAATCCTTTACAATGATGAGCATCACTCCAAGTTGAAGGAGGTCTGCATCCTTCGTGCATTAAAGTATGCCAAGACTTGGTCATTACTTGAGATGACACTGCTTTTGACTTGATGGTGTCAAGGTGGAATCCTCACAACAACATATTCTTGACTTCTTGGAGAGAGATAGCCCCAACTCTCGAAGATGTGCACTCCTTATATAAGCTATATCCTGAAGGCGATGCTCCATGCACCAAGTTTGCCATGACATTGGGGGACAAGGAATATGTGGAATACTTGGAGGCGGCTTACCAGAATGCTTTCAAATACAATCCCCGATGGGATAAGGGTGTGCTCTCATCATTGTTTTTGTTAGGGAGATTGATGCCAAGTAGCCGGTTGTGAAAGGCTTGACTTTGAGCAAGTTGCTACTTTAGCCGATTTGGAAGCTCGCCTTGAAGGATTTTCACTTGTCTTGCTCCTAAGGCATGACTTAGATTAGATGTTATAGCCTTGTACTTCATTGACCTAGTTTGTAGAGTGGCGGCTTGGCTTCTTTTATGTAATGGTTTTCCACCTTAGTTTAATGGCACACAGATGCTCCAAGTTTATTGCTTGTAATCCTCATAGTTGTAGGGGTCACAGCATGTAAAATTGGAATAGTTAGATGAGTATATGTTGTTTCCCTATGATATCATTTTTTTTCTCTCTTCATCATACCTATGTCTTGCATGTTTTGTGTGTCCTTCGCGATTTTCCTCTTCCCATCATCTTGTGTCGTTGACATAAAACTTGATGATTTGCTTTTGAATTTGTAGTTTTCCCTTCTTGTAAGGGCCTAGTCATTTTGTGCAATCATGTGACATCTTTCAAGGATGGGAACTTCCTTGGAGGGGGTTGCTAGTGGAGAGGTTCATGCCACCATAGTTAATGGTGAGAAGCTTGATTTTTGAGTAGACAACTACTTTAGGCAACTTGGAGACATTATGTTGGTTGCATGATCTTGTCTTCATTCTTCTTTCCCTTTACTTGTTGCTTTGCTTTACAACCTGTGCTCTTCCTGGCATGTTTGTTGTTCTTCGTTTTTCTTAAACAAGTAGAATGTGCTTCCAAGATGAGACTTGTCAAGTGCTTATGATGTCTTTAGGCCGACCTCCTCGTCTTTGCCCATCTCAAGGGGAGCCTTTATATTCAATGGCGAAGGGTGACCTCGAGCGTAGTGGGTGGACGGCCTATTGAAGTGGTTTGCTTGGATGGCCTTTTAGACATGGACTTGCTAGCCTTGTATTGTCTTGGTGTGGGAAGGGAGGGCTTCATCTTGGTCTTTGGTTTTGCTCCACCACTGTGTTGGACTAGTGGGCTTATGATTTTGGTGGTTCTTTCCTCTCTTTGGTATTGAATTTGTATATCCTTGATGTTGGGTTTTCATGCCTTTGATTTTGCACTTACTCATCTTTGACGTGGTTTTGGCATGCTTGAACATCAAAGGTTTGATCCTCTCTTGAGAGTGAGCCTTTAGACAAATCCTATAAGATGGGCTAGATATTAGCTTCCCAAACGTCATCAAGCCATGGGTACAATTTCCTCTTAACATTGTGGCTATGTATGATTATGGCTTTATGTTTGTCATCATGCGATTGGTGCGATTCCATCTTAATGAGGCAGATAGATAAGTTTTGGCTTCACACTTGCCATCATGTGATTGATGCAAACCCATCTCGACAAAGCAAATATGCGAGTTTTGTTTCCACCTTGATTGCTCTTTATGGTTTGGTGGATTATCTAGGTAGGGTGGCAAAGTGACGCAGGAGGAGTTTTCATTTCATTCCTTTGGGATTTATAATCTACATGCCCTCACAAGAGGTTTTCATTAGGTTTCCACCATTTCGTTCTTCTACGTAGATCTTGATTGATTTGTTGGTGGACTTGATGATATATTGCCTTCTTTGTTGATGTTGTTGCCACCTTAGGAGTAGTACATCTTGACCCATTTTGTGTTGATGGATCCCCAATCTTCATCGGATTCAGGATATCCAATCTTACAATACCCACTTTCGGAGACTTCTTTGACAACATAAGTGTTAGAGTGTATGCCCTAGTGGCCAATCATGTAATGATTGTGACACTATATTTATGTTATGTTTTGGTTAAATGATAATTTATTATGTTTTATTTACTGCGTTATATAAATGTTAACATAATAAATGTCCTTAGAAGAATGATACTATTTATATGGATTCAAGTATGTGACTTGAATATGAGATCATATAAGTATGTAATGTATCATTATTCTTAAATGTCCCTAGTCAAGTATCATTGTCAGTGGGACAACGATAATACATTGAGACTAGTATGTGGATTAACTGATGGCCATATCTCATTGGTCATAAATATATACGAGATATATTAAGTTGATACATTGGTACATGTTAGAGAACATTGTACTGGACAGACCCACCATGAGAATTCTACATGGAGCATTATGCTATGTGTCATAAGTAATTCTCATAGTGACAATGATGTAATGGTCCTTCGACCTGAAGTCATGACATTTCTACATAAGGAGTTATGCATTTTGACATTATCAAAAGTCACCTTTAACCGGGTGGACGATAAAGGTGATTGTTGGATGCATAATGAGCTATGTGAGAAATGAGAATGATGTAGATGGAATTTAACCCTCCTATAAATTAGGGGTGATATCTATAGGCCTCTTGATTGAGTGAAACTATGAAATGCATGGTCATGCTCAAATAGAGATTTGTTTCATATAGTTTACTCATTGATCAAGAAAATTGAGATTAAATTATGAAGAGGATGACACATCCATGCCTTGAATTTAATCTTAGATATCATGGTTAAAAGGATTAAATTACATTGAAACATTGGTCACGAAAGGTAATGTCAAATCTACGACTTTATTATTACTTGGGTAACAGTGATATATTACTAGATGCCGCTCACTGTTTATAATTTTATAATATGATTTAAAATTATTGCCAACGTAATAATAACCTACAGGGTCACACACAAAGAACATTCATTAAGAAGATATAATTTAAATGTCAATGATTTTAATATATCAATAAGATTGATTTAATTAAATCATGACTTTAAATTATATATATTAGTAATCTGTATGAAATAGAGTCCTTTGGAAGGAAATACGAATATATATTTATTTGTACATATATATATATATTAATTAAGTGAGACTTGATTAAATATATATATATATATATATATATATATATATATATATATCTCTAATAAATATAAAATTTGCAATATAATTCTCGTAATTAGATTAGGTTTTGGAATTACTCTATAAAAGGCTATATATATGATATATCAGCAACTCTCTTAGACCGACATTGGACGTATTCTAAGAACCCCAGTTGCTCATAAGAGAGAAACTAGAGTTCAGAGATATAGAGAGAAAAGAGAGATACAGATCGTACAGCTAGTACTGTAACTCTTCTTGTTTGAATCGTGAGACGGTTCGTGGGTGTTCGTGTGGATACCGATAGAGACGTAGTTCTGTTGGATTGCGTTAAAGATTTGAAGACGATCAACACCTTCGCCAAATCTTCAGATTCGCACAATTAATCGATAAAATCTTAAACCATCTGTATTAAATTGTCTCGCATAGATCCTCGGGTTTGGGTTTCATCTTGTGGTGTTCCATATCGTTTATTTTTCCGCTGCGTTTAAACCCAACAATAAGGGCCCTCCCATTTTGGGGCAATATTTGGCAATGACATTCCCCTCATGATTAGTTGTATTGTCTTGATGATGAAGTCCACTTGATTGAAGCTTTTGTTAAAAACTTTAGTGTTGTATTGTGTCTAAAGTTTATCATGGTATTTGGCCACCCTTTTTTGTGCCTCATCCCTCAAATTTCCCAAGGCTTCCAATGTTGCTGCCCTATTTTCTTCTTGGGTTTGGCTTCGTAGCCTCATTCTTGTTGAGGGGATTGTGATTTTTATGGATAAGATGGCTTCTTCTCCATATACCATGGTATAAGGGGTTTCACCCATTGAAGTTCTCTTTGAAGTGTGATAGGCCCATAGTGCTAATGACAATTGTTCGACCCATGTACTCGGGTGATCTTCTAGCGTCTTGGACAAGATTTTGATCAAGATCTTGTTGGTTGCCTTCGCTTGTCCTTTGCATTTGGGATAGTAAGGGCTTGACATGTAATGTTTCACATGGTATTGGTCCAATAGATTCTTGATATGTCTATTGACAAATGATGTGCCATTATCAGAGAGTATGACTTAAGGTATTCCGAATCTGCAGATGATATGCCCCTTGATGAATTTAGCCCCTACAACCCCAATTGTTTTCTTCATTGGAATGGCCTCAATCCATTTGGAGTACATCTTTATTTCTGTCAAGATCCATATGTTTCTTCTAGAGTTTGGAGAGATTGTCCCTACGAGGTTCATGCCCCAGGTGTGGAAGGGCCATGGAGTTGTCGTTGTACGCAAGTCGACTGCTGGGGCATGAATTAGGTTGTCATATATTTGGCACGAATGACACTTCCTCACAAAATTGAGACAATCTATCTCCATCATTGGCCAATAGTATCCATGGTTTAGGAGTTGTGTGTAGAGTCTTTGGCCTCCTTGATGTTATTCTTGATGCATTTGGTAGAGTAAGTCTTGGACATCACTTTGTTGTAGGCACCTTAGGGGCTTGCCATTGAAACCCCTTCGGTAAAGTTAACCATCTATCAATTGGTATTTGATCGACTTCATTGCATCTCTTTTATCCATTGGGAGGGTTCCATGGGAGAGGAAGCCGATGTAAACTTGCCTCAAATCCTCGATCTCTTCAAAAAAAAAGCGCATGCTTAGAAATCCTTGGCACTAAGGCATTGTTGCTATAATACTTTTGCCTCATTCCTCATGGTTGGCCAAAAGTATCATTGCCTTTAGATCCTTCGATACAAGCTAATGTTGGAGGCTCCACAATTGTCTTCATGCATGTCTTTGAGCCTTTGTTTGGCCTCTTTGTCTCTAAGGCATCTTGTCAGGACTTCGTCGATCTCATGATGGTGCAGTGTGTCATTGATGACCACATAATTTTGGAGTTCAACAAGGGGTAAAGGGCCTTCCTTACTTGACAATTGTTTCAAGATGGGTAACATCCAATCATTTATTACCTTCTTTGGGAATAACTTAAGGACTATGACTAGGAGGTTTCTTTTTGTTGCTTTTAACCTCAAGCCTTTGTCGCCTATGACTACTTTTGATGCTAGTGTTGCCAAGGCATCCAATTGCCTATTCTTTGTTCTTGAGACATACTCAATGGTGGTTTCTTCAAATTTTTGTTGTGCTAATGTGTGGTATGGTGTCAGGCTTGGTTATAGCAAATTAACCTTGTGCTTGTTGGATAATTAGATTGGAATCTCCCTTTACTTTGATCCTCTTGATTCCCAAATCTTTGGCCACCATTAGCCCCAAGATAAAGGCTTCATATTTGGCTTCATTGTTTGAACATGGGAAATCAAGTTTGTGACAAAAAATAATAATGGAGAAGCTATATTGCAGGTGAATAAAACTTATTATTATGCTGAATGAATAAAAATAATTTATGGTAGTAAACTTTATATAGTCTTATTTAACAAACCTTCCTACAACTACTCCAACTAGTATTGCCTTTCCTATAAAGACTCAAACTAGCATCAAAACTCTAGTAGAAACATAATAACTTACAACTATTATTGATTCCTAAAAATAGGAAAACAAACTGCACTAAGCTAGGACTACAACTGATAGAAAGATAACAAATATTGACTCTGTAAAACTTAAAAAGTATGCACTAAATTTTAACACTCCCCCTTAGTGTATACTTGGGATCAACTACACCAAGTGCATGTCTGAAATATTCAAATTTGGATTTCGCAAGCGCCTTTGTGAAAATGAATGCAACATGTTCATTTGTGCAAACAATTTTTAAACTAATTTCTTAATTTAAGACTTTTTCCCAAACAAAATGATGATGAACTTCAATATGTTTTGTTTGCCCATGAAATAATGGGTTTGAAGCAAGCTTAATTGCAATCTCATTGTCGCATGAAATAGGGACTGCATAATCAACATTAGAAAATATATTTCCTATCAACCTTTTCAACCAAATGCATTCTTGAGTAGCCATAGTTGCTGCACAATACTCCGTTTCAGTGTTGGACAAATAAACAACTGATTGTTTCTTGCTACACCATGAAACCACAGCTGATCCCATGCTATATCCAGAAGTTGATCGACGATCATTCACATCTCTTGCCCAGTCCGCATCAATAAAGTCATTCAAGAGGAATTTTCTACCTATCATATACAAAAGACCATACTCCAGAGTTCCCTTTATATATTGCAAGACTCGTTTGGCAACATGCAAATGAGGAACCCTAGGGTCTTGCATAAACTGAAAAACAATTCCAACAGAGTATGCAATATCTGGCCTTGTGATAGTTAAATAAATTAAATTACCAACAAACTGTTGATATTTTATAACATCTTTTAGTGGTTTTCCTTCATTTTTCTTAAGTTTCAAATATGGCTCCATAGGGGTTGCCATTGGTTTTGACTCACCCATGCTGAAACGCTCTAGCAATCCTGTAGTATAACCTTTTTGTGATATGAAATATCCTTCTGCAGATTTCTCAACTTGTAAGCCAAGAAAGAATCCAACTTCACCTAGATTTTTCACTTCAAATTGAATTGAAAAATCATTTCTTAACTGCAAAATTGTAGCTTCATTATCTCCAGTTATTATCATGTCATCCACACATAGTAGAACCCAAACATGCATATTCGAATCTCATTTGACAAATAGACTACTATCTGAATTTGAAACTGTGAAACCGCAGAATGTAAGATATTATGTAATCTTACTGTATGAAGCTCGTGGCGCTTGTTTCAAGCCATAAAGTGCCTTTTTCAACCGAAAGATGTGATGAGGATGTTCTTTAGAAATAAATCCTTGATGCTGCTCCATGAAAACTTCATGATCCAACTCCCAGTAAAGAAATGCATTCTTTATACTGAGCTACCACATCTTCCAATTTTTAAAGATAGCAAGTGAAAGAATTGATCTTACAGTAACCATTTTAGCTACTAAACTAAAGGTTTCTTCGTAGTGAAACCCATAATTTTGATAAAATCCTGGAGCAACTAGACGAGCTTTAAATTGATCAATTGTTCCATCTGCCTTTTTCTTTAATTTGTAAGCCCATTTACTGTTACTGACTCACAATGCTTTGGCTTCGGCACAAGTTCCCATGTCTCATTTTTCCTTATTGCTTCAATTTCTTCCTTCATAATTGTATCCCATTGTGGATTGCCTGAAGCTTCCTCAAAACACGAAGGTTCCTGTTCATTTAATTCTCCTGTAAAGAAGCAAGAGTCTATTGTACATGGATTTACCTCTACATCATAATCCTGAAGACGACAGGTCTGTTTCTTTCTCTTGTCAGCATTCTCAAACCTGGAACGACATTATCTTCATTTTTTGGAGCAGCTCCACTTCTTTGTTCAGAATTAGCACCATTAATATTTTGAGAAAATGATTATGAACTATCTTGATAATCATCAACAAACACATCTGTGGCAATGAGCTTTTGACTGGAATTGAATGAGGAAATCTCATCAAACACCACATCTCTAGAAGTAAAAAACTTCTTTGTATTAGGATTCATACATCTCCAACCTTTCCTGCGTACATCATAGCCAACAAACAAGCATTTATTTGCCTTTGGATCGAGTTTAGTTTTATCTGTTTTAAGAATATGAACATAGCAAATAGAACCAAACACTCTAAAGTGATTGACTAACATTTGGCTTTATACCATACAAAATTTCAAAAGGAGATTTCATCTTACCTAGCCATGGAGGTAACCTATTAATAACATAAGATGCACATCTAATAGCATCTGCCCATAGCTCTCGAGGAAGGCTCTTATGAGGCAACCATGATAAACTTGTTATGTAGAGATGTGCCAATTTTCTTTCGGCTACTCCATTTTGTTATGGGAACTTGGGACATGTCATTTGCCTCTGTATACCATTGTTTTTTGTTAAAGTTAAATAATGATGATGATGTTTAAGTAATAAATTGTGCAACTGTAAATACTTGAGATATTTTATAAACCTTAAGATCAGCACAAGTTTTGCATCCACTGATGATAAACTCATTCATCAGTGGATGGTCAATAACTTCACAAGGCAAGTCAGAAAATGGAACATCCAAAGGACTTGACAAAGTGAAGAAGAATGTCTGATGTTATTTGTTAACAGTCAAAGTATTCCGCACATCAGATATTCTAAACAAAGTTACGTTGATTAAGTACCGTCAGGGGAACCCATCAGGGGGAACTTATGAGGGGGAACTTATCAGGGCAACCAATCAGGGGGAACCGTCAGGGGATGACGAAGGCAGCCCAACCCGTCAGGGAAACACTTCAGGACATGTCAGTGTCAGGCCAAACCATCAGGGTAACCCGTCAGGGGGAATGGCCAACATGGCTTCAGTGGAAGCCATCAGTGTATACCGTCAGTCATAACCATCAGGATCAAGAAGCACTGAGTGAAACTCAAGTGAAGGTTGAAGCCCTGATCCAGTCAATAAGCATCAGCGGATTCAGAAGCATTGATCAAAGTCTATCAGGACTGGTAGTCAGTGGATCGTTGTGACAGCATGCACCCGTCAGCAATACTTACACGAAAATCAACGTAACGTGTTACAGAAGCAAGAAATATCAACTGGAAAGATATTTCTTGAAGTTTGTTTTTGATCCAATGAGAACTCTCTCGCATTAAATGCACACAGATCAGGGGAAGAAAAAGTAGCAACAAAGCATGCAGTAGTCTGACACATAGGGCTACGATGTGACATACTTGTGGCTAAGTTGAGAATAGCAGCACGTCTCAAGCACGTGATTTCAACCACTGTTCGACATATAAGCAAAGGAGTTCTCATTACAAAAATATACAGAGAGATTGAATCTATCCAATAGATCAAACAAACATAAAAGCACACAACACTAGGAAGCTCTGTAATATATTTCTTGAGAGATTTATTTTTTAGAGAAAAGTTTTCGTAGCTAGTGAGTGTGAGAAGCTGTGAATTTTATTCACAGAATTTGTAGCTGTAAATCACAGTTGTGATTATACAGATTTCCAGAAAAACCCCAAGTTTTAATATAACTATTTTAACTTGAATCTGTGTGTTCATATTACATAGTTTTTCTGCTCTGTGCAGCTGTTTCCGGCAAGTTCTTTTAAAAGATAAAAAGAGAAAAAAGTTTGTAGTGTTTGTATTCATCCCCCCCTCCCTTTACAAACACTTGAGCTTATTTTGCACCAACAATTGGTATCAGAGCCACTTAGCAGATTTCACTTGCTTAAAACGGTCATTATCTATGGCCAACAAAGATTGAAACAGTAAAGTCCCTATGTTGGAAAGGGACAAATACTTCTTCTGGAGACAAAGAATGATAGTTCATCTAAGAGCTATTGATGATGAATATTAGCAAATTCTAGAAGAGGGACCTCACATTCCCAAGAAGCTCATTCCTATAGAAGTCGTTAATGGAGTCAGTATTCCTGAAAAGCTTGTCCCAAAGACAACTGACGAAATGACGATAGAGGAAAGAGAAAATATGAAAAAGGATCTTAAAGTCACTAGGATTCTATATAATGGTTTAGACGATGATATGCTGAATAGTATCATGAATCTTAAAACATCTAAATCTATATGGGATACCATACAAATCCTTTGTGATGGTACGGAGGAAGTGAGGGAAAATAAATTGCAGCTGTTGACACAACAATATGAGTGGTTCACAATGAAAACTGGTGAAACACTCACTGAAATGTTCGACAGGATGTGAACAGAAAGTTCATGAAAGCCCTTCCCATATCATGGGATCCTAAGACGACAGCCATCAGGGAATCCAAGGACATGAATCTTCTAGACTTGGATAGGCTATATGGTACTCTCAAGACATATGAACTAGAGGTTCAACAAAGATCTAAAATGTCAGGGGATGCCAGAAGGCTTAAATCTGTAGCCCTGATGGCTGCCACGAAGGACAAACAAGAAGCAAGACCAAGTGTCTTGATGAAGCAGCAACTAGAAGATGCTGATATAGAAGGGGACAAAGAAGCTGACTCCAAGGAGGAAGAATATACTCTGGAAGAGTTAAAGGAGCTGGTTGAAACCATGGCCTTTCTTGCAAAAAGGTTTTCCAAGCTGAAATTCCAAAAGCCTTCAGGATCTAAAAGATTTTCAGCAAGGAAACCTAGTAGCACGAATAACTTTATTGACAAATCAAGAATTAAGTGCTACAAATGCAATGAACTGGGCCACTTTGCAAATGAGTGCCGCAAGGCCACAAAAGATGGTGAATCCAGAAACAAAGAAGCTGTTGTGGACTACAAAAAGAAATACTTTGACCTTCTCAATGCCAACAAGAAGGGAAAAGCATACATTGCAGAGGGAAAGGACTGGGTTGACTCTGATGAAGAAGAAAATGAAGAGTATGTCAACCTAGCCCTGATGGCCTCATCCACTGACAGTAGCAGCTCACAGGTAAGCCTCGAAATTTCCTCTAACATGTCTAAAAATGATTGTCTTAAAACTATTAAGGAAATGGCCTGTGAGATAAAGGATCTCTATGACACCCTGAGGAGTGTTGTAGCTGAAACTGAGAGAGTGCAGAAAATAAATGAACAGTTATCTGCCAGAAACACTCTTTTAGAATCAGAGAACTCCAGACTTGAGAGTCTTGAAAAAGAACTCTCAAGGACTAAAAATCTTCTTGACTGTGCTATTAAAAGAAAGGAATGGACCTCGAATCTTCTTAGTCAAGAAAGGGAAGTCATTAAGAGATGGAGTGAGTCTAGCAGGAAACTGGAGAATCGTTTAAAAAGTCAGGAATTTGATCCAAAATCTGGTTTAGGCTATGAAGAGACTCTTGTGCAGCAACCTCCCATTGAGGTTGAGATGGCAGCTAGCTTTGGAAAAAGGCCAATACAACCTATCAAGTTTGTTAAGGCAGACACAAAGTCAGAATCAGGGAATGTTTTCCGAGTGAGTGAAGCTTCCACTAGTGGTGGGAGAGGCAAGAAACTTATTTCTGCCAAAGCACTCAACCCTCCAGTTAGGAAAGAACTAGACTGTGCATCAGTGGATACACAGTCATCAGGGGGAAAGAGTGCATCAGGCCGTTGTAGCCCGTCAAGGGAAAAAGGCCTGTCAGGGGAGAGCAAAAAGAATAGAAATGGTAAGCTAGGTGTTAATAAAATTAGCAATTACTCTTCCATTCATGAAGCCCCTAGAAAAGTGTGCTGGAATTGTGGTAATAATAACCATTTATCTTTTCAATGCAAAGAAAAACCACATATTTTGACTGGCACAATTTTATATGCCGATGACTTACCAACTATTAAAGCCTGCTCCTCCAAGGATAAAGGCAAGATAACTGTTGAGAAATCAAAAGCATATATTGAAGCTCCTAAAAAGGAGAAAGTTTTTTATTTGCCAAAACCAAAAGTCTCCAATAAAGATAAAGCTATTTTACCTATTATTGTGACTAAACCAAAAGGACCCAAAGCCAATTGGGTACCAAAAACAATTTAAATGTTTTCTTGTGTGCAGGGAAAGGTCAAAAGCAGTCAAATCTGGTTTCTAGACAGTGGTTGCTCAAGACACATGACAGGAAACAAAGCCGTGCTCACAGAATTCCAAGAAAAAGATGGTCCAGTAATTTCTTTTGGTGATAACAGCAAAGGACTAACTCTTGGTTATGGCAAAGCAGCAAATGGGAAAGTCTCATTTGAAAATGTAGCACTGGTTGATGGGCTCAAGCACAATTTGCTAAGCATAAGTCAACTTTGTGACAAAGGATTCATCACTTCCTTCAAAAGAGATCAGTGCCTAATCTCAAATGAAAGTGATGGGAAACTGGTTTTGTTAGGAATGAGAAAAGGAGATCTCTATGTTGCTAATTTTAATTCAGTAAGTGGAGAATCATGTTTCTACAGCAAGGCAACTCCTGATGAAAGCAGGCTATGGCACAAGAAGCTCTCTCACCTGAACTTTAAGACAATCAATGATCTGATGAAAAGAGAGTTGGTAACTAGACTACCCCAAATGGAGTTTATCCAAGAAGGATTATGTTCAGCATGTCAACAAGGGAAGCAAAGGAAATCATCCTTTGTTAGCAAGGAAGCCACCATGATCAAAGATCCAATTCAATTGTTACATATGGATCTCTTTGGCCCTGTCAACATTATGTCAGTGTCAAAGAAAAGATTTGCAATGGTCATTGTGGATGACTACTCCAGATACACTTGGGTAAAGTTTCAGCATGCTAAATCAGAAGTTTCTCAACAAATCATTGACCATATCAAGAAAGTGGAAACAGAATCAGGGTCAGTGGTTAGAATGTTGAGAACAGATAATGGAACTGAATTCAAGAATGCAGCTGTTGAGGGATTTTGTGTGGAGAAAGGCATAAATCATACATTTTCTGCTCTAAGGACTCCTCAACAGAAAGGTGTAGTGGAAAGAAAGAATAGAACCCTGATAGAAGCTGCTAGGACAATGCTAGCAGAGGCAAAGATTCCCACCTATTTTTGGGCTGAAGTAATTTCCACAGCTTGCTTTACTCAGAATATATCTCTAATCAACAAGGCTCACAACAAGACACCATATGAGCTAATGACAGGGAGAAAGCCAAGCATCAAGTTCCTCCATGTCTTTGGATGCAAATGTTTCATTCTGAGGAATTTTGGTGAGAACTTAG
>CM025784.1:20828829-20862284 GCA_014636745.2 Centella asiatica | reverse complement strand
CTTTGGATGCAAATGTTTCATTCTGAGGAATTTTGGTGAGAACTTAGGAAAATTTGATCCAAAAGCTGATGAAGCTATTTTCCTAGGTTATTCTCTGTCATCCAAGGTCTACAGGGTTTACAACAAAAGACTTCAGGTGGTGATAGAGTCTATAAATGTAGCTTTTGATGATCAAGAGATTTCTGGACTTAAAGACCCTAGTTTTCATGAAGAACTCAGGTTTGAAAATGAAGATGAAAATGATTATCAAGAGACTGAAGCCAATGTGTGCAGACAAATGGAGAACTTATCCATTCCTGATGTCAATCCAAACAATGTAGAAGCCCCTTCAACAGATAGAGTTAATTTTCTGGGCAACAGATCAGGGGATACTCCATCAGGGGATCATTCATCAGGACATGCACCATCAGGGGATAACTCGAACCTTGAATTATCCACTAATTCAGGGGGAGAGTTTTCAAAAGATGGGAGCACAGGCTTAGGGGGAGGAGATGATAGTCAAGCAAGCTCATCAAGACACATCTCTAATCCTAAATGGGCCAGAAGTTACACAACAGATCTGATTATTGGTGACCCAAGCAAGAGAGTGCAGAGTAGGAAAGCAACATCTAATGAATGTTTATATGCTTGCTTTCTTTCTCAAATTGAGCCAAAGAAGTTTGAAGAAGCTATTCAAGATGCAGACTGGATCTTGGCTATGCAGGAAAAGCTAAATCAATTTGAAAGAAATCAAGTATGGAAGCTTGTACCTAAACCCAAAGAAAGAATCATAATAGGTACTAAGTGGGTATTCAAAAATAAGATGGATGAAGCTGGCATTGTTGTAAGAAACAAAGCAAGACTGGTTGCAAAAGGATATCTTCAAGAAGAAGAGATTGACTTTAATGAGACTTTTGCACTAGTAGCCAGACTTGAGGCTATAAGAATTTTCTTAGCCTATGCAGCACATTCAAATTTTAAAGTATATATCAAATGGATGTGAAAAGTGCTTTTCTAAATGGGAAATTGGAACAGGAGGTGTACGTCCAACAACCTCCAGGGTTTGAATGCTCAAAATTTCCAAATCATGTCTACAAACTAGAAAACGCACTTTATGGACTGAAGCAAGCACCTAGAGCTTAGTATGACACACTGTCAAAGTTTCTAGTGGAAAGCAAGTTTACAAGAGGTATCATTGACAAAACCTTGTTCTTCAGACAACACCAAGGTCATCTGATTTTGGTTCAAATTTATGTTGATGATATTATTTTTGGATCCACTGACACAAGGCTATGTGAAAAGTTTTCCAAACGCATGCAAAGCAAATTTGAAATGAGCTTGATGGGAGAGTTATCTTATTTCTTGGGATTGCAAGTCAAACAAGTCTCTGATGGAATCTACATTCATCAGACGAAATATGCCAAAGAACTTCTCAAGAAATTTGATATGGAGGACTCAAAAGTAGCAAAGACACCAATGGCCACTGCAACCAAGATTGACCCTGATAAGAATGGAAAGAAAGTTGATTTGAAGACTTACAGGGGAATGATTGGATCATTGTTGTATCTAATAGTAAGCAGGCCAGACATAATGTTTGCAACATATCTTTGTGCAAGATTTATTACATATATAGAAACAGAGGCTTCTCACAAAGATGGATTGGAACACCCATAGCTTGAGAATTCCCCAGTCGTTGTTTGAGCTTCAAACTAGCTATGCGCTAAAGAAGCCATTACCTTTCCTTAAACTAAATCAGTCTACTGGGCTCAGCGATTACCATTATTGTGTGGTTTGGCTGCAAGTACTCTTCTTTCGTGCCCTTCAAGGGTATAAGCTGGAGAGGGCTTGGCACTTCCGCTACTTCTTCTTCCTCTCGAGTGGCGTCAACCGGACTGAAAAGCCCTGACACTACCACTTGGATCTGGAACCTACATGCTGATGCTCACGATTTCGGTCAACTCTCCATCATCTTTCTTTGGCTGAGTGGCATGTATTTCCACGATGCTCGTTTTTCTAATTATGAAGCATGGCTAATCGACCCGAGTACGATGTAATTAGCAAGCGGTTCTCTTTCATATGTCTCAAACATAACATCGGAGAGGGCAAAAGGCAATCATAGTCAACATCCTCGGTTTATCAAGTTGACCCAAAGGAATCTCATCTCATTGCAGTGAAAAAGATCTTGAGATATATCAAGGGCATTACATAGTTAGGACTTTGGTATCCAAAGAAGTCTGGATTTGAATTACTAGGATATTCTGATGTTGACTTTGGAGGATGCAGGATTGATAGAAAGAGTACAATGGGAAGCTGTCAATTTCTAGGAGGAAGGCTTGTATCTTGGTTCAGCAGAAAGCAGCACTCAATCTCTACATCTACTGCTGAAGCTGAATATATTGCAGCTGGAGGTTGTTGTGCACAAATTCTATGGATGAAAAATCAACTAATGGATTATGGTCTGAACTATTCCAAGATTCCAATAAGGTGTGATAACACAAGTGCCATTGCCATTGCTAAAAATCCAGTGCAACATTCCAGAACCAAACATATAGAAATCAGATATCATTTTATCATGAAACATGTTATGAATGGGAATATTGAACTACAGTTTGTACCTTCAAATCAGCAGCTGGCAGACATATTCACCAAAGCTCTTGATGAAGCCACGTTTTCAAATCTTGTGGGAGAGTTAGGAATGGTGAACTATGCGTCAGGGTCAGAGTCAAATTCCTAAGTTCTGGTATTTCTAACTCATTTCATAAGTTCTTGATAAAATAAATTGATATGTGGTTATATATGTTCAAATTGTAAATATGTATATACTTGTATATTCTGCATTTTGTGTTTGTTTTGTTTTTGTTTTGACTGATGCATCAGGGGCAGGGCTTCCTTAAGGACGCATCAGGATCAGGGTGTTTGACTCGTACGACAGGGTCAGGGTGTCCGACTTGTGCGTCAGGATCAGGGTGTCCGTCTTGTGCATCAGGGTCAGGGTATGTACATACAGTAAATCATCAGGGTAAGTTTAAAATTTTTTTTAACTGCATCGGGATTCACGGTCAGTTAAGTGATGACAACTCATCAATGAGATCTTCTCTCACTGATGACGTGTCATCACAGAAACTGAACTGACTCCCTGATGGCGTGTTTTCAGGAGAAGTTTTCAAACGTTAATAGGCGGGTATTAATACTCTATCTCTCCTACTTTTTAAAACTCCCCAAAACATTTAATCTTTATCTAATATTTGCTCGAGTTTTCTTTCTTTTTCTCTCTTGTTTTCATAGAAACCCTAGAACTTCAAAGCATCCATGGCACGCCAACAAATTCTGAGGAACTTAACAGTCCCACCCACGAACTATGTGGGTTTCTCCGACATTGATGACGTAAATGAATGCTTTAGACCGATAATGAGTTATCTACTCAACTCTGAGTATAGTGAAGCTATCTTTACCGATGAAGAAATGTCGGGTGAAACACTATCTCAACTTTGGACCAGTGCAAAGTTCATGTACTCCGCTACTAGGCCTGATGTGGTGAAGGGAATCTCATTCAATATTTCTTCTGAAAAAGGGAAGATAACCCCTTCCAGAATTAATTCTACTTTAGGGCTACCTACTCAAGATCTGGTGGAAGTACCTGGTGATGCTGAACTGCTCAACTTCTTGAGGTAACTGGGCTATAACGCTACTCCCAACGCAGTGTTAAAGTTCAAGGACCTCAAGAGGGTGAACGTGAAATGGAGATCTCTTACCTTTTCGACACTATCACCAAGGTGTTCTCAGGTAAGTGTTCTAACTTTGAGGTTATTACCTCATTAACTTTGAAAATAGCATACGCAATAATTAAAAATGTAAATATAAATATAGGTAAAATAATTTTTGATGACCTTGTAAATAAATTAGGTAATTTTAATAATAGGAAAACTGAAGTATATTATGCAAGATTTTTGTCTATGATTATTAAAGACCAAATTACTAATTTTTCTTTTGAGAATGATATACCTGTACAGACATACAAGCAAACAAAGAAATTGTTTGCAGAAATAATAAAGAAATCGTATGCAGCCGAACCATTTGCATTCCCACAGCATATGGTACAGGTAGTAAATTCTTCACCTTCTACTTCTCAAACTGTACATTCTTCACCTTCATCTACTATGGCAGAGAAAACAACCACCTCTCTGCTTACCCAAGTAGAACAACCAATCTGCACCCAACCACTCTCAATAGCCCAACCCATAGTCTCCCAAAAGACTATTGGGATTAAAAGAAAACCCAGTGAAGTTACCACATCAACTGAGGGGGAGCAAGGAGAGAGCATGATTGGTTACCGGCGTAAGAAGAAGAAGGGAGCCACGAGTGTTATCCAACAGCTTGACTAGGCAGTATCCTTTCAAAAGGATACTGCTTTTGATAAGGAATTAAACATATTTCTAACTATTCCTTTCAAAAGGAATTAGTTATTGAAAATAGTCCCCAACCAGGGACACAATTGAGTGAGGCACATACACTGACCATAGACACTGATGAACCTATCATCAGGGTCTCTGAGAGCCACTTGCAGATATCTGGCACAGTGAGTGCACACACCACTCAAGATGTTGTAGTTCAAAAGCTTCTCAATAAGATCAACATGAGTCATAAGCATTCTTCTACAACATCTTTTGATGAATCACCTCCTCGTTCATTCAGCCAACACTCTCATCTACACCACTTCCTTTTTTCTCTGTTCCTCAAATTTCTTCAGATATAATGACACAAACATTGAGTGTCATAAGATCAGATTCTCCATCTTCTCAATTTGTGGAGGAGCCAACACTCCCTGACACAGTGATTGAAAGTCACCACTCTCAAATGGTTGACTCATTTTTCCTTGAAACAATCACTGATGATCAGACAGGGGACATAAATTCCAATGTATATACCACAGTTATAAGTCTTTATGTCCCCCCAATTGTAAATACTTCTTCTATACAAACATACACTTCTCTAATTATACATACACACATTACTTCTTCTTCTACTCCTATCACAACTGTGGAACCAGAATCTGTACATACATCACTTGAACTAGCCACAGTTGATGATTTCCAAGCCCATAGGAGCCCCTCTAGGACAATTTTGAGTGAGACTGAGAGAATACTTAGTGTAGAGAGGCAAAGTCAAACCCTTGAGAGGACTTTGGCAAAAGGAGAGCAAGAGAGTACTGCCTTAGTAGGCAAAGAAAAAGGAGAGAATACGAGTGATGCCTTAGAAGGCAAAGAAAAGGGAGAGGATAAGAGAGATAAGGATGAGATCCTTGTAAATAAAGAACAAAGAGAAATCACAGTTACTGTAAATACAACTTCAAGCTCTGAAAGTGATGAAGATGATGCTCCACAAGATGATTTTTTCCAGTTCATCGGAGTTGATTTGTACTGTCAGCAGAATCAAATGTCGGACATTGTACAGTTGTTAAAGCAAGAGTTAGTTAGGACCACTGATCCAATCTTGATCAAAGTGTTAAAGTCATAGATCATGATTGGTCAATCAATAAATATAGAAAATCAAAAATTGTATACACATTCTTCATCAAAGATACAAAATGTACAGTAAGTTGTTGACTCCCTGGTCACCAGCCAGACTCTACTTCGAATAAAGAAACAAGCTGACACGGTAGACAAGAAGCTTGCTGATCTCACTTCCCAACTGATCAGCATGGAAACTCTACAACATTCCATGGCTAGCACTTTGCAACAAGTTCTTCAAGTCACATCCAGACTCTCAACTCCCACTGATGATGCTGTCAAAAAGGGGGAGAAATCTACCAAGCAGTCGTCAGGGGATGTTGCTGAGAAATCAAGTCAACCATCAAGGGATGTGACTGCTCCTGTTCCTGCTCCAAAATCCAAGGATAAAGGCAAGGGTATCCTGATTGAGGAACCAAAGAAGAAATCCAACACTCAATCAGGGCCTAAGCTACTTGGAAATGCCATGAAGATAGCCCACTTTCCAACACCCGTTGAAGCTGTAATTGATGGGAAAGTGGAGCTGGTCTACCCTGAAGATAAAAAGCTAGTGGAAGCTGATGCACTATTTGCATAGCAACTTCAAGAAGATGAAGAGAGGGAAATGGCAAACGAATAGGAGGAACCAAAGAAGAAGAAGAGTGTCAGGCCCAGGACCTCCAGGAATACTCAACAAAGAAGATCTTAAAACCCTAAAGGTGCATCAGGGGATAAGAACTAGAACAAAACTGATGACCCTGATGCCACCAAACCTAAGTCATCTGAAGCCAAGGACCAAGAACCTTCTCCTATTACCACAGCATTTGGTCCACCCACTCTAGCTGAATCCCTCAAAGAAGAAAGGCGCAAAAACATGTCATTTATGTTCTCCATAAAAAACATAGATGTCAGGTTCAACAATAGAAGGGATCAGCTGATAACAGTGCAACTTAAAAGTGGGTCGCAATTCAATGTCACAATGGACTGGTTTAGGAGAATGGATGCTGAACAGCTGGGATTAGTTCTGAATCTAATTTCAAAATCGTCAGTGGCTAACAGAGACTTGAAGGGATTGATTGATAAGCTGAGGAGAGCCATCAACCATGATAGGAGTCTGCCCACAGTCTTGGAAAAACATTTGAAGTTGTTTTACAAATCCACTAATGGGCAGGAAAAAAACATTAAAATCAAAGACGTTGATGGTCTCGGCCTAGAGGAAGCGATGCATGTTCTAAGCCAAATAGCTTATCACAAAAATAAACATGTCATCCAGTTCAGAATCCTGCTGATTCAGAAGGTAGTGAAAGAGATTGAAGAAACCAAAGCTGATGATGGGAACACTGCAGTAAGGGATGTGCCACCAGTAAAGGGATTTAAAGAATATCCAAAAATGATTACAAGCCCCATGGGTGTTCAATTCAAAGATAAAAAGGGGGAGATCATTACCTTCTACTGGTCACAACTTGCTGCAGCCAATGCTCAAGAAATATAATCTGTCCTTCATGCTTTGGAATCCAGCAGCAATGTCAACATTGTCAACTTCAAAAAACTTCTTCAAAGGGAGCTGGAGCAACTGGAAGCAAGAGGAGAAGACAATAGACTAAGGATTCCAGATCAAAACCCAGATCAAAGAAAACAAGGCCTTGGAAGTGACTCCCAACCGATTGAATCAAGTCATTCATTGCCCTTTGTCTCAGGAAAAAGGAAAAGGGATCCTGATGTCTAATACAACATTCTTTTTGTAATAGTTATAGGAAAATACTTGTACATAAATTCTTTTATTAGTTCATTCAAAATTCTTTCATGTAAGTAGTATTGGTTTTGACATCATCATCAATGCATCTAGGGATTTATGGTTATCAAATTGATAAACATAAATAGGGGGAGATTGTTAAAGTTAAATAATGATGATGATGTTTAAGTAATAAATTGTGCAACTGTAAATACTTGAGGTATTTTATAAACCTTAAGATCAGCATAAGTTTTGCATCCACTGATGATAAACTCATTCATCAGTGGATGGTCAATAACTTCACAAGGCAAGTCAGAAAATGGAACATCCAAAAGACTTGACAAAGTGAAGAAGAATGTCTGATGTTACTTGTTAACAGTCAAAGTATTCCGCATTTCAGATATTCTAAACAAAGTTACGTTGATTAAGTACCGTGAAGGGAACCCATCAGGGGGAACTTATCAGGGCAACCAATCAGGGGGAACCGTTAGGGGATGACGAAGGCAGACCAACCCGTCAGGGAAACACTTCAGGACATGTCAGTGTCAGGCCAAACCATCAGGGTAACCCGTCAGGGGAAATGGCCAATATGGCATCAGTGGAAGCCATCAGTGTATACCGTCAGTCATAACCATCAGGATCAAGAAGCACTGAGTGAAAATCAAGTGAAAGTTGAAGCCCTGATCCAGTCAATAAGCATCAGCGGATTCAGAAGCACTAATCAAAGTCCATTAGGACTGGTAGTCAGTGGATCGTTGTGACAGCATGCACCCGTCATCAGTACTTACACGAAAATCAATGTAACGTGTTACAGAAGCAAGAAATATCAACTGGAAGATATTTCTTGAAATTTGTTTTTGATCCAATGAGAACTCTCTCGCATTAAATGCACACAGATCAGGGGAAGAAAAAGTAGCAACAAAGCATGCAGTAGTCTGACGCATAGGGCTACGATGTGACATACTTGCGGCTAAGTTGAGTATAGCAGCACGTCTCAAGCACGTGATTTCAACCACTGTTCGACATATAAGCAAAGGAGTTCTCATTACAAAAATATACAGAGAGATTGAATCTATCCAATAGATCAAACAAACATAGAAACACACAACACTAGGAAGCTCTGTAATATATTTCTTGAGAGATTTATTTTTTAGAAAAAAGTTTTCGTAGCTAGTGAGTGTGAGAAGCTGTGAATTTTATTCATAGAATTTGTAGTTGTAAATCATAGTTGTGATTATACAGATTTCCAGAAAAACTCCAAGTTTTAATATAACTATTTTAACTTAAATCTGTGTGTTCATATTACATAGTTTTTCTGCTCTGTGCAGCTGTTTCTGGCAAGTTCTTTTAAAAGATAAAAAGAGCAAAAAGTTTGTAGTGTTTGTATTCATCCCCCCCCCCCCTCCCTTTCTACAAACACTTGAGCTTATTTTGCACCAACAATAATACAAAGAGAAGTCATTTGACAAGAATTCACCTCTATTGTCACTCCTTAAGTACTTTATTTTCATCCCAAAGTCTTTTTCATGAAGTTCTTGAATTCAATAAACTTTGATACTGCTTCATTCTTTTCTTTCAAAAAAACACCAAGTGTACCTCGAACAATCATCCACCAGCAACATTAAATAGTGAAAACCCCCATAGCTGTTCTTGTTGGACCCATCAAATTTGTATGAACTAGTTCAAATAATTTTGATCTACAAGATGAAGAGCTTTTGAAAGGAAGGCGATGTGACTTGCCAAATTCACAGCCTTAGTAAATCACATTTTCACGAACTGATTTTAAATCAAGAATCCCATCCAATAGCCTCTACGAAGAAATATTTTTTAGCATTTGATAGCCAACATGTCCTAGTCAGGCATGCCAAATTGATGTACTGTTAGCTTAGCTAATTTTCTTCACATAGGCTTCACATACTAACATAACAAACAAGGAATTTTTCTTTTCACCATGAAGAACAACATTAGCTTCTATGTTCTTCATATTTTCAAGCACTTTTACATCATTTGGCCCAAAAAGAACGTATTTTCCAAAATTAGTTATTTGAGAAACTAAAATTAAGTTTTTCCTCAAACCTAGTACATGATATACATCATTTAGCATGACACTTTTATCCTTAGAATCACCAGCACCAATCTTCACATTGCCTTCATTTTCCACCAGATGAACTAAATTATCTGCAGTGACAATTGCTTGATATCCATTATGTTGTCTTTGCTCTAAAAATAGTGAATTGTTTCCTATTACATAACAGGTGCAACCAGAGTCAATGATCCAGTCTTCATTGTAATTGATGTAGTTGACAAAATCTTGAACTTGTTGCGACACCTGAACCATTTCGTTGCTTCCTATAATCATGGTGGTCATAAAACATTTCTCCCAATCTGGTTGGTCATGTATGTCCTCACAAGCAACATTTGCTTTTGAAAGCTTCACCCAACAATTCTTCTTAATGTGACCCAGCTACCCACACATAGCATTTGAAGGATCTATTTTATTGATGAGAACTTCCATCGATTGTTTTTCCTTATGAATTTCCACCATTATACTTCTTAGCATCAGAAAATTCGGTAGATCTCTTGCTTTCCAAATCTACAAAAGTTGGTATGTCTCTCTCTTTAGACTTTCCTCTTGAGAAGAGAACATCATTTGTTTCAAAGACAAGCTTATTTTCCTTTTTCTTTGTTACTGCCTCCTTGTTAGATAATAAGTTCTCCAATTCCTCAATTGATGGCTAAGTTGCCCACCCCTCCATTGAGGTAACATAGGGAACATACTCATCCTTCAAATCACAAATCAAGCACTGTCTCAAGCGTGTTGCACTGACCTTTTCATCTGGATCCAACTCTGAAATTTCATAAAATATATTCCTAACATGCAAGAAATATTCTAAAATTGACATTCCACCTTGAGTAAGCATAGCCAACTCATTCTCCAAGAACTGGAGCCTTGTATTATTCTTCTTAGTGAAAATTTTTTCCAGAGTGTCCCAGACTTGTTTAGGAGAGCTAACATCACGAACATGATCAATAAACTCTTTGATTATTGACGTCCATAATGCAAAAAGTGCCTTTCCGCATTTGATCTTCCACTTTCGACATGATTCAACATTTGCCAAGGTGTTTGCCGGTTTTATTTCTATACCAGAAACAATTTCCCACAGGTCCTGACCTTGAAGGTATGCCTCCAAGCACATTTTCCAATACTTGTAGTTTGTTCCTACAAGCTTCTCCACACCAGTGGATCCATTCCCACCAGTCATAGCTTCCATATTATGAATTAATAATTTCACAATTTTCTCTCAAACCTTTACTCCTCTCCAACAAGAAAATTAGCTTGATAGACAAAAATAATAAAGAAAAATACCAAAAGAATTAATCTTTGGCTCTAATACCATGTGACAAAAAAAAACAATATAATGGAGAAGCTATATTGTAGGAGAATAAAACTTATTATTATGCTGAATGAATAATTTTTTTTTACGGAAGTAGACTTTATAGAGTCTTATTTAACAAACTTTCCTACAACTAATAGGGTCTGTCTTCGTCATGAGCTTAACTTCATGAGGTAGGAAGTAGTGCCTCATATTTTAAGTAATGAAAACCAAGGCAAGGCAATGCCTTTCTACATGGGAGTATCGTTTTTTCGGCTCTCAAATGATGCGATTTATGTAGCATATGGGCTTCTCTATCCCCTCGTCTTTTTGTGTGATTTTCCCTCCTATCGATTTACTAGTTGAGGTCAGGTACAATAGTAATGGTTGCCCCTTCTTTGGAACTATCATGGTGCAGGGGTAGATAGAATTTGCTTGACCTTTTGGAAAGTTTTTTGTTGCCTTTCTCCCCACTTCCACTCTCCCTTATCCTTGAGTAATGATCCAAAGGGTTCAATGATCTCCGCAAGGGCTGGTATGAATGTTCTCAAGTAAGAAACTTTCAAGGAAACTCTTGAAGTTTTTTTGTGTGTGAGGGGGTGGCATATCATCAATTCTACTAAGTTATTTAGTAATTCCTTTTGGCTATCACCTTATTCTAGTTGATCTTAGTATGGACTAAGATTCCCAACAATTTCCCCACCCTCACCCCAAATGCACACTTCTTTAGATTCATCTTTAGCTTGTATAGACGACACCTTTATAATGAAATTCGCAAGTGTTCTACTTGTTGATCCTCCTTTTTGGACTTCACCACCATGTCATCAACAAAATTCTCCATGGTATCATGGATCATGTCATAAAAAATGGCATGCATGGCCCTTTGGTAACTCGCCCCAACATTTTTAAGGCCGAAGGGCATGATAGTGTAGTTGAAATTTCCAAAGGGCATTCGAAAGTCTATTTTCTTGGCGCCTTTGAGCCCAATCTTGATTTGGTTGTATCCCATGAACCCATCCATCAAAAATAGCATATCATGATATGCAGTAGCATCCACTAAGGTGTTAATGTTGGGTAGTGGATGCATGTCTTTAGGGCACGCCATTGAGATCACAGAAATCGACACAAATTTTGAGCTTGTCATTGGACTTTTGAATCGACACAATGCTTGACAACTATTTGGGTGTTATGGGCTTGATAAATCCCATCCTAAACAAGTTTGTCACCTCCTCTTTGATTTGTTTCTTCATTTTAGGGATGTATGTCCTTGGAGCTTGGTTGACAAGCTTTACTTTGGGATTGTATATTAAAGTTGTGCTCAACTATCTCTCGGTCAATGTCAGGCATTTCTTTGTATTACCATGCAAAGACGTTCCTATACTCCTTCAAGAGATTCCCAAGTTCTTGCTTCTTTTCAAATGACAATTCTTTGTTGATACAAATAGGCTTTGGTTCTTCTCCTTCATTCGCCAAGTCCACCTCTAAAAGCTAGTTATATTATGGCCTAGGCTTATCCTCGAGGTATTCGAGGGAAGTTCCACTTCTTCATCCAAAGCTTCTTCCATACTTTTGGAGTGGGGGCCTCCTCCGGAGTCCTTAGACTCCTCCCTTGTGTGGCGTCATATGTGAAAAATGATTCTCCCATAGAGGAGATGTCCTCAATGCCATCTTGGTTTTTCTTGAGGGTTGTCTTGGTTCCTTCTTCTCTAATTGATAACCTCCCTTGCATCACGCGAGGTTTCAGTATCGATCACCTTGGTCTTTTTAGAATTGATTCTTGTTAGAGATAAATAATGATGATGATGTTTAGAGAATAATTGTGCATCTGTAAATACTTATGGTATTCTATAAACCTTAATATATTTGCACAAGTTTTGCATCCACTGATGATCAATTTAGTCTTCAGGGGATGAACTGCACAACACTATGCAAGTCATCAGTGAAAACCTCTAAAAGACTTGATAGTGAAAAAGGAATGTTTGTTACTACTTAAAAGCATCCAAGAATTCCGCACATCAGACATTCCAGACGAAATCGACAAAGCTTTAGTGATTGAAACCAATCAGGGGATGACAATGGCAGACTAACCCATCAGGGGAACGTGTCAGGGCATGACATCGTCAAATCAACCCATCAAGGGAACGCGTCAGGGCATGACATCGTTAAAACAACCCATCAGGGGAACGCGTCAGGACATGACAATGGCAGGCCAACCCGTCAGGGGAATCTATCAGGGCATGACAGTGACAAGGCAACCCATCAGGGCAAATGCTCAACACTGCTCAATGGAAGCCATCAGTGGATGTTGTAAGTCTTAACATCAGGGGATCAAGAAGCACTTGGGTAACTCTACAATAATAGATTAACTTGAGTGAAGCATGAAGTACTGATCAAGTCTTAAACAGGATTTTGTCATCAGGAGATCCAGAAGCACTGATCAAGTCCACATCAGAACTTGTTTTCAGGGGATAGTTATGACTGCATACACTCGCCATCAGGTCTTACACGCAAATCATTGAAGCTTGTCAAAGAAGCAAGAGATATAACTGGAAAGATATTTCTTGAAGTGTGGTGATCCAATGACAACTCTCGATCATTAAATGCTCAAAGATCAGAGGATGAAAAAGAAGCAACAAAAGTCATCAGCAGTCTAACACATCATTCCAAAAAGGACAACGATGTGACATATATGTGGCCAAGTTAAAAAAGCAGCACGTCTAAGCACGTGGGTTCAACAACTGACCTTCTGTATATGTAAAAGAGTTCTCATTACATAAAGAGCACGGATATCCAACGGATCAACCAACAGAGAGAAGCACACAAACACTAGAGAGAAGATTTGTAATATATCTTGAGAGAAATATTCAAAGAAAATTAGAAGCTAGTAAGTGTGAACTTGAAGCTGTAATTTATTACAGATTGTAGCTGATTAATCACATTTGTGATTAAACAGATTTCTAGAAAAATATCAAGTTTTAATACAACAATTTTAACTTGAATGCTTGTGTGTTCATCTTAATATTCACTATAATTTTTCTGATCTTGTAGCTATTTCCGACAGGGCTTAACAAGTTTTTAAGAAGCAAAAAGTTTTGAGTGTTTGTATTCAACCCCCCCCCCCCCCCCCCTATACAAACACTTGAGCTTATTTAGTTCTAACAATTCTCTCCCTTGCCTCATTCGAGGGTTTGTTAGTCTTTCCTTTCCACACAATGTGTTCTTCATCTTTTTGCACTTTTAGAGGGCTTAGGTATAGATGGGGGCCAAATAAGTTGTAAAAACCTGAAAATTCAAATAAAAATTGCATGAATATTATTTCGCGATATTTATGAATTTTTTTCCCCTCTTGAGAATCGATAATTTTATAATAGAGTATATGTAACAATCATGCAAAACGAGACGCGCTGATTCACTAACGCGAAATGGTAATGAAATGTGAAATGCGACATTATAAAAGTTCGAGACTCGGAATATGACAAAAATCTCATGATAATAATTATGTCTCGCTGATGCGAACCAACTTCTTGAAGTTTTAATAAACTCAAAATAGAACAATAATGTATCTCTTATATTAAATGTAAGAGAAAACAATATTTTGAACTCAAAAATCAGCATGACCTTAAATGGCAACAAAACAAGGGAAAAAGTAAATTTTTATTAACAAGGAGATAATGGCCAAAGAAATTTGTCCTAACTTACTATATATAGAATAAGATGATACCCTAGCCCCGCTTCAATCTTTTTCGGCTGACCCATCAAACAAATACAAAGTTTCAGCAAGAGCATTTATTAGAGGATCAAATTTTTATTTCTCTCCAAAGCTTAAAGAGGTAAAACACTACTCTTTTATTAAAGCATTCATGGTTATTTCTGAGTTTACCTTTGTGTAAATAATATTTTCAATATCATTTTTACTTATCACACGTGCAAATAGTCTTAGTAAATCTTAAAGTTATTTGATTTCAAAGTTCTACAAAAATAAATTAATATTCATAAGAATATTGAAGAACACATTCGGCCAAAGGGATAATCCTAAATCAAATATTAAACGTTATAATCTTGGTTCTGCATTTGAGAGGACTTTATGCCTCAATCGATTTCAAAAATGGTGGAGTTTGTATGTGTGTTCGAGTTCGGCCGAGAACTCCAACAAAAAATAACCAAACTGAAATTTTAAGTTTTGTTTACAATTGTGTTGTTAAAAATCAAAATAAAGGGCATGTATAAATTCCTAGAAGCCTTAAGCTTCGATTTCGTGCTCGAATCGATGGAAACGAACCAAAATGGCCGAGTTCGGCAAAAACCGAAGTTCCACGTTGGAAAACATGGAGGTTTCACCTCCAACGACTGTCGAGCCCTCTCACTGTCGTGTTTCAACCAAAGGCAGGGTGGCTATAGGGTTTTTCCCCTATGTCGAACTTCATGGTGGTGATCTCCCCACCTTAATGTGTCAAATGTATGTTTTAGGGTACAATAGTACCACCAGCACGGCGCCTTAGGGTATTGGAAGATAGGAGGAAGTCGATGAAACACTGATGACTTACCCTCGGTAGAAAAATTATTGACCGATGAAGAAATTTATCCTTAGATGAATTACCCTCTATATAAATTAAATCTCAATATAACGAATCATGACTAAATTAGTCAATCAAAGACGTAAGAAATATACAGACACCTCACATGTGTATTCTCATATTGTAATTAAGTCTTGATTACTTATATTATACCAATGTACACGTTTTACAAAGTTTGTTCACTGTGCAAGTGAATTAGTTTAAGTTTAGCAAAGGACCAAAGGTAAGTTTATACTCACTCTATTTTTTTTCAAATAATATGTATTATCATTCTTTCGATATACATAGTTTATTCAAGAATTTATTATGTCAATATCATGCTTTGATTTTTTCAAAGATAAGTAACGTGCGATCTATTGATTTGATGTACATGAAAAATATTGTACTACATTTAAATATTCTTGGGTGGTTGTTTAGCTACTCAAATTCGCTAACACACTAAAATAAATCATATATGGATGTAGAAACTTATTTCACAACTCATACTTGTAAAATATATCTGTGTGAGTAATTAAAGGCTAGTGGGATGCATCTGTCTGACACCCCGGGCCTAGGATTTTATAGAGAATGAAAACTGAGGCATCAGTAATCAAATCCTCATTGATTACGTATATCATTATGATGAAATCGGATGGTGATTAAGTTGATAAGCCGATATACTATTTGATACGAATTCCTAATGACACATGCGCCAAATGAATTTGATGACAAGACGCATCTAAATTATTCAATTATTCTTTCAAATAAAGGGTTAAATTTCTCATTATCATTCGGGAGCGTAAAAACTATATTTTTCCGAATTACTCAAGAGATGTCGTGATTGTTCCGCATCAATATTAAAAATGAAAAATATAAGAAAGTAAACTCACAGCAGTCCTTTTCCGCAAGCTACTATAGCAATACCAGCTGAAAAATCATAATCTCTTACTCGCGCTATTAGAAGTTTAGAACTTGAATGACAATTTTAATTCATTAAATACGAAGTACATTCAAAATTAAAAAAAAAATTCCAATAACTAGTTGTCACATAATATTACTCTATCCATTTAATATGTTATTAAGGCGATTACTTTATAGTTTATAATTTTTCTATAATATAAAAAATCAACCAAATATCATATTCAAAACCTTCTAAATAGGCGTTCTAAATTAACTCTATAACCGTTCAAAATCGGTTCAACATTCAATAAAACTCATCATACACAAGTTACAATAAATTTAGATTTTATAAAAGTTACGTCAAATTTAGATCTTATTCCAAAAAATTCTCTAATTGTATTTTACGTTGGTTAAACATCTATCACTTTTTCAATTAAAATTTAACTTGTACTCAACTACAATTCTTATGTAATAAAACTATTTTGTTTAGAATTTTAAAATTTTATTACAATAAAATCTTATTAAAATGTGTACTAAAGAAAACTCATCAAACATACATATAAAACTTTGCAAAAAAATTAACTAAATCGACAAGTCAAACAGTATTACTATTTACATTAGTTAAAAAAATAATGTTATTTTTACTATGTTAAAAGAAAATCATGGCAATATTAATCTTATATAACAATTTCTATTAATAATTTAAAATATAAATAAAATAATTGTTGATCTATAAACGTCAAAATTATTCAAAATTATTATCAAAATTGAGAACGAATACTTATACAAATTATAAACAATTATAAAATTAATTTAAATAAATCTATAACTATGAAAAATTGAAGTCATGCTTCGCGCGGGTAACAAAACTAGTTTGAAATATTTCCAACTGCAACACTGACTTGAAACATAATATTATGTGACAAAATTAAAATCCAGTAGAGAATCAAATTCTAAAATTTCACAAATATAATATAAAATATTTTTGCTGAACTAATATAATTCTGAAAATAAGGAAATAATTCTATAATCTCTTAGGCTCATGCCAAATACAGTAACTTACAAATCAGGATTAAGAATAAAATTGCTAAACACAGAACAAAAGCAAAAAAGGCTTCTCCATTTACATTACAAACAAATTATTATGATTGAACAAATCTTAGCATTCCAAATATTATTATAAATATTACGATATGACTAAAATAAGAGAATATGACTCGCATAAAAGAAATTATATCACACTATTTACAATAATTTTTAAGATGAAGTTGAAATGTAAGGAAGATGCAAAGATTTATTCTTAATCATTTGAATGGAACTACTTGTTACCTAATCATAGGATACCAATTTTTAACACATTCTACACATGCCATCCTCTTCATAAGTTGACCATATTGTGCCAAAATTATCTATCACCCCTCCCCTGGTAAGAATGTTTCCTCTCATAATTCACTATGAAAACTACTTGAACACCATTATGGTCAAAAGTTCCTCTTACACCCACTTTCATTTTTCTGATCTAGCCATCCAATATATGTAACTTTTGGACTCCAATTAATTTAGATAGAGCAGGGTCAGAGCCCATAATAGGGAAGCTCTCAGACCCATTTTTTAAGACAAGAAATTCTCACTTAAGCTTTGCTAATGCTAAAACAATAAGTCATGATATCGAAATTAGTATAAGCAAATCAATGGTATAGCAAGTAATCCGGCTAAAACCAGTTCTTTCCGGTAAACATGATCCGTGTAATAGATTTCCATTTTAATGTTGTATGTAAGAATGCTAAAATCAAATCCAAGTATATCTTCTCCTTTTCACTTTCTCATGTGTTCGATGATTTACACATCCAAAGTACTTCAAGACAAACCGGCCATCCAATCTCTTCTCTTCATCTGCGTCGCTGATACAATAGTTGAGCAGCAATGATTGTACTGAAAAATCACTGCAAAGATGTGAAAGAAGATCTGAATACTTCATTTAAGACCTCAAATTGAAAAGAAACGGCTCATGTGTAAAATCAACACATGCATAGATACAAAATAATTAAGATTTAGACAAAAACTACAAATTCCAAAACGATAAGTCAGGTCAAGCTGCCAAGGACAAGTCCAAAATAAATTCACTTTTAAATGTGTTGGCAAAGCATATATCAAGTAGACTGCTTTATTCAACAAATACATCCAATATTTTATGATTTTTATTTGAAAAGTTGGGAGAAGAAACCTTGATAAGCAACAAATAACTAAATTATTGAAGAAAGATATAGGACAGTTTTTTAATTTTTTTCCCAACCCAGAACAGAATACATGAACTTTTAGAGTTTCACATCCAAGCAAAGTTGCATATAGATGCTATTAAAATGTGGGCACATTTGTATGTGCATGTACCTTTATTTGACATAGAACCTAGGTAACTTCTTTCTTGGCAGATTTTGGTGACTTTGGTGAAACCTTGAGCAATTAAAAATGTGAACGAACCCTTTTTTTTCCTTCCTCTGACAGATTTGGTTGCTGTATTTGACTGATTGGCCAGGTGCAGTGTAATTTTTTTTTGTTTTTCATTATAGTTTTAGTGTTTTTGTAGCTCCTTTTTATTTTTATAGCTGTACTATTTTTAATATATATATATATATAGGACAAATCAATATTTCCTACAATTTTTGACAAAAGTGCATAGCCAATGTTTTCACTGGTTATGAGATGATGGATAGTAGGTGGCAATGCTTGCAAATACATACTATACATAATACATGTACTTGGCTGTATTTCCATGAGACGCCAGTAGAGTTACCTTATGGGCTGAAAACAATGACCAGGATATGGGCTTTTTGTAGTAAATTTGTCAGAAAATATAAAGCTCAACTAGGATTGGCAGTATACCTAGTGAAAATAGCCACGCATTTATCTGACTTCTTAAGGACATCGATTTATAATGTGGAATAACCTATTGGAAATTCATAAGATCGAATTACTAGAGACTGTCAGTCTGATACAATTTGACAGAATATAGGGTGAGGGGAACTTTGTCTGAAAAGTTGACACATGTTCAACATTAGAGTAGTATCATTAAAGTACTAGGATATATTGATTGTGACACTTGATCTCCAATTCTCCAGACACCAACATCAGTGCCTGAGACACGCAGTCATATGATATGGCACATCCTCCATTTAGAGATCGTAAAAAGATATATACAATGAAGCCTTACCCTCCTGAGTTATACTTCAACTCTCTAGACTACCCCAGATCTTGATTTCGGTCTTTTTGCCATCTTTTGATGTTAAAGGGTTGATATCGGTGAGTATATTGGAATACGCAACTTAACAAAACCTTAAAAAATGAGGGTATGAGGCACGACAGGGGCAGAGAGGGGAGGAGGGTTGAATAATTCTGTATTATAAGAAGACCATATATATTACAAGAAAAATAACAAACGTCGAACACTCAATGTGTCATGGTTCCATAATTACACAGTTACACAGTTCGACATGAATCAAAGCACCCAGCTCGAAGATACAGCAGTTCAAGAAAAAAATCCCCACTTCCCAGTTTCAAAGTAATATTTCGGGATATAAGAAAATTAAGATATTCTAAGCAATTTCTAAAGCTACTTAACAAAATTTTACTAAAATATGGAGTACTACTTTCTACAAATGTGTTCTAGTCCAAATGTTATTTGTAATTCGTCACATCTTCTAACTGAGAGGTGTACAGTTTGAATCTCGTCAAGGACTCATGCAGAGCATACTATCTCACTGAAGATATCTCCGTTAGCCTATGGGCCTGCACAGTTCGGGTTTAGTTAAAGATTATATGTATTGCTCATCCACCTTTATAAAAGTAAGAAATGATGGATTTGAATTTTTTGTAAGGAAAAAAGATTAATACGGATTCATTTATTTTAAAATTCATTTCATAACATATTCATAACCTTTGTACTAGAAAGGAAGATATTACCATACATTTATACTTTCCAAGGAAATTAAATATATAATATTGAGATGGTATGAAAATTAACTTAATTTTATCTCTGGCGATATCATCCGTTTTATCCAAACCGAATTGGTAATTCACACAACCGAGTACTAGAATATAACAATTACTACTATCCGAATCCCAACACAACATAATGAAAATAACCTACCGAATTAACCGAGTAGTAATTTGGTTAATTAGATTAAAATCCGAAGATGTGGGAGCAAAATACTTCATTTCAATTACCTTTCTCATAAGACCATGAGTCCATAGCCCAATCCATCATAAATTACATTCAGTCCATCTCATTTTAAAAGGAAATTTTCATGCCTGATTTCATTAAAATGAGTGTATGTGATACATATTATAGTTGTCCCCTTGTACGAAAGTTCCAGTTAAGCCAGTTCATCGTAACTTATATTCAATCCAGCTGCTTTCTCAAGCGCAGTGTGCAATTCATCTGATTTTAGGAACTAGGAAGTTTAGATTTAGGAAATCTAAGAAATATGGAAGAGGTTTGTGGCAGACTATTTGAAGTCAATCCTAAAATCTGAAATCTCCGGAAGGTTTCCACTAATATTGAAAAGTTTGAAATTCCTGACTATAACATACTATGAGTGATTGAATTTGATCTCCGACCTGGCAGTGGTGAACGGAGGAATGACAGTCAGAGATTCAACAGTGGATCTGGTAGGTAACTCAAAGGTCAACTGGAGTCTAGAGGAGAGAAAGACTAAGAGAAGTTCAAGAAGAGACTTGAGTTGTGTTGTCTTGTTGCTGATGGGAGGAAACTTGAAGGAGTTTCCGCCACCAACCAAGAGCAGGAGGAGTTTTCAATGATTTAGTTATGGCAGGAGGATATGCCGAGGTCAAGCGTTAAGCTATGGAACATGTGAACTAACTTAGGAGTTGGGTACCTTAAGTCTTGTTTCTGAATTAGGAAACTTCTGTATCTATATCTATAGAAATTAGATTGGTTATTCGGTTAGACCAACAATGCAAATAGAACTACCAGAAGCTAACCAAAGATTGGGAAAAGTTTCGGTTAAAACCAAATAAAACTGGAAAACCAAAATATTTAGGTTAAAAGATGTCGATTTGGTTCAGCTTTTCCGTTTCCAACCACTCTGTGCTCAGCCCTACCCACTAATTTACTAACAGAATCTTTTCATAAAACTAGTGGACCAAAAAAGTATAAATTTGGAGGGTTAAAATGGTTTTCATACGATCTTTTCAGTTTGCATTTTTCACTTCTAATATCCTTTTAGGGACAGCATATTCTGTACTTATATCATCATTTCAAGGACAGGATGCATTTCCTACAATTTTGTCCGTGTTCTTTTCACTTGTGGAGGTATATCCATGTGGCAAATAGATTCTGTATCAGCCTTCTCTCTCCTATGTGTTTGTTCTACGTCAAATTAATAGATTTTGAGTAAGTTTGTAGGAAAAGGAGTAGCTGAGCAATGAATTAGAAGAGTTATAGTATATCCAACCTAGACATATCAATCGAGCTAGCTTCAGCTCTGTCAACTAAATTAATCAGACTCCTCTCTTGTGAGTTTGTACCATGTGTCCAAGCTGTTACAATAACCCACACCAGAGGCACGTGGCTCCTCCAATTGGCCCTACCCAAGTTCTCTGTGGCAATGTTGCTTGCAAGTCAAGAGGGTGAGTAGCCAGTCACCAAAAGAAGGATAGAGCATCCTCATAGAGATCTTAGTTAAAATATAATTTTATAAAATCATTCAAGTTCAATTACCATAAACGCATTCAACAGTATATGTCATTTCGAGATTTATGGAGCTTTCTGAATGTTTAAGTAGAACTGTGAAGGCCGTTTAAGAGGAATAAAAATAGATCATAAATTAATAGAGCACACATCAGAAGCCAAACTAATCCTGAATGGAACCGATCGTATAAAGGATATTGTCATATATGTTTCCCACTTGAAACCTACATCAAGTAGATCGACAATTATTGACTTGCAGAAGACCTCTTATAGCATGGATTTAGAACAATCCTACCAAAGTAAACCAAAATGGCATACTTCAGAAAAGTTATTCCTTTACCTTTTATGTACCTCAAGAATTCTTAAGCTTCTTAGTTTTCCAAATCTTATGATTCATACATCTTGGCTTCTGGAAGGTTCCTTAACAATGAACTAATTTAATACAAAGATACGAACTAACTTAAATAAATATTTGAACTATACATAAAATAAATTACTGTAAATTTTCCTTCAATTGTTATCTCTAAACCACAATACATAACCAACATGCTTTATATAACATACAACTTATAAAGATCAGAAATATCAGATACGTAAAAATGCTAATTGATGACAGATTGAAGGTACCAAGAGAAAAGCTATCAACCATTGAGAAGATATTGAAAACAATAATAGGGAGCATATTCAGTTACCTTCTTCCAAGTGAGTACCTGTACGTGCAAAAAGGGGTATCTGTACAATAAGTCGAGCTTGACAATTTTTGTGCTAATGGCAATGAGACTGGCCCAATCAATTTTCAGAGGATGGTCAGCCTAACTTCCAACTTGGTTGATTTGCTGGAAGGTTCTTCTGACATGCCAACAAGACCCCCAAGTTGATTGTCAATGAGTTTGTAAACAATAGACGGAGCTCACATAGTCAACCTGCCTTTAGCATACTTACTCTACTGCTAATGAGTCCAATCATCAAAGTAATATATGTGAATTTCTTTAAGGAAATGTCCTTTTGTATCAATTCTCTAAAAATTCGGAATGCATCATTATATCTCCCAGCAGTACAAAGTTCTTGAATGTGTACCGAATGTTCATCTGGGGTTTCACAAAAGTCTTTCCCCTTATCCTCTTGTAGGGATTGGCCAGTTAATTTTCCATTCCGAATCACTTTTGCAAGTAAATTCTCAGCTTCTCTCATCCTCCCTCCATTAGTAAGTGAACAGGACATAGCATTATATGTATATTGGTCAGGTTCTATCTTCTTCACTTCCATTTCAGTAAAAAGACCCATAGCATCCTCAAGTCTCCCTTCTTTGCATAGAGCCTTTATCAACGTGTTGTACGTTACAGCATCCATTTCTTTCCCTTGTGAAATCCAAGTGCTATAGAGATTGAGGGCCTTTTCTAGCATCCCTAATTTACAAAGCCCCCTGAGTAGAACATTACATGTAAACACATCAGATCCAATTAAGTTCTCTACTGTGTTATAAAATTGAAATGCTTTCTCAACATTACCCTCCAAGCAATACCCATGAATAAGTGTCATGTATGTCGTCTCATCAGGAAACAAGCCATTCTCCAGGAGTTCATTAAACTTAGAAATTGCTTGCTCAGTCTTTCCCGATTTGCAGAGTCCAACTATAATAGAGTTATATGTGATTATACTGGGAGTGATTTCCCTGGTCTTCATCTCATCCCAAAGTTTTATAGCCCTGTCCACTTTATCATCAGTAAAATAACCCAAGATCAAGGTTCCATAGCTTACCTCATCTACATTATAACCTCGCCTTTTAGCACTTGTTAATAGCTCATAGGCCTCGTCAACCTTCCGCTCCCCACATAGGGTATGAAGAACAATATTGAAAATGAAGGTATCCATCTTTAGACCTCTCCCAATCATTTCACTCATCATGTTCAAAGCTTTCCCCAGATTACCTGCTTTACAATAACCATTTATCATAGTAGTGTATGTAAGAGAATCTAGGCCAACCCCACTAGCTTCCATCTTTCGAACAACATCACTGGCTCCATCCATGTTGCCTTCCTTACAATAGCACTTAATCATTATATTGTAGGTCACCTCATTTATCTGAACTCCCTTTACAGTCATTTCATCAATCAACTTGAAAGCCTCTGAGCTGCCCTTCCATAGCAGACAACCATTGACCAATGTATTATAAGTAACCACATCAGGCAAAAGTTTCCGTTTTTCCATCTCAGCTTGAAGCATCAAAGCCTCGTCAATCTTCCCTTTGCTACACAAACCACCAATCAATGTGTTGTAAGTCCAAACATCTGGGAGAAAACTACTCAGTGACATCAACTCAATAACCTTTGAAGCTTCCTCAAACCACCCCATTTTATAAAACCCATGTACTAATATATTGTACGTATTCCTATTAGGCAGCACCCCTTTACTTTTCATATCAGAAAACAATTTCCTAACCTCTTCTAACCTACCCATTTTACACAATCCATCCAATATAGTATTGTAAGTCACATTGTCAGGAAAACAATTACATTCACTCATTTTATTCAACACATACATAGCATCATCAAACTTATTCTTCAGACAATAACCCTTGACTAAAATGTTAAAAGCAGGTGTATTTAAAGCAACACCAAGTGTAATTGCATCACTAACAACATCTTCGCAAGATATGATAAAATTGGGAGATGGGTATTTCACCAATGAGGAAAGCAGAGTGTTGCAGGTGAGTAAATTTGGGCGGAACCTCAGGCGCTTCATTTTCTTGAAAATCGTGAAGGCGAGGTCGGGGAGGCCAAATTGGGCATATGCGCCAAGAGCAGTGTCCAGGAGAGGTTTGTTGAGGACCGGAACAGAGCGAGGAGGATGGAGGAGGAGGTAGTGGAGATGGTGGTGGCGGGCGTCGGCTGATATGTGGCGGAGGAGGAGGGATTTCGCGTCGGAGAAATTGCTGTGGCGGAGGAGGGGTGGGAGGAGGGTGAGGAGGAGAAGGGAAGATTGGTGGGTGGGAGTGGAGGGCATGTGGGATTGGGACCAATTGAAGAAGGAGAAAAGGGTTTTGGGGCGAGAGGAGAGGGTTTTAGAGGAGAGAATTGAGAGGATGATTGGTGGGCTGAGGTGGGGGATGAATTGAGTGAGTGATTCTTGTGGGAATTCTTCATTTTGTGAGGAAGAAATGAGGATTGTGGTGATTGTTTGAATAATTTGACGATGATGCAATGGAGGAAATGGTGGTGGCAATGGTGGTAGATGAATCATTGCCGGCGAGGAGTGTCAAATCCTCTGGAGGATGATCTCAAATTCTGATTTGAATGGCACTGCCGTTGAATATATTAATTGAATTACTCCCTCCCTTCAAAAGATTTTAAGTAAAATTTAGATTTTTAACTCAGATTATTAATTTTGTATTTTTAATAAATAATTAAATGTATAAATTATAAATTTTTCTCATAATTTATATTTTTAAGTTATAATAAAAATTATAAATTTATAATTGAAAATTTTTAAATTTATCACAAAATAACTAAAAAAAAATTCAAATATAACTTATTTTTGAATATATAGATTAATATATTTATTCTTAAATTATCAGAAAACAAAAAATTATTGCGCATTAAAAAAGGGCCTTGATATTATCAAACTAAAAAAAATTCATCATCGTACTAAAGTCATCCGCACAAATTTTTTTTAATAGATTATCTATTTTACAGAATTAAGTACAATTTTTTATATATATACAAATTTTTTATTTATTTCGTATACTAAATTCCCTATTATATAGTATACCATACTAATTAACAATATTTTAAAATTTTATTATTTATAAAATTTGTACTAATTTTGCTAGATCAGAAAAAAAGACTAACTTTAGAATTTTTGAATTTGATAAAGATTTTAAAGGTTCTATTAATTTTGAAATATCATAAAATAATGACTTGAAATTTGAAGGAATAAAAGAATTTGATTAGCAGAGTCCTCGTGGAATATATAATAAAAATAAAAGACTTATGTCTCCAACAACTTCAGATATGAATTTTTAAGTCTTAATTTTGGAGAAAAAAAAATTTTATGATAGAAAAGAAATCAATAATGATTTTATGAAAGAACACAATAAAGAATTTAGAACTTGGTATTTTAAGAATCATTCTAAAGGAAAATGTCAAGAATTGAAAATTGATTATTATAATTTTTTAGATAATAATAAAGTAGTAATATCTTTTATAGATTTGTATTTAGAAACTTATGATCCAAAAATTAAATATTAGAAAAATATGAGAAAACTTGAAAAACTTCCAAGGGAGAAATGATGTTTATTCATCCTCCTTTGGAAGAAATTGATTATGAAAATTTAAAAGCAAATATTTTTACAAAGATAAATTTAGCTAATAATCGAGATCCAAAACCAATAAAATAATGAATTAAAATAATTATACTAATTTAATATTACAAAATATAGGATCTTAATTAACTAGAGTTGAAAATAAATTAGATGAAGTATAATTACTTAAAAGTAATAATGATAAACCAAAAATATCAGGATTCCAAGATCCATAATAAAACCCTCAAATAAGATGAACCAAAAGATTTTCAATTTACATCTAGAATAAAAGATGAATTTATTATATCCTTAACAAAGAAATTAAAGTATTTAAATTTAAAGAAAAACATGTTAATGTTACAGGACAAAATGAAAATTATAGTGAAATAGGTAGTGAAGATGTTCAAAACATTGAAGAACAATTTACTACGCAAGATATGAATGTTAATAAAATTGGAGGAAGTTTTGGAACTCAAGAGTCTCAAATGCTTCAAGCTACAAGTAGATATTATCATCCTAAACAACCCTGGTTGATTTAATTCTAGAAGAAGAAAACTTAATAGCACAATCATATTATAATCCAAAAGTCATCTATGAATGAAATATTTACGGCATGTCAGAATATCAATTAATAAGTTATGTTAATAGAATGATTATGTTTGCTTCTGCTTGTAGAATTAATGGAAATACAATTTCAAAAATTGCTTAGATTATTCTCACAAGATTTATTGGACAATTAAAAGGATGGTGAGATGATATCTTAAATCAAAATCAACAAAATGAAATTTTAAATTTAACTAAAATTATTCAGTTTGTAGTTCCAAGTACCAGTGAAGTAAAACATTATCAACAAGAAAATGCAGTTTATACTTTAATCTAATCAATAATAAAATATTTTATTGGTCAACCTCTCCAATTATGGCTATGAGCAGAGAATTATTAATGAATTTAAGATGTCCAACTTTAATATATTTTAGATGGTATAAAAATGTATTTTTGACTAAGGTAACCCTTAGGAATGATGTTAACTCTTCTTTTTTGAAGGAGAAATTTATAACTGATTTATCACCTTTATTTTCAGAAAAGGTAAAAAATAGAATTAAAAATAAAAATGGAGTGAATAATATTCCCTATGATTCATGTACTTATGGAGAATTAATATCTGAATGCACAACTGAATGATTAGATCTGTGCAACAATTTAAATTTAAAAGGTCAACTAAAGAAACAAGGGCTAACTAGTAGAAAAGAATTAAGAAAATTTCATTGTCAGTTCGCCTATAATATTCTTGCTTCTAAAGTAAGAAAACTAGAAAGAAATAAGCCAAAAAGATTTATTAAAGACAAGAAGAAATTTAGGAAATTTATTCCTAATTAAAAAGATCTTTGACAAGGATAAAAACCCTTTAAAAAGAGTAATAATTTCAAAAAAGATATAACCTGCCATAAATGTGGAAAGATAAGACATTACGCTTATAATTCTTGGGTTAAAAAGAAAATGCAGTAATTAGATATAAGCAAATAATTAAAAACTCAAATAATGTCTATTTTAATAAACCCAGAAGTAAGTAGTGATTGAAATAATGATATCAATAATATTCAAGATGATAATATTTATAGTAACTCAGATAATGAGAAATCTGACAAAGATGATGATCATAAAGATTGTAGTTGTATAAATGAAATAAATTATTATAAATCTATTCTTGATTTAAATGGTTTGAATATTAATTTTTTTATCAAAATCCGAAAACTTGATTTTAGATATCATAGAAAACATAAAAGATCCAGAATAAAAGAGAAAAACTCTTTTACAATTTTTAAATAAATATGAAAAGCAACCTGAGACTGATTTTCTCAATAAACAAAAATTAACTTATAATTTTCAGGAATTAATACAAACATTTGAAAGACCACAAAAGGAAATAACTGTTAATGATTTAAAACAAGAAATTCATGTGTTAAAATCAGAAATTAAAATATTAAAGGCAAGAATAGAAATTCTAGTAACTTATCCTTATCAAGAAGACCAATCTTCTAATAATAAGGGAAAATGAGTAAAAATTGAAGATGAAAAAACTGATTATGTTAATGTTATGGATAAAATAACATACTAAAAATGGTATGTTTATATTTGTTACATATAAATGTTATTGATGATGATTTAGATGTTAGTAAATAAATGTGCATTTGTAAATACTCAAAATATTGTATAAAGCTGAATATACTTGCATAAATAAGCATTCACTGATGGACAACTCAGTCCATGATGGACAACTCAGTCCATCAAGGGATAGCCTTAACTACACTAGGCAAATCATCAGTGGATATTTAAAAAGGACTTGATAGTGTCAGGGGATGTCTGTTGTTACTTAAACATTCAAGTATTCCGTACATCAGGTGTTTCAATATAAGCCAACAAATCATTAGTGGTTAAAGGACTTAGTATTTGAAAAGGCATCAATGAAAAAACCCATCAGGGAAACCCTAAAATACTGCATCAGGGGATGACAACGTCAGGGGAACCCGTTAAGGGATGACACTGTCAGGGAAACCTGTCGAGGGATGACACCTGTTAGAACTAAATAAACTGAAGTCTATGTAGATGGGGGGGGGGGGGTTGAATACAAACACTACAAACTTTTTGCTCTTTTAAAACTTGTTTTGCACGGGCTGGAATAGCTGCATAATTAGAAAACCTTTACTGAAATTAAAATGAATACAAAAGCATTCAAGTTAAAATAGTTGTATTAAAACTTGGTGTTTTTCTAGAAATCTGTTGAATTACAATTGTGATTAACAGCTACAATTCTGTAATAAATTACAGCTTCTTTTTCACTCACTCACTAGCTACGTTTTTCTTTGAATATATCTCTCAAGATCTATTAGAAAACTTTCTTCTAGTGTTTGAGTGTTGTGTCTTGCTTGGCTTTTTGTGTAATAACTCTTTCTATATGTATAGTTGATTAGTTGGTGAACCCATGTGCTAGACATGCTTCTTTTTCAACATAGCCGTTGTATGTCACATCAAGGTCCTTTTGGAGTGATGTGTCAGTCTGTTGTTTGCTTTTGTTGCTTCTTTTTCATCCCCTAATCTGCATGTATTTAATGCTCTAGAGTTGTTATTGGATAACCAAACTTCAAGGAATATCTTTTCAGTTATACCCCTTGCTTCTGCACCAAGTATCAATGATTTGCATGTAAGTCCTGATGACGTGTGGATTAGGTCATAACGATCCACTGATGCCAAGCCCTGATAAAGACTTGATCAGTGCTTCTGGATCCACTAATGGCAAGTTACTGATGGCAACTTGATCAGTGCTTCATTATCCACCGATGTCAACCCCTGATGGAGGTTTGATTAGTGCTTCATAGTCTACTAATGTCAAGCCCTGATGGAGACTTGATCAGTGCTTCATTATCCACTGATGTTATGACCTTCTTGTTATCCACTGAAGGGTTCCACTTACGAGTTGATCTTTTGTCGTCGCCAAACTTGTTAGGCAATCTAAGTCATCTCCAAACTCGTCGGGCAATTTAAGTCATTGCCAAACTCTTCGGACAATTTAAGTTATCGCCAAACTCGTCGTCAATGGATAAAAATGACTAGCACCAAAGTCACTTTTAGTCATCGCCAAACTCGTCGTGAGATAAACTATCTCCAAAGTGATTGATAGCCATCGTCAAACTCATCGGGAGGTATGTTGTCGCCAAAGTTTGGACATTAGAATGTTTTCTCTGATGGGTTCCCCTGACGAGGTCATCGCCTGATGGCTTTTCCTGACGAAGTCATTGCCTAATGGGTTCCCCTGATCGCTTCCCCTGACAAAGTTATCTCCTGACAGATTCCCCTGATGGTTTCCCCTGATGAAGTCATCACCTAACGGGTTCCTCAGATGGCTTCCCCTGATGGAGTCATCCCTTGATACATTATTTTTAGGCTTCCCCTGATGGGTTCTTTTCACTGATGCCCTTAAAAATACTTGTTCTTTTGATCATCGATACTTCATTGGCTTTGCCTGGAATGTCTGTCATGTGAAATACTCATCTTCTTTTAAGTAACAATAACCATTCCTTGACATGTCGAGTTCGTTCAAGTTATCACTAATGACTCGCCCAGTGCAGTGTAGTCCATCCACTGATGACTAAGTCATTCATTAGTGGATGCAAAACTTGTGCAAATATACTAAGATTTATAGAATGCCTTGAGTATTTAGAGATGCACAATTATTCCCTAAACATCATCATCATCATTTATATCTAACAATGTCCCCTTATTTATGTTTATCAGTTTGATAACCATAAATCTAACTAATGTGCTGATGATGATGTCAAAACCCAAAATTATAGACATTAAAGAATAAATGTATTTGAATAATTACAAAGAATAATTATGTACAAGTATATCACTTTCTGTACAAACAAGGTTCTGTTGTTCTTGTTGCTCCTCCTCCACAGCCTTCTCCTTCTCCTATTGAAGTTGTTTCCCATCTAATGTCTTTGGCCTTTTGGAGTAGGATCAGTAGTCACATCTTCTGAAGGTTAATTCAACAACAACCCCTGACAATGACTTTGAAGCTTTCTCCCCTAATGAAGCTTTCTCCCCCTTTTTGGCAACATCATCAATGGAAGTTGAGAATTAAGATATGACTTAAGGAACTTATTTTCTCTATATTCTTTATTTACAAGGATCTCATCTTTATTTCCCTCAACCTCTCCTTTTTTTATGCCTTCTAAGGCATCACTCTTTTCCTTTCCTTTTTCATTGCCTTCTAAGACAGTACTCTCATTCTCTGCTTGTGCCAAGGTCCTCTCAATGGGTTGACCTTGCCTCTTTTCACTAAGTATTCTCTCAGCCTCACTCAAAGTTGTCCTAATTGGGCTCCTATGGGCTGTGTTATCAACAACGGTGGACAAAGTAAGTAATCTATCTGCAATTATTGTGTCCACATAAGTGATTTGAGCAGAAGTGGAATGGAAAAGATATGTGTATGTACAGTAGGAGAAATATAGGTAACTATTGAAATTATATTTACAATTGAGGGAGTATAAATACTTAGATCAATAGTATATACAGTTGTATTTATGTCCCTTGTATGAGCATCAATGATTGAATCATTTAAGAAGGAATCAATCATTTGATAGTCTTGATTGTCAATCACTGTGTCACTGAGTATTGGCTCCTCCATGAAGTGAGAAATTAGAGGATCTGATGTCATAACACTTAGAGTTTATGTCATGACATATGAAGAATGTTGAGGCAAAGAAAAAGAGTATAGAGGTGTAGAAGGGAGTGTTGGCTGAATCACTGAGTAAGGAGGTGATTCATCAAGTGAAGTTGTGTGTGTACTCACGGTGAAAGATATCTGCAAGTGGCTCTCAGAGGCCCTGATGTTGGTTTCATCAGGGACTATGGTTAGTGTATGTGCCTCACTTAACTGTGTCCCTAGTTAGGGACTTTGTTCAATAATTGAATCCTTTTGGGAGGAAACAATTAGTGTTGAGTGTATTTCCTTATTAAGGCCATGTTAGAACGCGAAAAATACTTCTTCTAGAGGCAACACATAATTGTTCATCTCAGGTCCATTGATGATGAATATTTACAAGTTTTAGAAGAAGGTCCTCACGTACCCAAGAAGCTCATTCCTCAAAAGGTGGTGAATGAAGTCAATGTCCCTAAAAGACTAGTCCCAAAGATTATTGATGAAATGACTTTTGAGGAAAGAGAAAAGGTGTAGAAAGATCTAAAAGTCACATGTATTCTCTATAATGGCTTAGATGATGATATGCTAAACAGTATCATGAATCTTACTAAGTCTAAGTCAATATGGGATACTATCCAAATCTTATGTGATGGTACGAAAGATGTGAGGGAAAACAAATTGCAGTTGTTACTCAACAAATGGAGAATCATGTTTCTATAGTAAAACAACCCCTGATGAGAGCAGATTGTGGCACAAGAAGCTCTCTCACTTAAACTACAAAACAATCAATGTTCTAGTGAAGAGAGAGTTGATAACTAAACTACCTTAAATGAAATTTACTCAAGAATGATTATGTTGGGCATACCAACAAGGGAAACAAAGGAAAATATCATTTGTCAACAAGGAAGCCACAATGATCAAAGATACAAATGCTTCACATGGATCTATTTGGTCCTGTCAATATCATGTCAGTATCAAATGAGAGATTTGCATTGGTTATTGTGGATGACTACACCAGATATACTTAGTTCAAGTTCCAACATGCTAAATTAGAGATGCCTTAACAAATCATTGTCCATGTAAAGAAAGTGGAAACTGAGTTAGGGACAGTGGTTAAAATTTTGAGGACAGACAATGGAACTGAGTTCAAGAATGTAGTTGTTGATGGGTTCTGTGTGGAAAAGGGCATCACTCATACATTTTCAGCCCCAAGGTCTCCTCAACAGAATGGTGTAGTGGAAAGGAAGAATAGAACCTTGATAAAAGTTGCTAGAACAATGTTAGCAAAGGCAAAAATTCCTACCTACTTTTGGGCTAAGTCAATAACCACTGCTTGCTTCACTCAAAATAGGTCTTTAATCAACAAGACTCACAACAAGACACCATATGACCTAATGACAGGGAGAAAGACAAACATCAAGTTCATTCATATCTTTGGATGTAAATGCTTTGTATTAAGGAATTTAGTGAAAACTTAGGATAATTTGACTCAAAGGCTGATGAAGCAATTTTCCTAGGTTACTCCCTAACATCTAAGGCTTACAGGGTTTACAACAAAAGGCTCTAGGTAGTGATGGAGTCTATTAATATAGCTTTTGATGATCAAGAAATTTCCGGACTTGAAGACTCTGGTTTTCATGAAGAGCTCAAATTCAAAAATAAAGATGATTTTGATGATCAAGAGAATGGAGTTGATGTGTGTAATCAAGTGGAGGAACTATCCATCCCTGATGTTAATCCAACCACCTAAGAAGCCCTTTCAATGGATTGAGTAAATTTCCTAGACAACAAATCAAGAAACACTATATTAAGGGATAATCCATTTGGGAATGCACCATCAGGGGATAACTTTAACCCTGATTTAAGCATAAATTCAGGGGGAGTTTTCTCAGAAGTTGGTAGTGTGGCGGCCCCGGGAATCCCCCAAAGCCGGGACTCGGGCACTGTCAGCAATTTGGGTGATAGACCCCCAAGGTCCCCAAGTGGGCTCCGCCAGGAAACACAAAACAATAACACAAAAACATCATAGCCAATCATTAATATAAGTAGAACGAGAAATATATCCTCAGATACAACACGTTCAAAACTTAGAAGTTTACAACCTCTTACAAAACCTCAAAATTCAAATAGATAGTGATGTGGGCAAAAATGATAAGGAATCAGATGGGGGTCAAGATGATCCATCGGAGTTGTTGACGAGTGAAAGAATAAATCTTGTATT
>CM025784.1:20798656-20828819 GCA_014636745.2 Centella asiatica | reverse complement strand
TCGGGGATTACGGAAGGCGTCAGGGAATAGGGTAACACATCGGGGATTAAGGAAAGGAAGCTATCGGGGATTGCGCGGGTTTAAACAGTGCATCAGAGACTAGTCGGGGACTGAAGTACGCATCGGGGATTATAGTCTCTGATCAGTTATTTATACTGTCGGAGATTAAGACGTGTGAAGTACGCGCCAGGGATTAAGCGGGGACTAATGTTCTACGTCAGAGACTAAGACGTGTGATGGACGCGCCAGAGAATATAGTCTCCGATAATTGCTTCTTCTCGGTTTTGTTTTGGAGATTGTTTTCAATTTAAATTGGAATGTTTATTTTCCTTGTTAGATTAGATATCTTTCCATAATGGAATTCTTTCCATTGTAAATTCTTTCTAATTAGAACTAGGGTTTATTGATTATTCAACTTATAAATAGCTGTTCATAATGTATAGAAAGACAGACTTTGATTAATAAAAATTGTGTGAGTTTTTCTTACAGTTATCCGAAAGTTGGTGGTGATTCCTTTAGACTTTCACAACTGATTTGTTTTAGCTTGCGGGTGATTAATTTCTTTAAGCAAACTAAACAAATTGATCCTTTAGTGTCGATTTCTGGTGATTAATTTCTTTACGAAATCTTCCTAAAGTTATTTTCCGCAACCTGTATTTGATCTTAACGGGACCAAATACATCACAAGAGCTCAGATTATTAAAAATTCAGTTGATATCAATAGGTTGAAGATATAGCCAGTTGATATCTGATTATTAAAAATTCAGAGTATTCTGTAATTTTTCTTATTGTTTGTGTGATATAAACAAGAACCTATTCGTGAGATTCGAATAGCCTTGAACGTGTGATTCGTTCAGGAACCCTAAATTAGCTTATTGTGCGTATATCAATAGGTTGATTTAGTTATCCAAGGCTGTAGGCTTAAACCCCCTACATCATATTGGTATCAGAGCTTTGGCGTTGGGAGTAAGAAATCAAGGACGTGTGATTCATTCTTGTTTTCTAGTTCTTACGTTATAATTATTTGATGTCTGATTCAAATGGACACGATAATATTGGGGAGACGGGATTACATCGTGGCGCAACTCTACAAGATGCAAAGATCCAACGTTTGCAAAATCAATATGCAACGATGACTACACAATTGGATAGATTGGAGGAGATGATGACCAGATTGTTGGGACATAACAATAATAATGCACGAGAAACTGATGGTCCAGAACAAGAGTTGGAAATTAATGTTCGTAACGATCCACCTAATGATCGTGAAGAACGTTCCAATATTAAGCTAAACGTTCCTCCTTTCACTGGAAGTAGTGATCCTGAAGAATTCCTGGAATGGGTTCAGAAAGTTGAAAAGATTTTTGAATTTCAAAACCATTCAGAGGAAAGAAAGTGCAAACTAGCAGCTTTGGAATTCTCGAAGTATGCTAGTCTTTGGTGGGATAACATAGTAGCACAGAGAAGGCGAGATGGTGACGAACCCATCCGTAGTTGGCGTATGATGAAGAATCTCATGAGAAAAAGGTTCGTTCCTGATTATTACAAGCAGGAACTATATTTACATCTACAGACACTTCGACAAGGGGCCATGAGTGTTGAAGATTATGTGAAGGAGTTTGAATCCTTTAAATTGAGATGTGAATTAGTCGAACCAGAGGAGCAAACTATCGCTCGGTTCCTGAGAGGATTACGTAGAGAAATAGCAGATACAGTTGAACTTAGCCCGTATGTATTCTTCGAGGATGTTGTCAAGCTTGCTGTTAAGGTGGAGAGACAGCGCAAAACAAACGCAAGTAGATCCTATCCAAAACCAATCAAAACCACAAATCCGTGGAGATCAGAAGATAGGAAATCTGAATCAGGTGGCTCCAAGAATAAGGGCAAAGAAAAGATGATAGAAAGCTTGCCTAAACTGGAAAGACCAAAGAAGGACTTGAGTAATATCACATGTTACAAGTGTAAGGGGTTAGGCCATTATGCTATGGATTGCCCTAACAAGAAAACATTCACGATGCAAGAAGTACGAGAAGCGTTTGCGATGGAAACTGCCTATGAAAGTGACTCCGAATCCGAAGAGAAGAATGATGGTGATTGTGAAGATCATGAAGTGGAGTGTGATAGTGGAGAGCTACTAGTATTAAGGCGTCTCCTTAATACCAAAATAGTAGATGAGATTGATCGACGTGAAACCATATTCCAAACAAGGTGCACGGTAATGAAAAAGGTGTGCAACTTGCTCATTGATGGAGGAAGTAGTACAAACGTGGTTTCTAGTGAAGTAGTGGAGAAACTACAACTCAAGACAATGAAGCATCCAAATCCATACAAGCTCCAATGGATTAATCAAGACAATGTGGTGCATGTCGACAAACAAGTCTTGATTTCGTTTTCGGTCGGCAATGTATATAAGGACGAGGTATTGTTTGATGTTGTACCACAGATGGATGCATGCCATATGCTGTTGGGAAGGCCTTGGTAGTTTGATCGTCATGCCATACATGATGGAAAACAAAACACTTATGCTTTCCACAAGGAGGGCCGAAAGATTGTATTAAAGCCTATGACACCAAAACAAATTTTGGATGATCGTAAGGCTAGAGTCAAGGAAAACAAAATTTCAAAAGAAGCGAAGAATTCGTTAATAACAAGTAAACGAGAGATAGAAGAAACCCTACGAGATGGTAGAACTATTTTGATGTTATTGGTGCAAGAAGTAATGAAGCTGGGTTCCGTAACTGTCAATCCTCAAATTCAAAAACTACTAGAAGAATTCCAATCATTGTTTCCGGATGAATTGCCAAAAGGATTACCGCCGATCCGAGGGATAGAACATCAAATTGATTTAATACCGGGAGCATCTTTACCAAACAGAGCAGCCTACAGATGTAACCCAGAGGAAACAAAGGAATTGAAGAGACAAGTTGATGAACTGATTGAAAGAGGATATGTTCGCGAATCTATGAGTCCGTGTTCAGTTCCAGCATTGTTAGTACCGAAAAAGGATGGCTCAATGAGAATGTGTGTGGACAGTCGCGCCATCAATAAGATAACGGTTAAATATCGCTATCCAATTCCTAGACTCGATGATATGTTGGACGAGCTGCATGGAGCAGTAGTATTCTCAAAAGTTGATTTGAAGAGCGGTTACCATCAGATTCGAATGTGAGAAGGAGACGAATGGAAGACTGCATTCAAAATCAAGCATGGATTATATGAATGGATGGTCATGCCCTTCGGGTTGTCGAATGCACCAAGCACTTTCATGAGACTCATGAATCACGTTCTACGTAGGTTAATTGGTAAGTTTGTAGTGGTATACTTTGATGACATCCTAGTCTATAGCAGCAATATGGATGATCACTTACAACATTTACGTGAAGTATTCGATGTTCTTAGCGGAAATCAGTTGTATGCAAATCTAAAGAAAAGTGTATTTGCTCAAGATAAATTGATATTCCTAGGATACGTGGTATCCAAGAATGGAATAGAAGTGGATAAAGAAAAAGTAAGAGCAATACAGGAATGGCCAGAACCAAAATCGGTGAGTGATATAAGAAGCTTTCATGGTTTGGCTTCCTTCTATCGAAGATTTGTGAAGAACTTTAGCACAATTGCATCACCAATGCTTAAGTGTCTAAAGAAAGGGGGAGAGTTCAGGTGGACACAAGCTGCTAAAGAAAGTTTCGAACTGTTAAAGCAGAAATTGTGTGAAACGCCGGTATTAGCATTACCAAACTTCAACAGCACTTTTGAAGTGGATTGCGATGCTAGTGGTGTAGGCATAGGTGCTGTCTTGATGCAAGAAGGCAGACCAGTAGCATATTTCAGTGAGAAACTAAGTGGGGCGAGTCTGAACTATTCCACTTATGAGAAAGAATTCTATTCACTGATTCGAGCCTTGGAAACATGGCAACACTACCTCTTGCCCAAAGAGTTCGTAATCCATACTGATCATGAATCTCTAAAGTACATTCGAGGGCAAGGTAAGCTAAATCGTAGACAAGCCAAGTGGGTAGAATTTCTTGAAACTTTTCCTTATGTGATTAGATACAAACAAGGAAAGGGAAACGTTGTAGCTGATGCACTATCAAGAAGATATACTCTGTTGTCATTACTCAATTCTCGTTTGTTAGGATTTGATCTTATCAAGGAACAATATGCACATGATCCTTTTTTCGCCAAAGTTTTAGAGGATTGCGGCAAGGGTGCAAATGGACAATATTTCATGCATGATGGATTCCTTCTCAAGGGAAAGCGAGTGTGTATACCAAGGTCGTCTTTGCGTGAATTGTTGATTAGGGAAGCACACGGTGGAGGCCTTGCTGGTCATTTCGGGGAAGGAAAAACGTTAGAAGCCTTAAAAGAACATTTTTATTGGCCAAGCATGGATCGAGATGTTCATCGAATAATTGAAAGATGTGTTACATGTGTGCAAGCTAAAGCTCATCAACAACCACATGGACCGTATATGCCACTGCCAGTTCCAAATCATCCATGGATTGACTTGAGCATGGATTTCGTATTGGGGTTGCCACGAACAGCAAGAGGTAAGGACTCCATTTATGTTATTGTTGACAGATTTTCAAAGATGGCACATTTTATTCCCTGCCACAAAACGGATGATGCTACACAAGTGGCTGATTTGTTCTTCCGGGAAGTAGTGCGCTTGCATGGAATGCCAAAAACAATTGTAAGCGATAGAGATGTTAAATTCCTAAGCTACTTTTGGAAAACGTTATGGCATAAGTTGGGAACGAAACTGCTGTTTAGCACAGCCAGTCATCCGCAGACGGATGGACAAACCGAAGTGGTCAACCGAACTTTGGGAACCCTATTGCGTGCATTTGTTGGGAAATCTTTGAAAGATTGGGATGAGAAGCTTGCATATGTCGAATTTGCGTATAACCGTAGTGTGCATTCTGGTTCTCGTTTATATCCATTTGAAGTCGTTTATGGCTTCACACCTTTGACCCCATTGGATATGTTACCCATTCCAATTGAGCATGCAATTAATTTGGACGGACAAGCTAAAGCAGAATTTGTCAAAAGACTGCATGGGAAAGTTCAAGAACGATTACAACGAGCCAATGAGGCTTATATTCGACGAACAAAGAAAGGAAAGAAAGGTCATGTTTTCAAAATTGGAGATTTAGTCTGGATTTACTTACGCAAGGAACGATTTCCTTTGAAGCGCAGGTCTAAGCTGCAAAAGAGAGTTGAGGGACCATTCCGAGTTCTTGAGAAAATCAATGACAACGCCTATAAAATTGATCTTCCTGGCGACATTGGAGTTTCAGCCACTTTTAATGTTTCTGATTTGATTCCTTATAATGGTGATGATCATGAAGACGATTTGAGGACAAATCTTTTCCCACAAGGAGGGAATGATGTGGGCAAAAATGATAAGGAATCAGATGGGGGTCAAGAGCTCAGATTACAAGGTCCAGCTACTAGATCAAGGTCTAAAAAGATGATTGCTGGGAATTTGTCAAATGCAACGGGTTTAAAGGCTGAAGAATTGAAGGCGTCGGGGCTAATTCTGGTGAATTATGATGAAGGTATTGAAACGTGAGAATGGATGGAAAAACATTGTGATTCTCCAAGGAATTCTTGCGTTACTGCCTTTGTTTTGTTGATATCAAGTTTGCCGAGTAACCACGCGCCAGGGACTACGCTTGACGCGCCAGGGACTAATAGTCGTGTTGGGGACGCGTCAGAGATTAATATGTGAACCGGGGATTAATTTGCCATCGGGGATTAATTTGCCATCGGGGATTAATTTACCCATCGGGGATTAATTTGCCATCGGGGATTAATTTACCCATCGGGGATTAATTTAACCCATCGGGGATTAATTTAACCCATCGGAGATTAATCGCGTTTTGCTTACAAGAGACTAATTTCCGGATTTGGACTGCAGCGTATTAACTTAGTTTATTTATTTTGGTAATTGCTTCCTAGTTGAAATAGGTTTATGCTCTTGCCATAGTTAGATTAGATATCTTTCAGTATTGAAATTCTTTCCATTGTAAATTCTTTCCAATTAGAATTTAGGGATCTTAACAGATTATAAATAGCTGCTTCTATTGTATTTGAAGATATAGCCAGTTGATATCTGATTATTAAAAATTCAGAGTATTCTGTAATTTTTCTTATTGTTTGTGTGATATAAACAAGAACCTATTCGTGAGATTCGAATAGCCTTGAACGTGTGATTCGTTCAGGAACCCTAAATTAGCTTATTGTGCGTATATCAATAGGTTGATTTAGTTATCCAAAGCTGTAGGCTTAAACCCCCTACATCAGATAGTCAGCAACGGAAACAAAACTTTAGATGGCCCATCTGGCCTTACAATCTAAACATTTCTATGATGACCTCTCATTTTACTTTCTCTCTAAAGGTCATCTATAGGAGAGATATTAAGAAGCTCTCACTATGCCATTTCCTCTTTTCCTTTATTAGGCGGCTTGGCCTTCTTAACATAACCTGTAAAATATTTCATAACATTCCACATGAGCGTTTATGCTCAGCAAGTATATATTCATAAGTAAGAAGAACAGATAATTCAAAAGTTTTAATATTCATTGAGGTTGGGCGAAGCAATGCCAACACCTCCTGATAAATCAATAAACATATATCATTCAGGGTTCCTGAGTGATATCAAAGGGTTAACCCTCTTTTAAATAAATCATGATTTGCCCTCTCTTCACCAGATAATGCATCATCTGACCAACATGATCACTATCTGACTTCCTTTAACAATCAAATTTCATCTCAGCTGGTCAGCTTGGTCGTTTGATTACATCATTTAACATATGTAGTCACTTGCAGAAAACATTGGTCTGCGAGGGTCTGATTACCGATGCCTCGACCTCTCATTCCCTATCATCATTGGCCGGAATGTCAGGCGAAAGCACTCAACAGGCCCCTTTACTACCCATATGGATATACCTTGAAAACATTTTCTTGCTATATAACTTTGGCGTGCTTAGCCAATTAATAGTGGTGACTACCAAAACCTTTGGTGTGCTCAACCAATTAAGAGCGGCGACAACCAATAACTTTTGTATATATATCCATATGGGACATGCTCAGGTGCGCATACAAGTTCACGGCCTGCAACACCCTTACATCATCTTTTGGTGAGCTAGTGAATTTTAAACAGCTAGCAACCACCCAATAATACATAGCTCAAACATCAACATCTTTTCACACACATCGGATCAATGATCGTACATTATTTAATCATATAAAAAAAATCATCATCTTGCATAGGCATTAACATCATTCATTTACGTAAGTCAAAATAATGATTCTACGTAATTAGTAAGAAAGGAAGTGGAATGAATATATATACTTGCCTTGGTCCTTAGCTAGTTTCTAATCTCAAAATACTGGTGCGTGACAGGTTCTGTAAAAATATGATTGTTGGTATAACGTGAGAAATCCATCTTTTGAAAGATAATATAAAACTGTGCATAAACAGGGGATGATCATCAGGGACTGAATTAATCATCAGGGGATTAATCATCCATCAGGGGATGGTCTTTGATCATCAGGGAATAATCTCTCGGCCATCAGGAAATAGCTTTCGACCATCAGGGGATAATTCACCCATCTGGGAATAGTCATCAGGGGATAATTCACCCGTCAGGGAATAGTCATCAGGGGATGACTTACCCATCAGGGGATAATCTTGTTCATTGCCAAACTCGTTGGGTGACAACTTGTTCAGCGCCGAACTCCCCAAGTCATCTCTGAACTCATCAGTGGATGATTTGTCCAGCGCCAAACCTGTCGAAGACAAAACATAGATGCTCATCAGAGACTAACATCATTAGTCATCAGAGACTAAGTTTTACCCATCGGAGACTATTGACATCATCAGAGACTAAACTTAGTCTATCAGAGACTAACTTTGTCTCATCAGAGACTAGCATTAGCTCATCAGAGACTAATGTTATTTCATCAGAGACTAGCATTAGTTCATCAAAGACTAGCATTAGTTCATCAGAGGCTAATGTTATCTCATCAGAGACTAGTATTAGAGCTTGTCTCTATTTCGATGGAAGGCCTTACATCAATAAACTCAACCTAGGATGCCTTATGAACATGAATATGCAAATGGACGTAGCCTTTCCTTAAAAGCTTTATTCCTTCTTGGAAACTTAGCACATACAGCTAATACTCTCGAATGCTATGCAAGAAGGAAAAACAGAGGAGAACATAAGATTCTTACCTCTTGACTTGACGAAAGGGATTAAAGCTTGCCTGAAAGTAATTGTCCGAAAGAAAGAACTTGAAATTATATGAAGATGGTAAGTTTAGAGAAGAACTTTGGAAGAGAAATTTTTAGAAAGAGATTAAAATTTTACCTCCGAATGATGTATTTATAGAGGTCAGGAGCATTAGGCTAAGATTAAGTTTGGAGTAAAATTATTGGTTAATAAAACGACTACTCATCATAACTTTTTAACACCTAACAACATAATAAGCAGCTACTGTCACACATGCATATAAGCTTCATCAACTAATGACACACAAGCAGCTTATTAATCAAACCACAAACGTACTTATGAGATCATTTCTTTTACGTAAGCCATTCAAATTGTTTTGAATGAGAATTTCTAATCTTCACACTTGTATTCCTTTAAGGAATTTATGAACATCACCAATAATATATATACATAAATTACTTGTCCCCATCACAGACATCCAAAATCATAATATTAACTATACACGTAAATAGGAAGTTAATTCCTAATACAAAAATGAATGGGAAAATAATAATAATAATAATAATTGTAGACAATCAAATTTTCTAGTCGTCACAGGTAGCACAGACTTAGGGGGAGGAAATGATGATCATGCAAGCTCAACCAGACTCCCCCCTAAGCCCAAATGGTCTAGGAGTCACATAACAGAATTGATCATTGGTGATCCCAACCAAAAAGTGCAAACCAGGAAAACTACATATAATGAGTGCCTGTTTGCTTGTTTTCTTTCTCAAAATGAACCAAAAAGAAAGAAGCCATGCAAGATACTAATTGGATCATGGATATACAAGAAGAGTTAAATCAATTTGAGAGAAATCAAGTATGGAAATTGGTGCCTAAACATAAAAAAAAAGGTCATAATAGGCACCAAGCGGGTATTCAATAACAAGATGGACGAAACTGACATTTTCATAAGAAACAAGGCAAGATTGGTGACAAAGGGATATCTTCAAGAGGAAAGGATTGACTTTGATGAGACCTTTGCAACAATGGCCAGACTTGAGGCTATAAGAATTTTTCTTTCCTATATAGCACATTCAAACTTCAAGGTTTATCAATTGGATGTGAAAAATGTCCTTCTCATGGGAAATTAGAACAGGAGGTGTAGGTCCAACAACCTCCAGGGTTTGAGAATTCTAAATCCCCAAATCATGTTTACAAGTTAGAGAAAGCACTTTATGGATTGAAGCAAACTCCTAAAGCTTGGTATGACACATTGTCTAAGTTTTTGGTGGAAAAAAGTTTACAAGAGGTATCATTGACAAAACATTGTTATTTAGACAACACCAAGGTCATTTAATCTTGGTTTAAATCTATGTTGATGATATCATTTTTGGATACACTGATACTAAACTATGTGAGAAAGCTCATGCAAAGCAAATATGAAATGAGCTTAATGGGTGAATTGTCTTATTTCTTGAGACTACAAGTTAAACAAGTCACTGATGGAATTTACATTCATCAGTCAAAGTATGCCCAAGAACTTCTTAAGAAATTTGACATAGAGGAGTCGAAGGTAGCAAAGACACCAATGGCTACAGCAACCAAGATTGACCCTAATAAGAATGGAAAGAAAGTTGATGTTAGAGTTAAATAATGATGATGATGTTTAGAGAATAAATTGTGCATACTTAAGGTATTTTATAAACCTTAATATCTACACAAGTTTTGCATCCACTGATGATAAACTTATTCATCAAGGGATGATCAACACTTCACAAAACAAGTCGTAAAATGGAACTTCTAAAGGACTTGATAAGTGAAGAGGAATGTCTGTTGTTACTCAAAAATAGTTGAAGTATTCCGCACATCAGATATTTCAAACAAAGCTTCAATGATTAAGAATCATCAGGGGAACCCATCAGGGGATGACAAAGGCAGACCAACTCGTCAGGGGAACGCGTCAGGGTATGGCAGTGGCTGGCCAAACTCATCAGGGGGAACGCGTCAGGGCATGAACAAGACATGTCACCTGTCAGGGTAAGACATCAGGGTATGACAGTGTCAGGCTAACCCGTTAGGGTAACCCGTCAAGGGGAATGCTCAACACTGCATCAGTGGAAGCCATCAATGTATGTCGTGAGTCATAACATCAGGGGATCAAGAAGTACTTAGTAAACTCAAGTGAAGTTTGAAGAACTGATCCAGTCTTTAACAAGACTTGTCATCAGGGGATCCAGAAGCACTGATCAAGTTCACATCAGGGCTTGCCGTTAGTGGATGGTTATAACTGCATACACCCGTCATTAGGTCTTACACTCAAATCAATGAAGCTTGTTACAGAAGCAAGAGATATTAACTTGAACGATATCTCTTGAAGTTTGTTTGGTCCAATGACAACTCTCAAACATTAAATGCACGCAAATCAGGGGAAGAAAAAGAAACAACAAAAGCAGCAGCAGTCTGACACAGAGGACAACGATGTGACATATATGCGGCTGAGTTGAGAAGAGCAGCACGTCTAATGCACGTGGGTTCAACCACTGATCTACTATATATGCAAAGGTGTTCTCATTACACAAAGCGTCAATTTCCAACGAATCAAACAAACACTGAATCATACAAATCACTAGAGCAGTTTTGTAATATATCTTGAGAGAAATATTTCAAAGAAAGTGAGAAGCTAGTGAGTGTGAATTAGAAGCTATAATTCATTACAGAATTTGTAGCTGATTAATCACAGTTGTGATTAATCAGATTTCCAAAAAAACCTCAAGTTTTAATAGATCTATTTTAACTTGAATACATGTGTTCATCTGATTATCTATTATTGTTTTTCTAAGTATTGTAGCTATTTCCTAGTGTACAAAAAAGTTGAAATAGAAGAAAAAGTTTTAAGTGTTTGAATTCCCCCCCCCCCCCCCCCAAATTACAAACACTTGAGGCTATTTTATTCTAACAATTAGTATCAGAGCCTACTAGCAAATTACACTTGCTAGACAATCATATTCAATGGCCAACAAAGCAGGAAATAGTAAAGTCCCCATGTTGGAAAGGGGAAAATACTTCTTCTGGAAACAAAGAATGATAGTTCATCTAAGAGCAATCGATGTTGAATATTTGCAGATTCTAGAGGAAGGCCCTCACGTTCCAAAGAAGCTCATTCCTCAAGAAGTTGTCAATGGAGTCAGTGTTCCAGAAAAATTAGTTCCAAAGACAACTGATGAAATGACACTAGAGGAAAGAGAAAAAGTGAAGAAAGATCTCAAAATTGCAGGCTTTCTATATAACGGCTTGGATGATGATATGCTAAATAGTATCATGAATCTAACAACATCTAAGTCAATATGGGATACCATCCAGATCCTATGTGATGGAACTGAAGAAGTGAGGGAAAATAAACTGCAGCTGTTAACACAACAGTATGAGTGGTTCACGATGAAAAATGGTGAAACACTCACTGAGATATTTGACAGGTTTAACAGGTTGGTAAATGTCCTAAGAATATATAGGAAGGCCTATGCAAATAAAGATGTGAATAGAAAGTTCATGAGAGCCCTTCCCATATCATGGGATCCTAAGACGACAGCCATCAGGGAATCCGAGGACATGAATCTCCTAAACTTGGATAGGCTTTATGGCACCCTAAAGACATATGAACTTGAAGTTCAACAAAGATCTAAAATGTCAGGGGATACTAGGAACCTTAAATCTGTAGCCCTGTTGGCTGCCAAGAAGGACAAGGAAAAAGCAAGACCAAGTGTCTTGATGAAGCAGCAGTCAGGGGATGCTGAAATTGAAAGGGACAACAAAGCTAACTCAAAGGAAGATGAATATACTCCTGAAGAGTTAAAGGAACTAGATGAAACCATGGCTTTTCTTGAAAAACGATTTTCTAAGCTGAAATTTCAAAAGCCTACAGGATCCAAAAGATTTTCAGCAAGGAAGCCTAGTAGAACTAAAAACTTTATTGACAAATCAAGAATAAAGTGCTACAAATGCAATGAAATGGGTCATTTTGCAAATGAGTGTCGCAAGACCTCAAAGGAAGGTGAATCCAGGGTCAAAGAAGCTGAGGTGGATTACAAGAAGAAATACTTTGGCCTTCTTAATGCCAACAAGAAGGGAAAAGCATATATTGCAGAGGGAAAGGACTGGGCTGACTCAAATGAAGAAGATGCTGAAGAATATGTCAACCTAGCCCTGATGACCTCATCCACTGACAGTAGCAGCTCACAAGTAAGTCTTGAAATTTCCTCTCACATGTCTAAAAATGATTGTGTTAAAACTGTTAAGGAAATGGCTTATGAGATAAATGATCTTTATGACACCTTGAGGAGTGTTGTAGCTGAAACTGAAAGAATGCAGAAAATAAATGAACATTTGACTGCTAGAAACACTTTTTTATAATCAGAACTCTCCAGACTTGAGAGTCTTGAAAAAGAACTCTCAAGGACTAAAAATCTTCTTGATTGTGCTATTAAAAGAGAGGAATGGACCTCCAATCTTCTAAGTCAAGAAAAGGAAGTCATAAAGAAATGGAATGAGTCTAGCAAAAAACTGGAGGATTAATTAAACAGTCAAAAATATGATCCCAAATCTGGTTTAGGCTATGGAGAGACTCTAGTGAAGCAACCTCCCATTGAGGTTGAAAATGTAGCTAGCTTTGGTAAAAGGCCAATACAACCTAACAAATTTGTAAAGGCTATAACAAAGTTAGAAAAAGTGAATGTTTTCCTAACGAGTGAAGCTTCTACAAGTGGTGGAAGTGACAAGAAAACTATTTTTGCCAAAGCACTCAAGTCCCCAGTCAAGAAAGAACTAGACTGTGCATCAGTGGATACACAATCATCAGGGGATAAGAGTGCATCAGGCCGTCATAGCCCTTTAAGGGAAGAAGGCCTGTCAGGGGAAAATAAAAAGAATAGGAACGGTAAGCTAGGTGTAAACAAGGCTAGTAATTACACTTCCATTCATGAAGCCCCAAGAAAAGTGTGCTGGAATTGTGGTAGTAATAATCACTTATCTTTTCAGTGTAAAGAAAAACCACAAATTTTAATTGGTACAATATTATATGTTGATGATTTAACTACTGTTCAAGCATGCACCCTTAAGGGTAAAAATAAGGAAACTGCTATTAAATCAAAAACATATATTGAAGCTCCTAAAAAGGAGAAAGTTCTAAATTTGTCAAAACCAAAAGTCACACACAAAGAAAAATCTGTTTTACCACTAACTGTGACTAAACTATAAGACCCAAAGCCACTTGGGTACCAAAAATAATTTAAACATTTTGTGTGTGCAGGGAAAAGTCAAAAGCAGTCAAATCTGGTTTCTAGACAGTGGTTGTTCAAGACACATGACAGGAAACAAAGCCCTGCTCACAGAATTTTAAGAGAAGGTTGGTCCAATGATCTCTTTTGGTGATAACAGCAAAGGACTAACTCTTGGTTATGGCAAAGCAACAAATGGGAATGTCTCATTTGAAAATATAGCACTCGTTGATGGGCTTAAACACAACTTGTTAAGTATAAGTCAACTATGTGACAAAGGATACATCATTGCTTTTAAATGAGGATGATGGGAAGCTGGTTTTGTCAGGGATAAGAAAAGGAGATCTCTATATTGCTGATTTCAATTCAATAAGTGGAGAATCATGTTTCTACAGCAAGACAACCCCTGATGAGAGCAGATTGTGGCATAAGAAACTCTCTCACTTAAACTTCAAGGCTATCAATTATTTAGTGAAGAGAGAGATGGTAACTGGACTACCTCAAATGGAATTCATTCAAGAAGGATTATGTCCAGCTTGTCAACAAGGGAAGCAAAGGAGAACATCCTTTGTTAGCAAGGAAGCCACAATGATCAGAGATCCAATTCAATTGCTTCATATGGATCTCTTTGGCCCTGTCAACATTATGTCAGTGTCAAAGAAAATATTTGTTATGGTTATTGTGGATGACTAGACCAGATATACTTGGGTTAAGTTTCAAAATTCTAAATCAGAAGTACCTCAACAAATCATTGACCATATTAAGAAAGTGGAAACTAAGTTAGGGTCAGTGGTTAGAACATTGAGGACAAACAATGGAACTGAATTCAAGAATGCAGCTATTAATGGATTTTTTGTGGAGAAAGGCATCAATCATACATTTTCTGCTCCAAGGACTCCTCAACAGAATGGTGTAGTGGAAAGGAATAACAGAACCCTAATAGAAGCTGCTAGAACAATGCTAGCAGAGGCAAAGATTCCTACCTATTTTTGGGCTGAGACAATTTCCACTACTTGCTTCACTCTAAATAGATCCTTAATTAACAGGGCTCACAACAAGACACCATCTGAGCTAATGACAGGGAGAAAGCCAAACATCAAGTTCCTACATGTTTTTGGATGCAAATACTTTATACTAAGGAACTTTGGTGAGAACTTAGGAAAATTTGATCCAAAGGCTGATGAAGCAATTTTCCTAGGTTACTCCCTAACATCTAAAGCCTACAGGGTTTACAACAAGAGACTTCAGGTGGTGATGGAGTCTATAAATATAGCTTTTGATGATCAAGAGATTTCTGGACTTGAAGACCCTGGTTTTCATAAAGAGCTCAGATTTGAAAATGAAGATGAGACTGATTATTAAGAGAATGAAGTTGGTGAGTGCAGACAAATGGAGAATTTATCCATTCCTGATGTCAATCCAAACTCTATAGAAGCCCCTTCCATAGATATAGTCAATTTCCTGGACAACAGATTAGGGGATACTCCATCAAGGGATCATTCATCAGGGCATGCACCATCAGGGGATAACTATAACCTTGATTTAAACATTAATTCAGGAGGAGTTCTCTCAGAAGCTGGGAGCACTGACTTAGGGGGAGGAGATGATATTCAAACAAGATTATTAAGATACATCTCTAATCCCAAATGGTCTAGGAGTCACACAACAGATTTGATTATTGGTGAGCTAACCAAGAAAGTGTAGACCAGAAAAGCAACATCTAATGAATGCTTATATGCTTGTTTTCTTTCACAAGTAGAGCCAAAGAAATTTTAAGAAGACATTCAAGATGCAGATTGGATAATGGCTATGCAAGAAGAGCTAAATCAATTTGAAAGAAATCAAGTATGGAAGTTAGTACCTAAACCCAAAGATAGAATCATAATAGGTAACAAATGGGTATTCTGAAACAAGATGGATGAAGCTGGCATTGTTATCAGAAATAAAGCAAAACTGGTTGCAAAGGGTTATCTTCAAGAGGAAGGGATTGATTTTGATGAAACTTTTTCACTAGTCGTCAGACTTGAGGCTATAAGAATATTCTTAGAGTATGCAGCACATTCAAACTTCAAAGTTTACCAAATGGATGTGAAGAGTGCCTTTCTCAATAGGAAATTGGAACAGGAGGTATATGTCCAACAACCTCCAGGGTTTGAAAGTTCAAAATTCCCAAATCATGTATTCAAATTAGAAAAGGCACTTTATAGACTGAAGCAAGCTCCCAGAGCTTGGTATGACACGCTGTCTAAGTTTCTAGTGGAGAACAAGTTTACAAGAGGTATCATCGACAAGACATTGTTCTTTAGACAACACCAAGGTCATCTGATTTTGGTTCAAATATATGTTGATGATATTATCTTTGGATCCACTGACACTAGACTGTGTGAAAAGTTCTCCAAACTCATACAAAGAAAGTATGAAATGAGCTTGATGGGTGAGTTATCTTATTTCTTGGGATTGCAAATCAAACAAGTTACTGATGGGATTTACATTCCTCAGACAAAATATGCTAAAGAACTTCTCAAGAAATTTGACATGGAGGACTCAAAAGTAGCAAAAGACACATATGGCCACAGCAACCAAGATTGACCCTGATAAGAATGGAAAGAAAGTTGATCTGAAGACTTATAGGGGAATGATTGGATCATTGTTGTATCTAATAGCAAGCAGGCCTGACATAATGTTTGCAACATGTCTTTGTGCAAGATATCAAGCTGATCCAAGGGAATTTCATCTCATTGCAGTGAAAAGAATCTTGAGATATATCAAGGGCACTACAGAGTTGGGACTTTGGTATCCAAAGGAGTCTGGATTTGAATTTTTGGGATATTCTAATGCTGACTTTGGAGGATGCAAAACTGACAGAAAAAGTACAATAGGAAGCTGTCAGTTTCTAGGAGGAAGGCTTGTATCTTGGTTCAGCAAAAAGCAGCACTCAATTTCAACATCAACTGTTGAAGCTGAATATATTGCAGCTGGAAGTTGCTGTGCACAAATTCTATGGATGAAAAATCAGCTAATGGATTATGGCTGGAACTTCAACAAAATTCCAATCAGGTGTGATAACACTAGTGCCATTGCCATTGCTGAAAATCCTATGCAACATTCCAGAACCAAACATATAGAAATTAGATATCATTTCATCAGGGAACATGTCATAAATGGAACTATAGAACTACAGTTTGTTCCTACCAACAAGCAGCTGACAGACATATTCACCAAGGCTCTTGATCAAGCCACTTTCTTTAATCTTGTGGGAGAGCTGGGCATGGTGAGTTATGCAAAGTGAAAGTGAAATATCTAGACAAAAGTCTTGTCAGAAAGGTAGTTGAAACAACACAGAGTATCAAATGCCTAAGTTCTGGTACTCCTAACTCATCTCATAAGTTCCTGATGAAATTAATTGATATGTGATTATATATGTGTTATTACTGTAAATATGTATATATATATATATATATATATATATATATATATATATATACTTGTACATTCTGTGTTTTTGTTTGTTTGTGTTTGTTTTTGACTGATGCATCAGGGTCAGGGTCTTTGTCAACGGCATTTGGGTCAGGGTATCCGGCTCATGCATTAGAGTCAGGGTATGTATATACAATGAGTATCAGGGTAAGGTAAAGTGTTTTTAACTGCATCAGGGGATTACGTTCAGTAAAGTGATAACAACTCATCAGGGAGTTCTTCTCTCACTGATGACGTGTCATCACAGAATTGAAATAACTCCCTGATTGCGTGTTTTCAGGAGCAGTTTTTAAACTTCAATAGGCAGGTATTTATACTTTATCTCTCCTACTTTCTAAAACATCTTAAAACATTTAATCTATCTCTGATATTTGCTCGAGTTTTCCTTTTCTCTCTCTCGTTTTCACAGAAACCCTAGAACTTCAAATCTTCAATAGCATCAATGGCACCTAGCAACGTTCAACAACTTTTGAGGAATCTGGTGGTTCCACCCACAAATTATGTGGGTTTCTCCAACATTGATGAGGTGAGTGATTGCTTCAAGCCCATGATGAACTATCTACTCATCTCCGAGTATAGTCAAGCAATCTTCACCAATGAAGAAATGTCGAGGGAAACACTGTCTCAACTCTAGACAAGTGCGAAGTTCATGTACTCCATAGCAAGGGCTGATGTGGTAAAGGGAATCTCATTCAAGATTTCTTCTGAAAAGGGAAAACTAACCCCATCTAGAATTAATTCTGCTCTGGGGCTACCTACCCAAAACCTTGTGGAAGTACCATCCGATACTGAGCTCCTTGATTTCCTGAGGGAACTGAGCTACAATGTTGCTCCAACTACAGCATTAAAGTTCAAGGACCTCAAGAGGGTCAATGTGAAGCGAGAGATTTCTTATCTCTTTGACACCATCACTAAGATGTTCTCAGGTAAGTCATCTAACTTTGAGGTAATAACCTCTTTAACTTTAAAAATAGCTTATGCAATAATTAGAAATGTAAATATAAATATAGGAAAATTAATTTTTGATGATCTTGTAAATAAAATGGGTAGTTTTAACTCTAGGAAAACAGAAGTTTATTATGCTAGATTTTTGTATATGATTATTAAAGATCAAATAACTAACCTTTCTTTTGAGAATGATATTACTGTACAGACTTACAAGCAAACAAAGAAATTGTTTGTGGAAATAATAAAGAAGTCGTACACCGCAGAACCATTTGCACTTCCACTGCATATGGAACAAGTAGTACGTACTTCTCCCTCTACTTCCCAACCTATACGTTCTTCTCCTTTAACTACTATGGCAGATATCACAACCGCTTCTCTGCCTTCCCAAGTAGTACAACCGATTTCCACACAACCACTCTCAATAGCCCAACCCATAGTCTCCCAAAAGACTATGGGGAATAAAAGAAAACCCAGTGAAGTTACCACATCAACTGGGGGGGATCAAGGAGAGAGAGTGATTGGTTATAGGAGATTGAAGAAGAAGAAGGGAGCCACGAGTGTTACCCAATAGCCTAACCAGGCAGTATCCTCTCAAAAGGATATTGCTTTTGATAAGGAATTAAACTTATTTCTAACTATTTCCTTTTAAAAGGAATTAGTTATTGAAAATAGTCCACAACCACGGACATAGTTAAGTGAGGCACATACACTGACCATAGTCCCTGATGAAACTAACACCAAGGTCTCTGAGAGCCACTTGCAGATATCTGACACAGTGAGTGCACACACAACTTCTTTTGATGGATCACCTCTTCATTCAGTGATCCAACCAACACTCCCTTCTACACCACTTCTTTCTTTCTCTGTTCCTCAAATTTCTTTAGATATTATGACACAAACATTGAGTGTCATAAGATCAGATTCTCCACTTTCTTAATTCATGGAGGAGCGAACACTCCCTGACACAGTGATTAATAGTCAACACACTCAAATGGTTGACTCATTTTTACTTGATGAAATCACTATTGATCAAACAGGGGACATAAATTCAACTGTATATACAACCGCAATAAGTCTTTATGTTCCCCCAACTATAAATACTTCTTCTATAAAAACATACACTTCTCCAATTGTACATACACAAATTACTTCCACTTCCTCTCCTATCACTTCTGTGGAACCAGTAACTGTACATAATTTACTTGAACTGGCCACAGTAGTTGATCTCACAGCCCATAGGAGCCCTTCTAGGACAATTTTGAGTGAGGATGTGAGAATACTTAGTGAAGAAAGACAAAGTCAAACCCCTGAGAAGACTTTGGCAAAAGGAGAGAATGAGAGTATTGCCTTAGAAGGCAAAGAAAAAGGAGAGTCTATGAGTGAAGGCACAGAAAAATGAGAGATTGAGGGAGATAAGGATGAGATCCTTGTAAATAAAGAAAATAGAGAAAATATAGATACTGTAGATACTGTAAATAATACCATCTCTGAAAGTGATGAAGATAATGCTCCAATAGATGATTTTTTCCAGTTCATTGGAGTTGATTTATACTTTCAGCAAAATCAAATGGTGGATACTGTACAGTTACTCAAGTAGGAGCTCGCAAGAACCACTGATCCAATCTTGATAAAAGTGTTAAAATCACAAATCATGATTGGTTAGTCTGTAGATATTGAAAACAAGAAGCTTTATACACACTTTTCAAATAAAATCAACAGTGTACAGCAAGTTGTCGACTCACTTGTGACCAGTCAAACTCTACTCTGGATGAAGGAAACAAGTCGATAGTGTTGACAAGAAACTTGCTGATCTCAGCTCTCAGATATCTAGCATGGAATCTCTGCAACTATCTATGGCTGACACTCTAAACAAAGTTCTCCAAGTCACATCCCAACTCTCAACTTCTACTGATAATGTTGTCAAAAAGGGGGAGAAATCAACCAGGCCATCGTCAGGGGATGTTGCTGAAAAGACTCAAATTCAACCATCAGGGGATGTGACCACTTCTGTTCCTGCTCCAAAACCCAAGGACAAAGGCAAAGGCATCCTGATTGAGGAACCAAAGAAGAAATCATACACTCAATTAGGGCCCAAGCTACTTAGAGATGCCATGAAAACAACCCACTTTCCAACACCTGTTGAAGCTGTAATTGACGGGAAAGTGGAGTTGTTCTACCCTCAAGACAAGAAGCTCGTGGAAGCTGATACACTCTATGCACAGCAACTTCAAGAAGAAAAGGAGAGGGAAATGGCAAAGGAACAGGAGGAAGAACAAAATAAGAAGAAGAGTGTCAGGCCTAGATCCTCCAGGAAACCTCAGTCAAAAAGATCTCAAAATCCCAAGGGTGCATCAGGGGATAAACTCCAAGAGAAAACTGATGACCCTGATGCCACCAAACCCAAGTCATCTGAAGCCAAGGATCAAGCACCTTCTCCTATAACCACAGCATATGGTCCACCCACTCTAGTTGAATCCCTAAGAGAAGAAAGGCGCAAAAATCTGACATTCATGTTCTCAATAAAAAGCATAAATGTCAGGTTCAACAATAAAAGGGATCAGCTAATTACAGTGCAACTAAAGAGTGGGTCGCAATTCAATGTCACGATGGACTGGTTTAGGAGGATGGATGCTGAACAACTGGGATTGATCATGAACTTAATCTCCAAATCATCAACGGCTAACAGAGACTTGAGGGAGATGATCGAGAAGCTGAGGAGAGCCATCAACGATGAAAAGAGCCTGCCCACAGCCTTGGAGAAACCATTGAAGTTATTCTATAAATCAACTGATGGGCAGGAGAAAAGCATAAGGATCAAAGACGTTGATGGCCTTGACCTGGAGGAGGCGATGTATGTTCTAAGCCAAATTGCTTATCATAAAAATGAACATGTCATCCAGTTCAGAATCCTGTTGATTCAGAGGGTGATAACAGAGATCGAAGAAACCAGAGCTGATGATGGGAATGCTGCTACAGTAAAGAATGTGTCACCAATAAAAGGATTCAAACACTACAAAAAAAATGACCTTTAGTGACGAAAATTTTAGTAACAAAAAAAATTTTGGTCACCAAAAGTAACCTTTTGTGAGTAAAATTTTTTTTGGTCACCAAAACTTGGTGAACAAACAAATTTAGTGACCAAGACAAGAAAATGGTCAATAAAGTTTCCTTTAGTGACCGAATTTGGTGACCACGACTTGGTATCGTCAATAAAACTTGCTTTAGTGACTAGAGATCTGGTCACTAAATTTCTTGACCATAAAAAAATAAAAAATCAAGAAATAATTCGGCTGACCTGAAGAACCGAACTTTTTCCAATCGAGATTCCGGCTATATTGATTCATTTTTGTTCAAATTGATTACATGAAATTGTTTTTGCACTTATAACGTTCATTTTCCCTCAATCAATTTCAAAAATGGCAAAGCATAGCTCGTTTCCTTGTAGAACTGAAAGTTTCAAAACCCGAATTGTTCTTCTTGATTTTTCTTGCGATTTTGTTGTTAAAACTTGAAATTTATTCTATTAATGAGTTCCCAGAAGTCTCACGATTCATTTCCATACTTGATTCATCAAAAATGGTTGATTTTTTGAGCTTTCACAGGTCGGCCGCTAACGACGGGCTCGTCAACAGCGGCGAGTTGTGATCTTCCGTTCCAGTGGGTTTCAGGCGACGGCGTGAAGGGAAACGGGGTAATCACCTATGGGAATTGTGATGGTGGTGCCTTTACCTCGTTTCTCTGAGTGTGTGTGCGTGTTTTGGGCCTTCGCGGCTACGGCTGACCAGGAATGGCGCCGCGTCGGCGACTGTTGAAGAAGACGACCGGGCAAGAAGAAGACGAGTCGTTCCGACCGGGATTTGACCCACTGTTGGCCTAATACGTTTTAGTGACCAACTTTCCTTGATTTCAACTTAGTGACCGCGTACAAAATCGTGGTCACCAAAACCTTTAGTGACTGAGCTTTCCTGACGACGAGTGACGATTATTTATCTGGTCACTAAAGGTCTTCAGTGACCATGTCCCGTCACCAAAAGTTCTTTTGGTGACCAAAATTCGATCGTTACTGAACGCCATTTTTTTTGTAGTGAAAGAATATCCTAAAATGATCACAAGTCCCATGGGCATTGAGTTCAAAAATTCTAAAGGGGAGATCATTATCTTTTATTGGTCACAATTTGCTGCAGCCAACATACAAGAGATCAAATCTGTCCTTGAAGCTTTGAAATCGAGTAAGAATGTAAACATTGTCAACTTCAGAAGGCTTCTTCAGAAGGAATTGGATCAGCTGCTTGCAGGAGGGGAAGACAACAGACTCAGGATTCCTGATCAAAATCCAAATCAAAGAAGACAAGGCATTGGAAGTGACTCTCAACCGATTGAATCAAGTCATCCATTGCCCTTTGTCTCAGCCAAAAGGAAAAGGGATCCTAATGTCTAAAAATGTATATTTTTGTTGTAATAGATATAGGAAATACTTGTACAGAAATTCTTTTTATTAGTTCATACACAATTCTTTCGTGTATATAGTTTTGGTTTTGACATCATCATCAGTGCATCAAGAAAATTTATGGTTATCAAAATGATAAACATAAATAGGGAGAGATTGTTAGAGTTAAATAATGATGATGATGTTTAGAGAATAAATTGTGCATCTGTTAGAGTTAAATGATGATGATGATGTTTATATAATAAATTGTGCAACTGTAAATACTTGAGGTATTTTATAGACTTTAAGATCAGCACAAGTTTTGCATCCACTGATAATAAACTTATTCATCAGTGGATGGTCAATCTCTTCACAAGACAAGTCAGAAAACAGAAACATTCAAAGGACTTGACAAAGTGAAGAAGAATGTCTGATGTTACTTGTAAACAGTCAAAGTATTCCGCACATTAGAAATTCTAAACAAAGTTACGTTGATTAAGTTCCATCAAGGGGAACCCATCAGGGGGAACCCATCAGGGGGAACCCATCAGGGGGAACTCATCAGGGAAACCTATCAGGGTATGACGAAGGCAGACCAACCCGTCAGGGAAACACTTCAGGACATGTCAGTGTCAGGCCAACCCATCAGGTAACCCGTCAGGGGGAATGGCCAACATGGCATCAGTGGAAGCCATCAGTGTGTACCGTCAGTCATAACTATCAGGATCAAGAAGCACTGAGTGAAACTCAAGTGAAAGTTGAAGCCCTGATCCAGTCAATAAGCATCAGGGGATTCAAAAGCACTGATCAACGTCCATCAGGGATGGTAGTCAGTGGATCGTTATGACAGCATGTTCCCGTCATCAGTACTTACACGAAAATTAACATAACATGTTACAGAAGCAAGAAATATCAACTGGAAAGATATTTCTTGAAGTTTGTTTTTGATCCAATGAGAACTCTCTCGTATTAAATGCACACAGATCAGGGGAAGAAAAAGTAGCAACAAAGCATGCAGCAATCTGACACATAGGGCTACAATGTGACATACTTGTGGCTAAGTTGAGAGAAGCAGCACGTCTCAAGCACGTGATTTCAACCACTGATTCGACATATAAGCAAAGGAGTTCTCATTACAAAAGAAAAAGAGAGATTGGATCTATAAAACAAAAAAAAAATAAACATAGAAGCACACAACACTAGGAAGCTCTGTAATATATTTCTTGAGAGTTTTATTTTTCAGAGAAAAGTTTTCGTAGCTAGTGAGTGTAAGAAGCTGTGAATTTTATTTACAAAAGCTGTAGCTGTAAATCACATTTGTGATTATACAGATTTTCAGAAAAACCCCAAGTTTTAATATAACTATTTTAACTTGAATCTGTGTGTTCATATTACATAGTTTTTCTGATCTGTGCAGCTGTTTCCTGTAAGTTCTTTTAAAAGTTAAAAAAAAGGGCAAAAAATTTGTAGTGTTTGTATTCATCCCCCCCCCCCCCCCCCTCTATAAACACTTGAGCCTATTTTGCACCAACAACATCTATAAATACTTAAGGTATTTTATTAACCTTAATATCTGCACAAGTTTTGCATCCACTGATGATAAACTTATTCATCAAGGGATGATCAACACTTTACAAAACAAGTCGTAAAATGGAACTTCTAAAGGACTTGATAAGTGAAGAGGAATGTATGTTGTTACTCGAAAATAGTTGAAGTATTCCGCACATCAGATATTCCAAACAAAGTTTTAATGATTAAGAATCATCAGGGGTACCCGTCAGGGGAACCCATCAGGGGATGACAAAGGCAAACCAACCCGTCAGGGTATGGCAGTGTCTAGCCAAACTCATTAGGGGGAACGCGTCAGGGCATGAACAAGACATGTCACCTGTCAGGGTAAGACATCAGGGTATGACAGTGTTAGGCTAACCCGTCACGGTAACCCGTCTAGGGGAATGCTCAACACTGCATCAGTGGAAGCCATCAGTGTATGTCATGAGTCATAACATCAGGGGATCAAGAAGCACTTAGTAAACTCAAGTGAAGTTTGAAACACTAATTCAGTCTTTAACAAAACTTGTCATCAGGAGATCCAGAAGCACTGATCAAGTTCACATCAGGGCTTGTCGTTAGTGGATGATTATGACTGCATACCCCCGTCATCAATTCTTACACTCAAATCAATGAAGTTTGTTACAGAAGCAAGAGATATTAACTGAAAAGATATCTCTTGAAGTTTGTTTGGTCCAATGACAACTCTCAAACATTAAATGCACGCAGATCAGGGGAAGAAAAAGAAGCAACAAAAGCAGCAGCAGTCTGACACAGAGGACAACGATGTGACATATATGCGGCTGAGTTGAGAAGAGCAGCATTCAACCACTGATCTACTATATATGCAAAAGAGTTCTCATTACGCAAAGCGTCGATTTCCAACGGATCAAACAAACACTGAATCATACAAATCACTAGAGTAGCTTTGTAATATATCTTGAGAGAAATATTTCAAAGAAAGTGAGAAGCTAGTGAGTGTGAATTAGAAGCTGTAATTCATTACAAAATTTGTAGCTGATTAATTACAGTTATGATTAATCAGATTTCTAGAAAAATCTCAAGTTTTAATAAATATATTTTAACTTAAATACGTGCGTTCATCTGATTATCTGTTATTGTTTTTCTAAGTATTGTACTTATTTCCTAGTGTACAAAAAAGTTGAAAAAAAAGAAAAAATTTTGAGTGTTTGAATTCCCCTCCCCCCCCACCCCCATTACAAACACTTGAGGCTATTTTATTGTAATAGTTGATCTAAAGAATTATAGGGGAATGATTGTTTATGTACAGTATTTAACAGCTAGTAGGCTTGATATTATGTTTGCAACATGTCTTTGTGTAAGCTATCAAGCTGACCCAAGGGAGTCTCATCTAATTGTTGTGAAGAGAATCCTAAGGTACATCAAGAGCACAACTGAGTTGAAACTTTGGTATCCAAAGGAGTCTAGTTTTGAGTTGATTAGATATTCTGATACTGATTTTGGAGGATGCAGAATTGACAGAAGGCTTGTATTTTGGTTCAATAAAACACAGCATTCAATATCAACATCTACTGCTGAGGCTGAATATATTGCAACTAGAAGTTGTTGTGCACAAATCCTATGGATGAAAAATCAATTATTGGACTATGGCCTAAATTTCAACAAGATTCCAATTTTGTGTGACCACACAAGTGTCATTGTCATTGCTAAGAACCCTGTGCAACATTCCAGAACTAAAAATATAGAGATCAGATATCACTTTATCAAGGAACATGTTATAAATGAGACTATTGAACTATATTTTGTACCAACAAACAAACGGCTGGTAGACATCTTTACCAAGGCTCGTAATGAAGCCACTTTTAACAATTTGGTCAGAGAGTTGCGAATGGTAAATTATGCAAAATAAAAGTTAATCAACTTGCTGAAATCATGTCAGTAAAATTGTTGGAGTGGTTCAATCTATCATATCCTCAAGTACTGATATTCTAACTTGTTATTTCCTGATAATGTTATATGTGTGTGGTTATATGTTTATATATATATATAAATGAACTTATTCATGCTTATGGGTAGTTATAATTCTAGGAAATTAGAAGTGTATTACATCATATTTTTATCCATGCTCATCAAATATCAAATACCTAATATTTTTTTTGAGAATGACAGAGTCATACAGAGTTATACGCCAACAAAGAACTTATTCATACAAATAATAAAGAAAACTTATACGACAGAGCCTTTTGTACTTTCATCCCACGTGGAACAGGTAATTACTACACTCACTTCTCTTTCACAACCTCCTACTTCTTCTATTTCAACTAAATGACTGAGATCACTACTATTTCTCAGTCTACCCAAATAGTTTCAACATGTTTCAATCAACAACTCTCTATAGTTCAACCCTTAATCTCCCAAAAGACTAAAGGCATTAAAAGAAAATTATCAGAAGTTACCACATCAACTTTCAATATTTCAATACACGAAATTAAATAAATAAATAAAATAATTTTATTTTTAATCAAAATATTTTTCTTAACAAATCTCAATGTAATATAATTATAGCCAAAAAATATTAAATATAACTTAATTATCTTTGTATAAATAAATTTAACTAATTATTAGTTGCAAACTTATAAAAAATATTATTAGTTCTCATGACATCAAAAAAATCATAATTCAATAGTGTAATATAATTCTTAAAATACAATTATCATTACCATATATTAAACAACCGTCTTTCGCACATATTCAAAAGTTAGTGTAATATAATTCAAAGTTGGCCAGATATCGACTTGTTCAACGTAATATAATTCGATCAACTTGAAAATACATGAAAAGTGCACAAATTTTTAATTATTAAATTTGAATTACTAATAATCCAGTACAAACCAAATTCAATCCAATCATATACATTAATTTCACAATTTATAATATACATTTATTTATAGAAATTTACAACTCAATAATTCATTTAAAAGAATTTATAAAAAATCTACATCAAATCCATCTACAACAACGTTATTTATCAAATCCATCTGCAACAACATTATTCTTTTAGTCATTTTTTCTTAAATATGAAATTATTTTTATGTATTACAAATATTTTATTGTGAATTTAATTTTATATTTTATCACTTATTTTTATATTCATAAATTATATCGGTAAACTCCATCAAATTTGTACATTTATAGTGATTATCTCTATTTTTATTACAATCTAGCATAACACTGCAAGTTGTAACTACATAAATTTAATGAAATACTATCAAAGAAAATGTTTCAAAGTAGTTCTTTGTATATAATAAATCAAACAAAAATCTTATTCAAATATCCTAAATAAGTGATTAAATTAACTAAATGGTTGTTTTAACTCGGTTCAACATTAAATAAAACCGATCTTGAACAAGTTACGCAAAATTTAGATTTTATCCCTAAAAATTCTCTAATTTTATTTAAGTTGGTTTAACATCACTTATCACTTTCCCAATTAAAATTTAACTTATAATCAACTACAATTCTTATGTAATAAAACCAATTTATTTAGAGTTTTAAACTTTTTATTGCAATAAAATCTTATTAAAATGTCTACTAAAGAAACTCGTTAAACACATATGTAAAAAAGACTTACAAATAAACGGAAAAAAAAAGTAACTAAATCAACAAGTCAAACATTATTACTATTTACATTAATTAAAAAAATAATTTTAATTTTAATATTGTAAAAGAAAATTATGACGATATTAATCTTATATAACAATTTCTATTAATAATTTAAAATATAAATAAAATAATTATTGATCAATAAATGACAAAATTTTTAGCAAATATTGATAACAAATACTTATATAGATTATAAAAATAATTTAATTTTTAAAATTAATTTAAATAAATGTATCACTAAGAAAAATATAACTTGTACTTCACGTGGGTGACAAAACTAGTATCATATAATTGGTTGTTTGATTGGTGGAAAAAACAATTGGAATGGATTTGAGCTTCGGAAGGCTAGGTTCTCTGTTTAGCACCTTTAGAGCTGATATTTACTAGAAACGCACCTTCAATTCATTCGTTCCATTCTAGCTCTAGTGGCCAGACCCCACAAATTAGTTTACAGTTTAAAACTGCAATTTAAATTAAAAAAAATTAAAACTCATTTTAGTTCTCAGTTTGAAACTGCAAACTAAATGAAATGTTGCTAATTCTGAGGCAGACATGGTGGACGGGTAACATTTGAGTTCTCACATTTTAGTTCGCAGTTTGAAACTGCAATCTAAAATTTTAAAAAAAAAATCTTAATTTTATTCTCAGTTTGAAAGTGCGACCTAAATAAATAAAGTATTGATATCGTATTTAACATAATAAAAGTTAATTAAATTTAAAAATAATATTTATATTAATTTCAATCAATTGAAAAAAGAAAATCCACCGTATATGCACGCACATAGGTCTGCAAACTACTCAGTAGTATACTATATATAGTGCACATGAAATATACTTCAAAATAAATAGTAGTTAATTGTGTATAAAGATAAGGAATTATTATCAAGTGTATTTAATGTGTTAGAATTGTTAAAATTATTTTTTGGTGTTTTAATTCAAAAAGAAATAGTTTCACGTATTAAACGGATTAAAATCTTCACGTATTAAACAATTGATTAAAGGTGCATCATGGGACAAGATATTTGTTAAAAATTTAACCATGCTCAAGTCAAATTACGAAACATTATCGAGCGTCCTTATGGAGTACTAAAAATAAGATTTCCGATATTAGATAAAATGGCTCCTTACGTATTTTCTGTGCACAGAGATATTGTTATTGCTTGTTTTGTAATACACAAGTTTATAAGAGGAGAGTGTATTCCAAAAGACTTTGGCATACCCTCTCTTCTAATAAAATTTATGTTATTGATTATCTTAAAATTGTCTGCGTTTAAATTTCGAGACAATTTTGTTTAAGTACTTGCTTATTTTTAAAAATAATTTGGCATTACACTAGTCTACTTTTATAATTACTACAAGACATGTTATTTTCTTATATAATAGAAGGGTAAAATAGTAAAATAAATCGATTCAAATGTTTATGACAAAATACTTCCCGTTTGAATTCTTTTTCATTTTTATTTTTTTATTTTCAAAAATAATGAAAATGAAAAGTATTTTCATTTTCATTTTTTTTGAAAATGAAAAGACGTTTGGTTAGAACTTTCTATTTTTGAAAATTTTGAAAATTAGAAACAAAAATGCGTTTGGTTGGAACAAATTTTTTTGTTTATATCATTTATTTTTAAAATAAAGTATAATTAATTGGTTGTAAGATTGTATATTTTTCATGTTTCTAATAATCTAATAAATAATTAATTATTATATTACATATATTACATTATTATTAATTATTATACATAAAATAACTTATCGTAATACAAATAATATATTAAATAATATTGTATACTCTATATAATATTATTTATACATATTTTGTTTAAATTATTGTTCAATATTATCAAAATAATAATAATATTATAGTATAAATAATAATATAAAATATTATATTAACATCTAATATATTATATATTATATATAAGTTGTTATATATTTATTGTAATATAGTAAATATATTTTAATTATTTAATTATTAATTAAAAAATTAATAAGATAATAATTTTATTTGATTAATTTAATTATTAAATTATTTGATTATAATATTTTATATAATATAATATACATATATATATGTATATATATATCTATATCATATGTATATTATATATATAGGTATATATATATATTTATTTATTTATTTATTGTAATATATATTTTAATTATTTAATTATTTGACTATAATATTTTATATAATATAATATACATATATATATGTATATATATATCTATATCATATGTATATTATATATATATAGGTATATATATATATGTGTGTGTGTGTGTGTGTGTGTGTATATATGTATGTGTATATTTATTGTAATATATATTTTAATTATTTGATTATAATATTTTATATAATATAATATACATATATATATATAGGTATATATATATATATATATATATATGTATATATTTATTGTAATATATATTTTAATTATTTAATTATTTATTAAAAAAACAATAATATAATAATTTTATTTGATTAATTTAATTATTTAATTATTTGATTATAATATTTTATATAATATAATATACATATATATATATATATATATATAATATACATATGATATTGGTCAGAAATCCATAATAGAGTCCGACCACAACGACCGAATTGATT
>CM025784.1:20782695-20798256 GCA_014636745.2 Centella asiatica | reverse complement strand
ATTGGGATATGGATGGAATATAATGAAATAGAGCCACTTTGAGGTTCTCTATGAAATGGGGCATGGAAAGGGGCCACTACGAAAAAGTTCCCGGGAGTTACGAAGGAAGTTTCGAACTCATATTGGTCATGGGTTGAGAACGGGAATTGAACTCTATATATATATATACATATGATATATCTATATCATATGTATATTATATATTTATTGTAATATATACATATATATATATATATATATATTATTTTACACACATATATATAGTAGTATATTACATTTTCATAATTTTGAAATTGCTGAGAAAATTGAAAACGAAAAAGTGAAAACACCTTTTTTGTCTTTTCAAAAATGAGGATCAAAATGAAAACGTTTTCATTTTTTTTTTAAAATAAAAATGATACCAAACAGTCCAAAAACTGTATTTGTTTTCAAAAACTAAAATGAAAATGAAAAAAATGAAAATGAAAAAAATGAAAATGAAAAGGAATTCAAACGGGGACTTAACAAACAACAAATTTTACATTCATATTCAAATATAAATACTTAACTAATTCAGCATATTCAGACTTGATGAACCTATTCAGATTTACACATTTAATAAAACAAATGCAATCTCAATATCCTATCAGATTCTCCTAAAAAATATCGGATGAACAAAAATATTGAAGCGAACCAAATAAATCGGACAATTTTTTCAAAAATCGAAAAGTTAAACATGTAATTCCTTATTACGACTTTTATAAATTCATTAAAAATAAGAATTAAAGTTTAGAACATTAATTTTTTAGAATTAATACATATTAATTTCTACATACAGATTTGCTCAATTGATTCAACACTAAATTACTATAACAATGTATTGATCGGTTCAATTTCTGGTCAAGTTCCGATAACTATGGTATTACTTACACCTGGCAAAGTTTGATTGTTTACCCGTCAACCCATCCATCAACCCATGACTTATTGGGTTGGATTAACCATTTATTTAAACAAGCTACAAATGGGTTGAGTTAAATGGATAAGGTGAGATTAATGAGTTGGATGCCTATAACACGTGGGTTGCCCATTTATATTTATACGTAGGGCTTCTGATCGGGTAGAATGGGAGAATGACATCGGTAGAGTATCCAAAGAGCATAGCAATTCTATAGTGTCTTGATGTAATGTGGCGGTGAATGAAAAAAATTAGAAATCCGGATCTGCATTTTGTTGTCAATTTTAATAGAATCAACGACCATCAACAACCGATTCTCAGTTTAATAACTTGATTATAATAACCTGTGACCTAGTTAAGGTTGGTCACATGAAATATCATAACAATGGAATAATGGATAGATAATAGCAAAAAACAAAAAAAAAAACAGAAGATAATAAAATTATTGAGCATAAGAATAAAAAAATAGTGATTTTGTATAAAATTTTAATTGTCATTGAATGCACAAAAGCATGTTTAAAGATAATCTATTTAAAAATAATCTGTCAAAACGAATGAATTAAAGAAAAAACCACATAAATAATCTAACAATATTATAAAATTCATTTCATTCGTCGTTTCATTCCATCAAACGAAATGCACCACTGAAGTTTAGTAATTAATTGAAATCACTTTTGACGAAATCAATAGAAAATACTAATTGACAACTAATTTTAAATTTAATAATTCGATTGTAAAATAGTTCAATAACTAATTTGAAAACGGCCTCAAATACAGCAATCAAACATTCAAATAGAGTAGCCAAACATACTGTTTACCCCAGAAAATTTAGAAAGAGGGGGTCCAAAAAAATTCCTACAATCCAAACACTAAAATGATGCTCACGTCCGTCTTTTCCTTTCGACATTCAAACACAGTCCGGCTAATGTCTACTTCTTGCTTTCCAAGTACTTATCAACTTTAAAGATTGAATATTCTGGTTTTCTGTTTCTAGTGTTTCTCCTTGTCAATCCCTCTCAAATCTTTTGAATCTTCCCTTATTTGAATCCGACTTGTTCACAAAGTTTTGACATCATGAAGAAAATCGTTAATTCCTATAAATAGATAAAAAGAGTAAGGAAAGTAACTAAACATATATGAGAAAAGGATAATACAAGGATACTAACATGCATCTAACATAACAAACCAGTGATCAACAGGCATGAACTCCAAAGCAGAACAACAGGATTGTTTTGGATCTCCCAAACATATCCATAACCTAAGATGAGCAACAGGTCAATACCGACACTAAATGTAACAAGACTGAACATAAATTGAAAAACCTATACCTACATACTCTCTCCTAGGACACAACAAGATCTTCAAATAATTTGTCCCTACCGCTTACTCCCTCCCTTCCGTTCCAAAATTAGAAATATATTTTACTTCACACTAAATAAGTTGTGAAATCCTACAATTGAATTGAATTGAAGTGAAATTTCTTGTTTTCAATAATTTTGAAGTGAATTATCATAAAATACATGAAGAATACTCTTCAATACCAAGTTTTTATACTTTTGTATTTTTACATATCATATCACAAATAGAATTACAGGATTTGAAAATGGTATTATATTAAAAGAAAAATGTATCTCGAATTTTGGAATTGAGGGAGTAGTTACAAGTCAATACTCAATACTAATATATGCATTGCATTTATTGACTTTCAGCGATACAGTCACTGTTGTAGTTATCTGTAGCCTTCATAGAAAAACGAAGGTTCAATTAATTTTGCAAGTGCCTCTGATTATGATTCAAGTATATATGGCCAAAAGTCAGTTCAATGAAAATAAAAACACGGGTTCAATTAGAGGGAGAGAATAAGGAAGATCATTTGGGAGGTGGTGAGTTGGTTAAGAAAATTAGACAGTTTTGCATATGGGCTTAGAGAAACTTGTCCGTATTGCCTGAAAATGAATTTTCTACTGACACATCAATGTTCACATAAACACACAAATCTCAAACTTTATAAGTTAATGTCCATAAGTGTTCCAAAAACATCATTTTCAATATAAAATACTCCCTCCATTTTTGTATGTTGGACTCTTCAGAATTCTCTTCAATTTTCTTTATATTAGTCACTTATATAATCTAGGTGCATTAATTATATTTTTTCCTAAAATACCCTCATTTAACTTTTTCATTTCTATTCCAAAAGATTTTATCTTTCTAGATAACTACATTAATTAAAGGATAAGACCGGAACACAATCTTGAAAGAGTAAAAAGTTATAGTAATTATATAAATATTGGTCTTTGTGAAACAACCTTAAATGACTAACATATAAAAACGGAGGGAGTATATATTTTGAACAAGGCTCATTGAAATTATACTTCTTAATTTTGAGAACTTGGTTTACCCAGCACAAAAGTCGGGTAGAACCTAGCTTCCTGTTAACTAGCTATACAAAACATAGAAGTGCATAAGAACCAAGTAATTGCATGTTTAAATTATATATATTAGAAGAAATTATACAAATCGTTAAAAAGTACCCCTTAAAAAATAGGAAACAATATTAGGACAGCTTAACATAAACTATATTACGGTAAATTAATATTACAGATTACCAGCTTTGGTTTGAATTCGATTAAATTACGACCTGTGATTTGCCAGAGCTTGCAGGTTACTATAGCTTGGCATATCAGACCTCTCAAGAAACAGATTTGAGGTAACTCTCAAGCTTTGACAAATCACTGGTGCTAATTTGAGTGATTATAGACCACAGGTGATAAAATATAAATCGCGGAGGTAATTTTTAATTAGATTCCAGTTACAACGATAAAAAATATATAAGTAAATGTTCTATGGGAACAACTTAGTCACTGCATAGACATTAGCTACTTTATGATTGGTGTGAACAATTAGGTTCAAACATCACTTCCTGAATGTTTTCAATTAGTCTCACAAACCAAAGACAGAATGTCGTGCTCAGAGAATTTTTACACAATATCACATGTTTATGGTCATATATATTCAAATAACAATTTGCTCTTTCTACCTTTCATTGATTCATACTAATTCATGATTCAAGACTAGATTCTCACCAGGTATATGCGCAATCATGTTAAGGTTGTGTCCATTGGATAGCTTCCCAGTACTCTCAAAAATGTTGCAAACTCCTGCAGGATTTCAAATTTTCACATTGTTACTCTAAAATCTGAGGCAGTATCATAGAATGATAGAAAGACACGTGTAAATAATTTTACCTTTAAATGATTAAGGGCATTTTGTGAATTAGGATCTGCCATTGATGCTTCAAAATCCACATAAAAAAGGTAATCAAAGTACCTGCTCCATTGTATGCCATAATGGCACTCACAGTTAGTCTATGACAGATATACAATCACCACAACGTGAGAAAATTATGGAAATTTTGTACGTTTTATGCACCAAAGAGGAAAATTAGAAAGCAACAAACTAATAAATCTTTGTGTTGTTTATGCACGTACTTTAATGATCCATTACTGTTCTCAACAGATTGTCGGAGGGGCTGTCTACGTCTTGGACGACTTTCAATCTAGTTATAAAGAAAGTCAATGAGGGCCATATCTAGATACATGTAAAATTACCATCAATAGAAATATTTCACCTTTGTAAGATTGATATTTCTCATAGCAAAGACAGCTAAGGCCTTGAAAAGCACTCCCGGCCCCTCTTCCAGGGAGAACACAATGCTAGTCTAAGTTAAGTGACATAAAACAATAAGCATTTTACAGGTTAGGCATGGAAAATGTCGCAAAATGTATTCACCAACTCCCATCCTTTGACACCACAGAATTATCTTGGTAGTGATTACCTTAAATGGCTTGTCAGTGCCGGGAATAATTGGTTCTCTAGCCAGCATGAGAAAACGAGTAATATTATCTGAATCATCCTGCACAACAGCATTCAAGCATGATGTGCACCGAAACCAGACACTCTATGTGGACAAGTTACAATACAAACCTGAATATCCTGTGCGAGAACATTCAAATCGTAGATCTTTGCAGCACCTAAACTAGCAACTGCACCTGTGTCTTTAAGTTTATGCAAAGACACAAACTACCACATCCAACAATCAAATTGATATGTCAAACATCTGAAGAAATTTAATGAAAAATATACACTCTTTTGAACAAGATAATAACATCCAACAAAAGTTTGACTTAACGATTGCTATATTTGCTACTAACTCATCTTGTACGTTTCACATAATTATGTACCTAACTCTTTGCAGGCTGATATTTCAACCTGTTTGAGTTCTTGATGGATCAGTTACACCAACTCCTTGTGTAAGAAACATTTTATAAGGTACTTCCTCCAAAGCAAAGCCCGAACAACTTAGCAGTGACCATATTACATAGAAAAACATACCTGTGCAGCACCAGCTGTATCATCAACAGCTTCTCTGATTACTCCCAACTTAGTAAGTGTATTCTCACACTGAGCAAGAGCCTGAAACATCACATGTGTTATTTCACATACCATCATCTGGATTAAAAGACAAATTTCTTGCTGTGTACCTGTGGATGGCTGAGAACCCTGGTAAGATATCCCACTTGCACACCATGATTGGCTAACAAGCAATGCCTAACAGCAAATTGCACCTCCCCAACAATATGTAAACTGTGACGAAGCAAAAGGTCATAGTTGCGATGTATGCTTCCTCCTAGGGAATTTTCAATTGGCAAAACAGCCCTATCTACAACCCATTGCTCAACGGCCTACGCCAATAAAATAAAAACCAAGGATCAAGCAAGGCTCTTATCTACTTATCTACTTTTTGTAGACTACTCAAGCTAGAAGAATTCCAACTTCACCAACAAATTCCAAATAATATCAATATTAATTCAATACTCCCTCAACCCAATAATAAAAAAGCATAGGTGGAGTTTTGTATCCTTAATGCTTATCTAGTAACTAAGTACTCCAATTAGTTCACAACTTCGCATAGGCCTTAATCAAACATAAGACACGGGTAACACAGGCGGATACAGGCATGTGTCTATCCTCAAAATTTCCCTTCTTTTTTTTTTCTCTCTCTCTTTTATAACTATAGATATAGCATATATTATTCCTTCCATTCCAATATTACAGAAATATTTTGAAAATGGCCGTTTTTATAGGTAACCTTGATACAAATATATCTTTCTATAATCATGATTTATGAAATTGACAAAGGGGTGGTATATATCATTTGGCAATGGTAGCAATAAAGATGACAGTGGTGGTGTGGACATGGTAGTGGTGGAATTATTGGTGACATCATAAAAGGATCTTTATGGAATTATTGGAATATATCTATAGTTTTGGAACAAAAGGAAAAAATAAATGGATTTCTAATTTTGGATGGAGTATTGAGAAAAACTTAAAACATAATTTTTTTTTCCCAGTGACTTAACATTTAGGTTGAGGAGAGGCTCCCCAATCCAGGGCCATATGCACCAATCTCTTTGAGAGTTTACAATGGTACTTATAGATTACCCACTAAGAAAGATGGCTATTCAACCTAATGGGAGAGTTGGCTAAGTCTGACCAACCCAACATTTGTTGGCAAAGAACATATACAAATTTATTGTATTGTGATAAACTTATGCTTAAATTTGTTACATTTTCTTTTGTTTGAGTTCTTAAAATTTGGCATATATTTTTTGTCTCTTCTATTGAAAATTCTATGCATGAGCTCAATTTACAATTTAAAGGTTTTACTTCACTTATTGTTGATTTTCATATTTTGGACATAATAGTTATGGTGAACTCCAAACATAAAAAGAGGCCCATCTCTAGATCCCCACAAAGAAATTAAATAAAAGGTCAACTCGACTCATTTAATCTCCATACACCCACCAAACCTTCTAGGTTCTAAGAACGAAAATTGATTCATCATGAACAAATTGCTTATATTTCATGCAGTAAATTAAGAAACAAAGTAAAACCATTAACTATTAACTGAAAGAAAATATACCTGAAAAGCAATGTCAAATTGTTCACAAGGGACAGCTTGACAATTAGGGTATGCTTTCTCAGCTGCAGATTCGCTGTATGCGCCACTAACTCCCTTAAATAGAATACAATAACAAATTATTAGAATATGTTGGTGATTGACAAAATATGTTAAAATATATTAGCCACGATGTAGGGAACAAGTATCCCATACTTCTAGGGATTATGTAACTGCAATAATAGATTAATTATAGAAAATATGGAAGATTGTATTGTTGTAGTATTGGTGTAGATTCTCCTTGAAAGCCTATAAATGTTTCATTTTAATCATGGAGTGGGATGTTTCATGAACTACGACACAAATTAACAAAATATACACTGGCGACTACAAATACTAGTATAAAATCAGTAGGAAAATCACATTCCCAATATATTCATGCCTGGTATGCAACTCGAAGTCTAGTCCGATCCCCGACTGATTTTGAAAGATCGCTCGATGTTAAAGGCCCTGTTATTATTCAAGAGAGCACACATCAGTAAAAGATTAAAGAGAGAAAGGGAGTTCACAGAATAAATAAACAAGAATTATGTGTCCCGGAATTGACAAATAAATAAATAAAAAATAGAAGATCGTCTTTGAGAGTGATTAAGGATCTGATAGGCAGCATTTTAAAATTTTATCTGGGTTTCAAATGTAAAGTGGATTTTACTAACTTCCCTCGATGTTTTGAAATAAAAAATGTCAGTTCTCATGGACTTAACATTGGTTTAAACATATTTTCATTTTGTTGTTTCCAGATATATCTCTTTCTTTCTTATGGCAAGACTTTCAGACAAATGTGATCGAATTGAAGATTGATTACAAATGTAGGACTATCTCAAAGTCCATTTTGTGTTAAAAGTGAACTAAACCAAAAAAAAAAAAAAAAAAAAAAAAAGGACTTGGAAGTCAACCTCACTAGGTCCTGTAATTGAGAATATAACGCCACTAAAACATAATTAGGGCTGGATACATAGAAAATTTGCAAGCAAAGCTTTAAGGATATACAATGAAGAGTATACTATACATTTGATGACATGAGGCTTCATAGAAAATTGTAGTATAAACATGTACAAAGGATAGATGGAACAAACACCAAAAGAACAATTTCACGTTCAATTAAGGCTTATGAATTCAAAATATCAAACTGGGGCAGGCCAATCATATCAAATTGCAAATCCAAAGTTAAAACCCTAATCAATAATAACTAGAAAAAAAGGTAAAATCAAAAAAATAAACACTTCAATTTCATTTACATTCCTCCATTCCCAGTAGTAATCTTACTTGGATATGTTTTTGAATCTCGAGGAGCAACATCATGAGACGATGCAGAGTCCTTACTCAAAATGCTGCTATGAAATGATTGAGCTTTGTTCTGATTCGCGCCCTTCTTCTCATTCTCCTCTTCAATCGAAACCCTAATCGAAAGACTGTGAAAATTGTTGGCACCACGCCGCAATCCAATTCCGGTCGCTCTCGTTCCCAATTGGTCCGAGACCGAGATTTTTGAAAAGGTGGACTGAGAGAGTGAGCTCAGTGAAGCTCCGCAATTCGCCGCCATGGCTGTTGACTTTGTAGGAGAGTAATATGAATATTCACAAAACATTCTTATGAATTTGTGACGGAATTATATACAGAGGACGATGGTATAGTAGCGGCCCATTCCCCAACGACGGAGTTGTTTGTTAGTAGGTACACAAGTGGAGTATTTTAAAAGGAGTAGTTTCAGCAACTGAATAAGAGACTGTTTGGGAGCTTACTCTCCGGCACCCCCTCCGATTTACATTTACATGTTTATTTATATTCTTTTACGCATAATTTTTTATGAATATTTATACGTGTTAAATATTTTATTTATATTGTTATTTATTTTAAAAAATTATTTATTAATTCTTGTAATATAAAATAAAATAATTTTCTAATGTGTATAAAAATTTATCTAAAACTATGAGGTTTGTATGATGTTTCTGATTTATATATTAGAAATATTAATTGTACAGAATGAAAAAGTATAAAAAAAATACGAAGTCATACTATTTGATCAAATTTATTATCATAATTTGACTTTTCAAGGTTAACGGATTATACTTTGATAAACTTAGTTTATATCTAAAAATTGTAGAAGTTGACTTTGATAGTATATGTAATATATTTTTTACAATAATAGTTATGATAGAACAAATAATGAAGTGATAGATAAATAATTGTAAAAAATAGTTTTCCAAGAATTATGGTAGAACAAAACACATTACTTTGTTTACCAATTTTATTCGAGAGAATGTAACAAATAATGAAGTGATAGTTAAATAAGTGCCCAATGATCGGATGGTAATTGATTTTACAACAAAATTGATTCTCAAAGATACTTTTGTGAGACATGTATGATGTTTAGGACTTCGCAAGGTTTGTGTATTTTAACCAATGTTATTATAACTGAACCGGATATTAAATCAGTGAAACTACTGATTCATAGTTCAATTGGATTTAACCAAATAATTATTTTTTTATGAAAAATATTATATAAATCATAAATATTCTTATAAATTTATCAAATATAAATCTTAAATTTTTAATAATCAAAATAACTTCATCAACATTCTAAAAATTCATTAAACAGGTTTACCAATTCAGAAAAGAACAAAAGATATAGTTTTAAGGAACAAAAGGAGAAAACTGAGTTCTAACCGATTCATTGGTTCGACCGATTTTTTCCGGTTTTCTCCTGAATCGCTAATTTTAATCAAACCGATCAGACTCATGGCTGTTTCGCGGTTGAACCGACTGGTCCGGTTCGATTTTGATAACATACTTATTATATGCTTGTGATAGAGATGTTGAATATTATTTCTTTTATCAGTAATGTGATTTCTATTTATCGTTTATGCATTGTTCTCTCTATTTAAAATCTTTTCTGCATATGAAAAAATGTTTACATATTGGAAATACACATGCTAAATATATATCAAGAGGTTGATTAGCTTACTCACACAAGTAATCACCTTTGATACTTTGAAAAGCGAGCAAGGTTGAGACATTTCACTTATTAGCATTTTAGTAGCGAGCAACATGAAAATGTGACGTCGCATTGACAAGTGTCAAGATGAGGTTAACTAGATTTTCCGAATATAGCATGTCTCATAATCTATATTAACATGTGTTTACAGCCAAATGTGATTTAAAGTTGGTACCTGGAATAACGAGCAATCTAAAAACTTGAGTTAGACGCACACAAAGAGACCGATCTAAGATTTATTTATTCCATAAGATAGTTTGTAGAAGGAGGTTAAATATGAATCATAAAATTTTTTCGAATTTTTTTAGTTTAGTCAATATATTGTATTAAAAGTTGTAAAATTGAAAAAATACAATATATCACAAGAGTTTCTGAACTTTTATAAATCAATGAAATATTACAAAACCTCACTGGTGTAAATGACCAGTTTCAAACAATTATGTTGAAAATAACAGCTGTACTCTAGAAAAATGATTTTTAGTTTCTCTCAAGTTATGAAAACTTGTTTCTCTCTCTGTAAGTTTATTACAACTGCTATATAATCTGAGATAATATGTATTCTTGTTGTTGTTCTCAATTTTTTGTTATATCTGTGATATATTATCCCAACTGCTCCATATCTCTATTTATAAACATAGCTTCATTGCCTTCCAGGTTTCTTTTGTGAGTTGCCTCCAGAAATATTTTTGATATTCTTTGGTAATTGCAGTTCTGTCATATAACTTCTTCTTTTTTGCATGACCTTCCTTGCACACAAGTCTGTTATGTAACATCTCTAGTGTATCAGCATACCAGCTCCCTTAATTTCCTCTTGGAGTTCCCATAATAAATTATCTTTGCAGTAAATAACTTATCTCTATGAGCTTCTTGATTTTTGATTGAACCAGCTTCCATATTTTTCTTTTCAAGATTGTATAAGTTATCTTTGCAGTTTTCATACTTTCGGCTTGTAGGTTTTACATTTGCAGCTATATACGCATGCCTGTGTATACGTATGACTTATCTCCATATCAGTGTTCGCACCTGCAGTCTTTGTGTGTATATAACTTATCTCATTAAAGTTTATTTGGTAGTTAATCTCTCCTTATTGGACCACCATCTATATTTTAGTTCCACCGCCTTTAAACTTAAGTTGGTGGATTTGTGAACTCAGTCATGTGTTATCCCATATGTCATCTTTAGTCTCTGATCATTTTATCCCCTGATGGACAGTCTCTAGTGCCGAGAAATTATCCCCTAACGCCGAGAAATCTATCCCCTAACATCGAGAAATTATCTCCTGATGCTGAGAAATCTATGATAGGTAAATGACTTTGGTGACTTTTAATCTTAAAGTTTGGTGCTTTGTGGAACTTTGGTGCTGGCTTTGATGATAATCTTTTATCCCTTGATGCAATTCTTTGTTCACCAATAAAGCTTTTATGATATATCCCCTGACCAATTGCATCCCTTGACCACCCTTCAATGCAATAGAGAGTCTTGCCTTAGTCTATGGTAGCTTCAACATTAGTCTCTAACAGTGCAAACCTTAGTCTTCGATAGGCTAAAATTTTAGTCTCTAACAGACTAAAATTTAGTCTTTGATAGGCTAAAATTTAGTTTTCGACTTTTAGTCTCCAATAGACTAAATTTTAGTCTCCTACTGGCAAAAACTTAGACTCTGACTCTTAGTCTTCGATAAACTAAATTTTAGTCTCCGATAGGCTACATCTTAGTCTCCGAGAGGCTAATTCCTTAGTCTTCGATGGGCTAAATCTTAGTCTCCGATGGGCAAAAACTTAGTCTCCGATAAGCTAATTCTCCTTCTTATTATAGTACTCTTTGATCTCTGACTACACTATAAAGAGAAGAATTGATGTTTCTACTTTAGCTTCATTTCCTTAAGTCAATATAGATAAGACTTCATGGGACGATTCTAAGAAAGTAGTTAATTCTAATATGAGTAATGGGAGGGCGAAGAAAAGACAACTTATTTTCATTATGCTCTACACTTAATGTCAACAACTATAACACTCTAGGAGTGATATAGTAATGAGTGAGATATGAAAGATATTTGGGCCCAAGTAGGTTAAGTTTGACTCTTTGAGGGATAAAAGTTTTTGAACCGAGTGAAAATGAAATCTGTCTAGGCTACTATGAGTTCGTTGGAAGTATTTTTTATGCAGAAGAAATTAGATTATCGTAAGCTACCATTTAATTTTCAAAAGGATATATGCTTATTTGCTAGTCATAAAAGACTTAGTGTAGAGTTCCCGAATTGCACGATAACTCATACGTTGTACAAGTCAGTCATAGTATACTCTTAGTTTTTTTAGGCTAAATCAAATATGGATTATGTAAACTTCTCTGTGTGCAAGTGGGAGATGTTGGAATTCGGATCAGATATCCAAACATGTGGCACTCATTGAGTGGATGACCTGGTTGTAATAACATGTTATAATGGTTTAGGAGTTACAACATCATAAACATCATGATTAATATGAGAGTTACTTTTTCCTGGAGTTGGACATCCAACTGCTCTTCCTCTCCTGTTTCCAAGCTTTCTAAAGCATAACTCTCATGTATTTGACTCATCTCTCCTTTTTCCAGATCATGAGCATAACTCTCATTACTTATTCTTTCAACCTCACTCATTTGGATAGTGGCACTCAGTCCTACAAAAGGAGGAGGTAAAGAAGAATTATTTGTGGCACCAAGAAGAGGAGGTTCCCTTAATATGGAAGTGGTTAGGGATCTCTCCAAGGTAAGTGATTGCTCAACCACAAGTGTTTGCTCTTCTTGGAAAAAATCAAGAAGATTTGAACTGTTAAGTTCTAAAGAATCAAGAGAGGGAGAAAAAATAGGAGAAAGTATAGATTGGAGTGTTGGTTGTTCCTCAAGAATAGAAATTTGAGGAGCATCAATTTGAATTGACTCAGTGTGTGCACTCCTTGTGTTACTCTTTTTTTTTGTTCTTCTCTCATAATGGTTTTTCCTTTGTTTTTGTATAAGAGGTTGTGCAGACTCTGTACATATTGTTCCTGGTTGGGAACTGTCTTCAATGTCTTGTTAGGTCCCGAAGAGTAAAAATACTAGAAGGGGGGTTGAATAGTGTTTTTCAAAATTTAAGGCTTGCTTATAAAATTTAGCAGATTTAATCACTTTTTACTTATTAAAAGAGTTTCTTATATTTTGAAAAAGTTTAGCAGCGGAACTGGTTTAAGCAAAGAACCCCTTAGATTTTATAGCAAAGGTTTATGGCTAAAAGGAGTAAAGATAGTAAGTCTTTGCTGAAAAGGTTCAGCATAGACTAAAGCAAAATACAAGAAAAACAAGTAAGCAATATGAAAGATAAGCAGGAATAGAAATAGGAATTTTTATAGTGGTTCGGACTAACCCTACTCCACTCTTCTTCTCTTTTACTTGAGAAGGCTATCACTAAAACTTGTTCACATAGAACAATCAGCAAGGGGACACTTAGTCCGATTTACAATAGGTCACTTAGACCAAACTGGTCACATAGACTATAAGTAGATTAAGATAATCTTGCTTGCTATCTCTAAGTAGAGTGCTCCTTGTTGAGCAGATTGATAGCACTTGTTTAAGCTTTATGATGTTTTGCTGAAGTCTTTAATATGTCAGAGTGTTAGAGCGTTCTTGGTTGTTCAGTTCTCATAAATGATATTTATGACTCCTATTTATACTACTCCAGAAAACTATCCGTTGGGAATTTGAAAATAAATCCGTTGGAGTTGTACTGACTTTGATGTGACTTCTATCTTTATAGTTGTCCTTGCTTAGTTCAAAAAGGTAGCCATTATTTTGTCTTCTAGTGCCTTCTTGAACAGTCTTCTAGAAGTTGACTAAGCAGGGATAAAGATCAACGAACTTTGTCTTTAACTTAGTCCTTGCTTATTTCCATTATAAGCAGGACTAGACTTGAGATATTTTAAGTACATAAAGGTCCTTGCTTATTTCCATTCTAAGCAAGACTATACTTAGCATCTTTAGCAACTTTCTTCAGCAGACTTCAATGGTGATCAAACTCCTTACTTAACTAAGTAGTATATCCACCTAACAAGTTGGATATTTTTCTAAGTTCTTTTACAATAGTTAAGCAAGGACTATATTACATCATCAATTCTCATAGTTTAAACAATAAATGTTTAAGCAAAGATTATATAAGAAGGGGTGCAACAACAAATGTCAACATCCTTTTGAGAGAATATTTTTAGTGTACTGCCTTTCCTTTGAACCTCCATTGCCTTTTGAGAGGTAATGGATTGCTTTTGGCTTAGGGTTATTACTCTCTTCTTTCTCTAAGGAGCCACCTCAACTTCTTTTATTCCCTCGGTCTCACTGTCACCCTCATTTGTTTTTCTCTTAATAGGTAACTCATTAACAACTACCAAGGGATCTAGTGGTTCCACAAACTAACTTTGTGGGCTTCTCAGACATTGAAGAGGTACACGATTGCTTTAAACCTATGATGAACTATCTACTCAACTCTGAGTATAGCAAAGCAATCTTTGCCGATGACGAAATATCTGGTGCAGCAATTTCATAACTTTGGTCAAGTGCCAAGTTCATGTACTCAACAACGAGACCTGAAGCTGTAAAGGGAATCTCGTTCAAAACTTCTTCTGAAAAGGGTAAAATAACTCCCTTCAGAATTAATTCTGCACTGGGGCTACCTACACAAAATTTTGTGGAAGTACCAAATGATGCTAACTAGCTCGAGTTCTTGAGGGAACTGGACTACAACTCTCCAAATAATGCAGTGTTGAAGTCTAGAAATCTCTTGATCATCAAAAGCTACATTTATAGACTCCATAACCACTTGGAGTGTCTTGTTGTAAACCTTGTAGGCCTTAGATGTCAGGGAGTAACCTAAGAAAATAGCTTCATCAGCCTTTGGATCAAATTTTCCTAAGTTTTCACCAAAGTTCCTTAATACAAAGCATTTGCATCCAAAAACATGTAGGAACTTGATGTTTGGTTTTCTCCTTGTCATTAGCTCGTATGGTGTTTTGTTGTGAGACTTGTTAATCAAAGACCTATTTTGAGTGAAGTAAGCAGTGGAAATTGCCTCAGCCCAAAAATAGGTAGGAGTCTTTGCCTCTGCTAGCATTGTCCTAGCAGCTTCTGTCAGGGTTCTATTCTTCCTTTCTACTACACCATTTTGTTGACGAGTTCTTGGAGCAGAAAATGTATGATTGATGCCTCTTTCCACACAAAATCCATCAACAGCTGCATTCATGAATTCAGTTCCATTATCTGTCCTCAAAATTCTAACCAATGACCCTGACTCAGTTTCCACTTTCTTTATATGGTCAATGATTTGTTGAGGTACTTTAGATTTGGAATGTTGAAACTTGACCCAACTATATCTGGTGTAGTGCTCCACAATGACCATTGCAAATCTTTTCTTTGATAGCGACATGATATTGACAGGACCAAAGAGATCCATATGAAGTAGTTGAATTGGATCCTTGATCATTGTGGCTTCCTTGCTGACAAAGGATGATTTCCTTTGCTTCCCTTGTTAGCATTTTGAACATAATTCTTCTTGAATGAATTCCACTTGGGGTAGTCCAGTTACCAACTCTTTCTTCACCAAATCATTGTTAGTTT
>CM025784.1:20692836-20767695 GCA_014636745.2 Centella asiatica | reverse complement strand
TAAAAGGCAATAATAAATAAGAGTTATTACAACTCAGATTATTACATTCCAGCGGAAGCTATTCTATCTTTTCATTCTAATACAAAACATCTCTATTTACTTCATCCTCCTTCCTTCCTTATTGACTCTACAGGAGCTAACCAACCTCAAAAACCAATCAACTTTGCCTTCCCTTTGTCAGAGGGTTCAGCCTTAACTTCTTGCCCTGCAAGACATTAAAATTCAACAAAAATGAGCGGTTTACGCCCAGCAAGTATATAGATAATTTAGAGAAGACAAAGCTGAAAAATACTTCAAGAAAATTCAACTCTGTTGGAAGGCTTGATGGAACAATATCAATGCCTTTGAAATCTTAAGGAATCTTTAGGGTTACTGATGATAAACAATTGTGTAGCCCTTTTTAGTGTCAAAGCATAACTCTCTTGGAGTAAAAATATCCATCGGGGGCTATACCCGTTGGATCTGCTAACCATACGGTATACAGCTGGCCTAACTGTGCCCGCATGATCCCTCTTGTGTGAACGTACGTAGTCACATAAAAATTCCTCTTGGTTAGGTGAAGAACAAATCAGCACCTTTCCTTTCCTCTTGCCAACCATGCGGCATTTTCCCAATTAAGGGACATATCATTCTCATTCATTTGCATAGATATAAGATTGAATAATATCAAATAAATCAAAGCTCCTTTATATCCATGCATTTCTTTATATCATGCTAGCGGAAATTAAGCATAGCATTTTGTTTCACAAGGAGATTTAAATGTAAAGAATATAATTTTGTACGCATGTCGAATTAATTGATCATGCGAATAACTGAAATTAACATCAGAGTAAGAATATACTTGCATTATCAAGCATAATAATGAAGATATACTCACTTTAATTTGAGATAAATATAAGAGTGTAAATATACTTGCCTCAGCCCTTTGCACAAGATTCAAATCAATTTACTTGCGAGAAAGAGATTCTGTAAATTACGCAAGTAATATCTTAATACCTTGATAATGATTTATGAAAGAAAATAGATATGAGATGTCCTTAGACTCTACTGATTTGAATTTGGTATGATAATATTGTGAAATAACCTTAAGAAAATAATGTTTTGTAGCTTTGATAACAAACTGTGCATCGGAGAATAATCCCCTTAGCCATCAGAGACTACGGAAAGGTATCAGGGACTAATACGTGTATTGGACGCGCCAGGGATTAAACGCGTCGGGGACTAAGACACTTCAGGAACTGATGACGTCACTTTAAGTCTATCAGGGATTAATCCTGACGTCATCGGAGACTAATTAATCCATCGGGGATTAAACAACTCATCGGGGAATAAATAACCCATCGGGGATTAAATAACCCATCGGGGATTAAATAACCCATCGGGGATTAAATAACCCATCGGGAATTAAATAACCCATCGGGGAATAAATAACCCATCGGGGATTAATCGGGGATTAACAGAATATCTCATCGGAGACTACGAATATCTCGTCAGGGACTAGCAATATCTCATCAGAGATTAACAATATCTCATCAAAGATTAACTGCAGAGCCTGTTTCTGCTGCAATGAAAGACTTTAACATGAACATCTCAGATTATGATGTTCCATGATGATGCAAAGAATATTAATCTTAGCATAAATCTTTGATGTTATGTATGAAAGAAAACTGAACAGAACACTAAGTTCTTACCTCTTCGTTCTCAAAGTGGGATCAAAGCTTTTCTGAGAAAATTCTCCGGAAGAAAATCTCGGAAGTTTTCAGAGATAACAATTTTGATGAAACTCTTAGGAGAGAAATTTGGTAAAGAGTTAGAATTTCGTTTCGGATGGGGTATTTATAGAGTTAAAAAGCAGTAGGCTACAATTAAATTTGAAATAAGATAATTGGTTAATTTGGACGGTAAATACGGCTGCTCATCATGATTCCTTAGCAGCTAAGTACGTATAAGCAGCTGCTGTCCTTCATGCACAACACTTCGTCACCTAAACATTTCTTAGTCACACACGTAGTTATAAAACTACGTAATCCTTTCATTCTCTTCCATGTAGATCAAAATAATTTTATATGGGATTTGCTAATCCCCTTTTGATACCTTCTCAAGGATTTAACCTTAACATCATAGATATCACATTATCATAAAATTCTTATTGAAAGTATATGAATTTATCATTCACATCCAAAAGAATTAGACTCCATGCAAAAATAAAATAATATAAAACAAGATTTGCCACAAAATATATTATCTCATATTATAAAACAAATTTACAATTTTCGGGTTCTCACATGGAGTGTCTTGTTGTAAACCCTGTAGGCCTTAGATGTCAGGGAGTAACCTAAGAAAATAGCTTAATCAGCCTTTGGATCAAATTTTCCTAAGTTTTCACCAAAGTTCCTTAATACAAAGCATTTGCATCCAAAAACATGTAGGAACTTGATGTTTGGTTTTCTCCCTGTCATTAGCTCGTATGGTGTTTTGTTGTGAGACTTGTTAATCAAAGACCTATTTTGAGTGAAGTAAGCAGTGGAAATTGCCTCAGCCCAAAAATAGGTAGGAGTCTTTGCCTTTACTAGCATTGTCCTAGCAGCTTCTATCAGGGTTCTATTCTTCTTTTCTACTACACCATTCTGTTGAGGAGTTCTTGGAGCAGAAAATGTATGATTGATGGCTCTCTCCACACAAAATCCATCAACAGCTGCATTCTTAAATTCAGTTCCATTATCTGTCCTCAAAATTCTAACCAATGACCCTGACTCAGTTTCCACTTTCTTTATATGGTCAATGATTTGTTGAGGTACTTTAGATTTGGCATGTTGAAACTTGACCCAAGTATATCTGGTGTAGTGATCCACAATAACCATTGCAAATCTTTTCTTTGATATTGACATGACATGATATCTTTTCTTGGGTAGTCCAGTTACCAACTCTTTCTTCACCAAATCATTGTTAGTTTTGTAGTTCAGGTGAGAGAGTTTCTTATGCCACAGTCTGCTCTCATCAGGGGTTGCTTTGTTGTAGAAACATGACTCTCCATCCACTGACTTAAAATCAGTAATGTAGATATCTCCTTTCCTAATCCCTGATAAGACTAGCTTCCCATCACTTTCTTTTGAGATTAAGCATTGATCCCCTTTTAAAGTAATGACGAAACCTTTATCACATAGTTAACTTATGCTTAATAGATTGTGCTTCAGCCTATCAACTAGTGCTACATCTTCAAATGAGACATCCCCATTTGCTACTTTGCCATAACTAAGAGTTAGTCCTTTGCTATTATCACCAAAAGAAATCACTGGACCACCATTTTCTTGGAACTCTGTGAGCAGAGCTTTGTTTCCTATCACGTGTCTTGAGCAGCCACTGTCTAGAAACCAGATTTGACTGCTTTTCACTTTTCCCTGCACACAAAGAACATTTAATTTGTTTTTGGTACCCAAGTTGCTTTGGGTCCTCTAGGTTTAGTCACAGTTAATGGTAAGAAAACTTTTTCATTATTTGTGACTTTTTGTTTTGGCAATGTACACACTTTCTCCTTTTTAGAAGCTTTAATATACACTTTAGATTTATCAACAGTTTTCTTAACTTTACCCTTAAGGGTGCATGCATGAGCAATTGGTAAATCATCAGCATATAAAATTGTACCTGTTAAAATCTGTGGTTTTCCTTTACATTGAAAAAATAAATGATTATTGCTACCACAGTTCCAGCACACTTTCCTAGGGGCTTTTTGAATAGGGGTGTAGTTACTAGCTTTGTTTACACCTAATTTACCGTTCCTATTCTTTTTCTTATCCCTTGTCAGACCTTTATCCCTTGAAGGGCTACGATGGCCTGATGCACTCTTATCCCCTGATGACTGTGTATCCACTGATGCATAGTCTTGTCCCTTCTTGAATGGGGGTTTGAGTGCTTTGGCAAGAACAGGTTTCTTGCCACTCCCACCACTTGTGGAAGCTACACTCATCAGGAAAACATTCATTTTTTCTAACTTTGTCACAGCCTTTACAAACTTAATAGGTTGTATAGGCCTTTTTCCAAAGCTAGTTGCATTTTCAACCTTAATAGAAGGTTGCTTCACATGAGTCTCCTCATAGCCTAAACCAGATTTGTGATCAGATTTCTGACTGCATAATTGATCATCCAGTTTCTTGCTCGACTCATTCCATCTCTTAATGATCTCTCTTTCCTCTTTCAAAAGCTTAGAGGTCCATTCTTCTCTCTTTATGGCACAGTCAAGAAGATTCCTAGTCTTAGAGAGTTCTTTTTCAAGATTCTCAAGTCTAGTGAGTTCTGATTCTAACAGAGTATTTCTAATGGTCAATTATTCATTGATTTTCTATACTCTCTCAGTCTCAGCTACTGCACTTCTTAAGGTGTTATAAAGATATGTTATCTCACAAGTCATTTCCTTAACAGTTTTAACACAATCAGTTTTAGACATGTTAGAGGAAATCTCGAGACTTACTTGTGAGCTGTTACTGCTAAAACTGTCGATGGATCTGTTGTTGCAGAACACTTTGAACTTGCTCCAGAATGTGATTATACAAACGAAGACAAGTTGCAAGTGTTAAAGGATGCTAAGGTGATGAACATACTTTATAATGGAATTAATAAAAATATGTTCACAAGCATCATAAATTGCACTACATCGAAGCAAATCTGGGACACCATCAAAGTCCTGTGTGAAGGAACTGACCAAGTCTGAAAGAACAAAAGGTCATTGTTGACACAACAATATGAGTTCTTTCAAGCAAAGCCTGGTGAACCAATAACAACAGTTTATGATAGGTTCAACACTTTGCTAAATGATTTGAAAATACTTGAAAAGTCCTATGACAATGAGGATGTTAATACTAAGTTCATGAGATCTCTTCCTCCAAGTTGGGATCCAAAAACAACAGCCATAAGAGAGGCTCATGACTTGGACATACTCACACTGGACAGGCTCTACGGGAATTTAAAGACATATGGACTAGGTTATGATGAAAATCTAGACAAAAGTTCAGATTTAAATGATCTATTCGAAGCTGCAAACTCCTCAATTAGTAAGCCAAATTTTAAAAGAATTAATTTTGTCTCTCCTGTTATTGAACCTAAATTTATTAACACTCAAGATCAACTAATCACTGCAAAAACAGAAATTGATCAAAAGACAAGGAATGTTGTTGATAAGAGTGAAACGAAAAGATTAAATATTGGGTTCATGACAAAGACACAATTAAATAAAAGACTGGAAACTCTTCCAGACAAAAAGGCTGAAAAATTTGTGGAGTTAAGCAGAAAGAAGAAAAATAGGAATGGAAAGATAGGGATTAATAAACATACAAAGACATGTCATGTATGTGGTAACCCTAACCACATAGCTGAAAACTGTAGGAGCAAAAATAAAATTCCTATAATTGGGACTGCACCTTCAAAGAGAATAAAAGATAAATCACCAGTAAAAAGGTTAGAACATCTTTGCATTAAAACTAAAAATTCTAAGCTTAGCAGTCTCTCACAAACAAGTAGCAAGACTAATGATTGTCCTATTAAAGTTAAAACTATTAAAAGACAATCAACTCAATTTGAGTCAAGTCTTGAGTCTACAACTTGTGAGAAAGGAACCAAGAAAGTCTGGGTTCCAAAAATCTCAAACTAGTTACTCTCTACTGTGTAGGGCAAAAAGAAGAAATCATGGTACTTGGACAGTGGCTGTTCAAGGCACATGACCGGAGATAAGACCCTGCTAAAACAGTTTGAAGAGAAAAGTGGCCCAAAAGTCACTTTTGGAGATGACAACAAAGGCCATACAAGGGGATATGACAATGTTGAACATGGAGATGTCATCTTCACAGAAGTAGCACTGGTTGACGGCTTAAAGCACAATTTACTTAGTATGAGTCAACTATGTGATAAAGGATTCCATGTCACCTTTAAAGAAGATCTATGCTTGGTGTGTGACAAAGAATCTGAGAATGTGATTTTGACAGGGAAAAGAAAAGGAAATTTGTATGTTGCAAATCTTATTTCTTTTACTGATCAAATCACATGTCTGTGTAGCAAAGCTTTAACTGATGAAAGTTGGCTTTGGCATAAGAAGCTTTCCCACTTGAATTTCAAGAACATCAACAAGCTTGTGAGGAAAGGATTGGTAGCTGGTATTCCACAATTAGAATTTACACAAGAAGGATTATGTGATGCATGCCAGAAAGGGAAACAAAAGAGTGTATCATTCAAGAGTAAACCAGCAACATCAATCACTGACCTGCTACAATTGTTACATATGGATTTGTTTGGTCAAGTGAATGTGATGTCTATCTTAAGAAATAGATATGCACTGGTTATTGTGGATGATCACACGAGGTATACTTGGGTAAAATACCTCTTTTCAAAAGATGAAGCTGCTCAATTGATAATTGATCATATCAAGAAGATAGAAACTGAGTCAGGAAAAACAGTAAGGGTTATAAGGAGCGATAGAGGAACAGAATTCAAGAATTCCCAAGTACTTGAATTCTGCACTAAAAAAGGAATAACACATCAATTCTCAGCTCCAAGAACCCCTCAACAAAATGGAGTTGTTGAGAGGAAAAATAGAACCCTTATTGAAGCAGCAAGGACTATGTTACAAGAGGCTAAGCTTCCCACATATTTTTGGGAGGAAGCAATAAGCACTGCTTGCTTTACACAGAATAGATCCTTGATTAACAAAGCATACAATAAAACACCTTACGAGTTAATGACTGGGAGAAAACCATCTCTCAAATTCTTACATGTGTTTGGTTGTAAATGCTTTGTATTGAGAGATTCATCAGAGTCAAGAGAAAAGTTTGACAATAAATCTGATGAAGCAATCTTTTTAGGTTATTCTCTGTCAAGTAAAGCATACAGAGTATATAATCTAAGAACAAAAGTCATTGTGGAATCAATACAAGTCGTGTTTGATGATAAAAAGATACCAGGAATGATTGGACAAGGATTGCATGAACCTCTCAGTTTTGAGAATGAATTGGATGCATGGGAATATCCATCAGAGACTACTGAACAACCCCAAGATAGTAATGATCCCTACATAATTGAGGGGGAGCTAACAGTTGTGCATGAAGTGCCAAGATCTAATAATTTATTAGAGAATAGAGTATTAGATGAAACTCAAGAGACTGGTGACATTAGTAGTCCATCGGAGACTAATGTTTCACCAGATACTAGAGTCACTGATGCAAAATCAGAAACTATATTGACACCAGAGACAATAGAAATAAACAGCTCAGGGGGAGCTAATAATGCAGGAGTCAATGGTTTAGGGGGAGCAGTCTCTGATCATGAAGCTAGAATGGATAACACCAATCTAGACAATGAAGCCTCAACTTCAAGATCAAATCTGCCATGTGCAATTCCATAGTTAGGAGACCACACACCAGATTTGATAATTGGAAGTCTAGAGGAAGGAGTCAAGACTTGAAGTGCAACACAAAATGAATGCTTATATCTCAGTTTTCTCTCAAAGATTGAGCCAAAGAAAATTGAGGAAGCACTTCAAGATCCTGATTGGATAATTGTCATGCAAGAGGAGTTAAACCAATTCACTCGAAACAAAGTCTGGAGATTGGTACCAAAACCAAGGTATAGATCAATAATTGGTGCCAAGTGGGTCTTCAAAAATAAATTGGATGAAGCTGGTACAATTACAAGGAACAAAGCAAGACTGGTTGCAAAAGGATATTCTCAAGAAGAATGAATAGACTTTGATGAGACTTTTGCACCAGTAGCAAGACTTGAAGCGATAAGAATCTTCTTGGCATATGCAGCCTACAAGAACTTCAAGGTGTACCAGATGGATGTCAAAAGTACTTTCTTAAATGGTAAATTGGAAGAGGAAGTTTATGTTTGCCAAACCCCAGGTTTTGTAGACTCCAAATTCCCAAATCATGTCTATAGATTAGCCAAAGCACTTTATAGCTTAAAACAAGCACCAAGAGCCTGGTATGATACTCTATCTCAATTTTTGCTTGAAAATAAATTTGTTAGAGGTATCATAGATAAAACCTTATTTTATAGAAAGCAAGGCTCTGACATAATATTGGTGCAAATATATGTAGATGATATTATATTTGGATCTACAAATGAAAAACTTTGTGAAAAATTTTCAAAACTTATGCAGTCTAGATATGAAATGAGTATGATGGGAGAATTAACATTTTTCTTAGGTTTGCAAGTAAAACAATCAACTGATGGAATATTTATCAGTCAATCCAAGTATATCAAAGACTTACTGAGAAAATATGATTTGGTTGATTGTACATCTGCAAAAACACCCATGCCTACTGCCACTAAGCTAGATAAAGATTTAAAAGGAAAGAAAGTTGATATTACTAGCTATAGAGGTATGATAGGCTCTCTTTTATATCTAACTGCAAGTAGACCAGATATAATGTTTGCTACATGTTTATGTGCTAGATTTCAAGCTGACCCTAGAGAGTAACATTTGATTGCTGTAAAAAGAATACTCAGATATCTAAAGGGTACCCCAAATCTTGGTTTGTGGTATCCCAAAGAATCTGACTTTAAACTAATTGGTTATTCAGATATTGATTATGCAGGGTGTAAGCTTGACAGAAAAAGCACAAGTGGAAGCTGTCAACTTCTTGGAGGCAGACTTGTTTCTTGGTTCAGCAAGAAACAAAATTCAGTTTCTACTTCAACAGCAGAAGCTGAATACATCGCAGTTGGGAGTTGTTGTGCTCAAATCCTATGGATCAAGAATCAACTCCTAGACTATGGTATGTCATTATCCAAAATTCCTATTTATTGTGATAATACTAGTGCCATAGCAATAACAGAAAATCCAGTGCAACATTCAAGAACAAAACATATAGATATTAGATATCACTTCATAATAGAACATGTAAGTGAAGGTAATATCGAATTACACTGGGTAACAACTGATAAACAACTTGCAGACATATTCACAAAACCTTTAGATGAATCTACCTTTTCTAGATTAGTTTCTGAATTAGGAATGTTGAATTATGCCTCTAAAAATTGACTATTTTTTAAAACAAGTTGTTTAGTTGTATGTAGCTAGAATTAATTTTCTGGATAGAAGCTGTTTTATTTTATTAAAACAGAATTTTAGGAGCTAGAATTTTAATTCTGGAAAAATTTGATGAAATGAGTAATCAAATGGTTGATTATTAAATAATATGAGCTAGAGTTAGTAAGAGACTATTTTAGTCCCTAAAAGTTGTTTTTAATTAGTCCCCGACTAAATAAAAAAAAATTGAACTATCGGAGACTAACTAGTCCCCGATAGTTAATACTATCCGAGACTATCTTAGTCCCCGATAGTTAATACTATCAGAGACTAACTAGTCCCCGATAGGTAATACTATCCGAGACTAACTAGTCCCCGATAGTTAATAATATCAGAGACTACCTTAGTCCCAGATAGTTAATACTATCAGAGACTAACTAGTCCCCGATAGTTAATACTATCCAAGACTACTTTAGTCCCCGATAGTTAATACTATCAGAGACTACCTTAGTCCCCGATAGTCAACTCTATCAGAGACTAATCTTCTTCTAGTCTCTTACAAGTGAACTTACCAGAGATTAGGGCAATCTCCGGTCGAGGGTAATATGGTAGTTATCCCTCCCACGATCAAAAACGGTTCACTACCCTTAAGAATTGCAAACATTTCAAACAATATGATAAAACAAAATTCAAACATCTTTGCAATCACAAACACTCAAGCTCTGAAATTATTTTCTCTCTGCAAATACTCTGCAATTTAACCCTTTTTCAAGTTTCTTCAAAAGTTCACAGATCTGTGAAAATGGCCGCTAAAACAGTTATGTTCAAGTTTGGAGACTTTGATATCATCAAGACAAACCATGCAGGGGTGGCTGATAAGCATGTCTTTGAAGCCCAGTACCACCCCTTTGTGGATTTCCTTCAACACTCCAATCTTTCGTATGACATTTACGAAGCCCCTATCCAAGCCGCTGAGGTTATCACGGCTGTCTGGTTCACTGCCACCATCCAGGCTGAGAAAACTGACTCCCCTGTGGTAAGTTTCAGGTATGCTAATAATGTCTATACCATAGATCATACTGTTGTAAATAATGCGTTACATTTACCTGTTCATGAAAACTATGACTCACTTGCTTCTGATGAAGAAATTGTTTCTATGTTTAAAAATTTGCATTATTCTGCTTAAATTAGTTCTGTTGGGTCAATAACACGTCCCCATCTTAGGCAAGAGTGGTCACTATTTTTTGACATAATAACAAAAGCATTTTCTACTAAGTGCAGTGGCTATGATGCTATCACTACACTCACACAACAAATCACTTTTAGTGTGTTGTATGATAGGCATATTAACATTGGGCTTTTAATTCTGCAAAATCTTTTGATAAAACTTAAAACCAGTAAAAATAAAATTTATTATTCTAGGTTTTTGATGATGATTGTTAAATATCTAATTCCTAACCTTGATATTACTGGAATGCAAGTTTTACCAATTGTTTTGCAGAGTAAAAGAATATTTACAGATGTGAAGCATAAATCTGCAAAGGTAATAGTTCCTTTATTTTTTCCTCCTGTCATGAGATCTATTCTCATTGACAGGCTTCCAAACCTTTACTCTTTGCAATTCTTTGAGGATATTGAAAGCCAAAACCCCATTTATCCTCCAACCACTTCACAACAACTGTCTATAGCCCCCTCCACAGTCTCTCAACAGATTGTGGTTGTAAAACCAAAGACAATCACAAAACCCCCAATTAAAAGAAAAATAATTGAGGGAACAAGTGAGGATGAGGGAGAACAAGAAGCTGAAGTTCCACTTCAGAGAAAGAAGAGAGTTATAACCAAAAGCCCACAGCAATCCAGAGTGCTTCTCAAAAAGCATTGGAGGTTATAAGGAAAAACAGTGAACTGTCACCATCCTCCCAAAAGGATGTTGACATTGAAGAAAGTTCCCAACCAGGAACACACTGTACAAAGTCTACACAACCTCTTGTTCACCAACAAGAGGAAACCCAAAGAGAGACAATAAAAGAAAAGAGTGACACAAGGAGTGCACACACAGAGTCATCTTTTGATGTTCCTCAATTTTCAATGTCTGAGGAACAGCCAACACTCCAAACTGTACATTCTTCTCCTTTTTCTCCTACTCTTGATTCTTTTGATATTCATATGATTGATTCTCTTGATTTTTCCTAAGAGGAGCCAATAATCAAGACAAGCTCTCACACAGATTTCATGGATAGATCCCTAGCCCAAGATAAACAAAGGGAACCCCCTATCCATGCTGTCACAAGCACTTCTCAAACCCCACTTCTGTAGGACAGAGTGACACCATCCAAATGAGTGAGGATGTGAGAATAAATAGTGAGAGTCAGGCTCCTGACCTGGAAAAAGGAGAGAATATACACATACAAGAGAGTCAAGCTTTAGATAGCTTGGAAAAAGGAGAGAAAGAGAAGCTGGGTGCCCAACCCCAGGCAAAAGGAAAGGGTGTGAGCAAGGATTATGTGAGAACCCGAAAATTTTAAATGTATTTTATGGTAAGAAATAATTTTATTTTGTGTTATTATATTTTTTTTTGCATGGAGTTAGTCTTTTTAAATATGAATGATAAATTCATATCTACAATGAAAATTTTTATGATGATGTGATATCCATGATGATGAGGTTAAGTTCCTTAAAAAGGTATCAAAAAGGGGATTAGCAAATCCCATATAAGATTATATTGAACAGCATGGAGGAAGAGGAGAGGGTTACGTAACATTGGTGATTACGTGTTTGATTAGAAACTATTTAGGTGGCTAAGTTGTCATGCATGTAGGACAGCAGCTGTTTGTTGTCAAGAAGTCATGATGAACAACCGTTTTACCGTCCAAATTTACCAATCGTTTTATTCCAATGCGTAACCTTAGTTTACTGTTCTTGAACTCTATAAATACCTCATTTGAGATGAAATTTTAATTTTTTTACCAAAATTTCTCTTTTCAGAGTTTCGTTTAAACTTATCATCTCCATAAATTTCAAAGTTCTTTTTTCGGAAAATTATTTTCAGACCAGCTTTGATCTCACCCTTAAGAACAAAGAGGTAAGAATCTGGAACCCTACTCAGTTTCTTTCGTGCATAGCATCAAAGATTTATGCTAAGTTCTTATTCTTTTGCATCTTCATAAGACATCGTAAGCTGAGTTTGAGCATGATAGGTTTTCCATTGTAGCAGAAGCAAGCTCTAATATTAATCTCTAATGAGATGTTAATCTCTAATGAGATGCTGTTAATCTCTGATGAGATATTATTAGTCTCTGATGAGATATTCGTAGTCTCTGATGAGATATTCTGTTAATCTCTGATGATGACGTCAGCTTTAGTCCCCGACAGGCTAAAGTTTAGTCCCTGACGACGTCATCAGTCTCTGATGAGAAGTTAGTCTCCGATGACGTCACCCTTAGTCTCCGATAGAATTAAGATGACGTCATCTGTCCCAGATGAGTTGTTAGTCCCTGGTGACGTCATTCCTTAGTCTCCGATGGGCTAAGTTCAGTCCTTGATGACGTCATTCATAGTCTCTGAGGAAGAAAATTTCGTAGTCCCAGATGAAGGAAATTCTACAGTCTCTGATGAAGGAGATTTCTTAGTCTCTGATAGAGGAAATTCCTAGTCTTTGATGGCTAAGGATATCAGTCCCTGACGAGTTTGTTAATGAGAAAATTATTCCCCGATGCATAGTCGATTGTCAAGACTATAAAACATTATTTTCTTAAAATTATTTTATAATGATATTCTTTAAAACAATAAAAGTTTAAGGATATCACATACATATTTTCTTTCATAAATTCTTATTAAAAGTATTAAAATATTACTTGCATAATTTACAGAATCTTTCACTCACCAGTAAGTTGAATTCGAATCTTTGTTGCAAAGGATCGAAGCAAGTATATTTTTACTCTTATGCTTATTTCAGTTAAGCGCATGATCAATTGATTCGACATGCGTACAAAATTATGCTTATCATTCTGATATTCATAATTAGGGGGAGATTGTTAGGTTTTAGAACATTTGATGATGATTGTCTTTAGGTTACTTAGAGTACGAATGTATAGAAAGTGTTAATTAGTAACACTAAAGTTTTGTAGCTAGCAGTTATCTCTTTGTTTGTAATTCATTCATTCTTTGTAAAGAGATATAAATATTTCTTATTTGTAAGTAACTGCTGGAATGGTGTATCGAAGCTTCAGAAAGTCAAGATGTGTATTTGATCCGTTAGAGTTTGCAAAAAGGCTTATCGGAGACTAGGAGAATTGGTCAGGGACTAAAAAGATTTTATTTGTCAGAGACTAGTTTTGCCTATCGGAGACTAAGACTTAAGTCATCAGAGATTAAGTCTAAAGCAGTCGGAGACTAAAGCTTATGTCATCGGAGACTAAAGTTAAAAGCATTAGAGACTAAGCTGACGTCATCAGAGACTAAGCCTTAACGCATCAGAGACTAAATAATTCTATCGGTGACTACACAAGCTGACGTCATCAGGGACTAAATGAACCAGAGACTAGTAATGACGTCACCAGAGACTAAAGATGAAGCATCAGGGACTAATCGTGATTTATTTCCTGAAAGATACAGAGTTCGAATTAAAAAGGAATGTCTTCCATGTAAAGAAATATATTATTGAAGACGTAGCTGGTAAGGAAACTAACCAGAAATCTGTTCCTATCAAAAAGGAAAGATTGTATTTGATTCGGATAAGGAAGCTGAATTTGATTTAGAATAGGAACTGAGTTAATAATAATCCAGTTGTGAGAGAAGCTGTAATTAGGTTTTACAGAGAATTGTAATTTGAAGCTGTATAGGTTTTTCATAGTTTGTATCTTTTCCTATACAGAATAGAAAAGAAGCTAATGATCATATTTATTATGGTTGTTAGAATTTGTAATTAGTTGTGAAATCAATATAGCAATTGTTTATAAATTGATTTGAGTTTTTGTTCTTTATATTCCGCAAGAAAGTTTAATTTCTTAAAGAACAAGAAATTCGAAAAGTATTCAAAGAACTTGTATTCAACCCCCTTTCTACAAGTTTTCGGCATCTCACTGGGAAAACATCATTTTTATCTACCGACGACGAGTTTGGCGATGGCTAACACTGACTTTGGCGATAGTCAGTTTTATCCACTGACGATGAGTTTGGCGATGACTTAGATTGCCTGACAAGTTTGGCGATGACAAAAGATCAACTCTTTAGTGGAACCCTTCGGTGGATAACAAGCAGATCATAACATCAGTGGATAAATGAAGAACTGATCAAGTCTCCATCAGGGCTTACAATCGGTGGACAAAGAAGCACTGATCAAATTGCCTTTAGTAACTTGTCATTAGTGGATCTAGAAGCACTGATCAAGTCGACATCAGGGTCTGGCTTCAGTGGATCGTTATGACCTAATCCACACATCATCAAGACTGACATGCAAATCATTGATACTTGGCATGGAAGTAAGAGGTATAACTGGATAGATATTCCTTGAAGTTTGGTTAACCAATAACAACTCTCGAGCATTAAATACATGTAGATAAGGGAATGAAAAAGAAGCAACAAAAGCAAACAGCAGTCTGACACACCACTCCGAAAGGACCTTGATGTGACATACTACGGCTATGTTGAAACTTGAAGCATGTCCAGTACATGGTTTCACCAACTAATCTGCTATACATACTGAAAGAGTTGTTACACGAAAAACTAAGTGAAGAGACAAGAAGCCACACAACAAACACTAGAAGGAAGCTTTGTAATAGATCTAGAGAGATATTAAAAGAAAAATTTTGTAGCTAGTGAGTGTGGAAAAAGAAGTTGTAATCTTATTATAGAGAAGCTGTAACTCTTTACCGAATTTGTAGCTAATTAATCACGATTGTGATTTAACAGATTTCTAGAAAACATCAAGTTAACTATTTTAACTTGAATGCTTGTGTATTCATTTTAATTTCAATTAAGTTTTTCTGATCTTGTAGTTTTTGCAGCCGTGCTTAACAAGTTTTTAAAAAGCAAAAATTTTTAGTGTTTGTATTCAAGCCCCCCTTCTTCAAGCACTTGAACTTATTTTGTTCTAACATTAGGTTATTCTTCATATTGTTGTGTAAAAAATGACCTTTTATTCTTTCTTACTTAGTTTGTCCCCTCATATAGGACCTTGATGGTGTCCTAAATTTGCTTTGATGTAGTGCAATTATTGATGTGTGTGAACATATTTTTATCCAAGACATTGTAAAGTATGTTCATCACTTTAACATTTTTTAGAACTTGTAACTTGTATTCATTAGTATAATCACTCTCAGTTGCAAGTTCAAAGTGCTTAGCTATTATTGTTCCTTCCACTATTTTTGAAGGAACAAATTTCCTTGGTTGATATGGACCCTTCTCAATCCTATCAATATAATTAGGATCTGTAGCTCTCAAGTACATGTACATCTTTTGCTTCCAAATAAGATATCATTATCTTTTTAAAACTGGAATTCTGGTTCCACCATCATGGTTTCCTACATATGTCATCATGTTGGAATTTCTTCCTTCGTCGTTGGGCATTTCTGAATCTTTTGAATTGAATTAAATCAATCAGGCTCTGATACAACTTGTTGTCCCAGTAAAATAGCCTAGAACTTCTAGGGGGGGGGGGGGGGGGGGGTTGAATACAAGTTCTTGAAATCTTTTTGAATTCTTGTTCTTTAAAGTAATATACTTGCGAAAAATAAAGAACAAAATAAATCTATAAAACAATTGCTTTTATTGATTAACAATTGATTACAAATTCTAACAATCACAAATCGATTGTCAACTTCAATTTTTTGTAAGATATATATATATATATATATATATATATATAAATCTATGAAAACATACAACTTCTAGGATTTCTGTAAACTTAATTACAGCTTCTGATTTTGAATTCTAATTCAGCTTCTAATCCTATTCAACAAAGATTTTTTTTCATATATACATTCTGAATAGTTACACTCATTAAAAAAAACTCTAGTCTATTTCCTAACCAGCTTCGTCTTCAACATAACCTCTTTGTCCATATTGAAGACAACTTCTAATTCTATACTGCATCGGAGATTAATCTTTACTTTAGTCTCTAACAGCTTCAACAATAGTCTCTGGTCGAGTAAGTTTAGTCTTCACCAGACTTAGATTAGACTCTGATAGGCTTAATCTTTAGTCTCCGACAGGCTTAGCTTAGTCTCCAATAGATTTATTCTTTAGTCTCCGATAAGCTTGCTTAGTCTCCAACAAGCTTGACTAACTTCAATAAATCTTCAGCTTGTAGGAGTTAGTCCCTGATAGACTAAACATTATCCCTGACTTTGTTGAATTCTCTAATGCAATTATGGTAGTCTTTTACAATACAAATTAACTTACTCTCTTATAAAAATATATTATAACAATCAGAGAGTAAATTACCAGCTATAAAATCTCAATTGCTATAAAATAGCACTAACTGTACATTTGTATTTTTAAGTATTCTAAGTACAGTCATCATCAAATGTTCTAAAACCTAACACAATTACATTCACTTAGCTGGGCATCTCCAGAGATGTACTGCTCCCATCTCATCTAAAATACTTGACCCCATTTAGAGTTCTTTAAACTCTTGCTAGACTTGCATTAAAAGTATCTTAAAAGTTTAAAGGGAATAGACTTCAAATACTTAGAGTATCAATCTAAATGTTAAGGTACAACCAATCCACCTTTACGACTTGTTTTTACCACATTGAATACACTTCAAGGGATCTCTTCTCAGATGCACTGGGTTCCCATCGTAGATGAATTACATTAGGTTACAAGTCCCATTCCCAACATGGACTTAAGAACAACAACATGCTCAAGTCCTTTAGTCAGAGGATCTACTATATTATCTTGAGTACCGATGAACTCAACAACAATGAACTTCTCAGAGACTAAACCCCTTATAGACTTTAAGCCTAACTTGGATGAATTACTTGGTTTTTATGTTAAACTTTGAACTACCAATCTTAGCAATAGTCGTCTGACTATCACAATGAATGACATTTGCAGGAAGAGGCTTACTAACAATATGTGACACATATATCAATCCATGTAACAATTTAGCTTCTGTCCTGTGGCATCCAATGGACACAACTCAACCTCAAAAGTAGACCGAGTAATCAAAGTCTGTTTACAAGACTTCCAGGATACTGCTCCACCTCATGGAGTGAACACATATCTTGTAACCCCATTGGAACCAGAATTCTTAGCTATCCAGCTTGCATCACTGTACCCTTCAAGTACACCAAGAAACCTGACATAATTCAGCCCAAGGGTTGAGGTACCCTTAAGATATCTTAGAACTCTATCTAAACATTCCAATGAAACTTGTTTGGACAACTTGTATATCTGGCTAACCTAGACACAACATATGAAATATCTGGTCCAATGCAGTTAGCAAGATACTACGAACTCTGAATAATTTGAGAATACCTTAACTAAGACACAGGTACTCCTATCTCATTCTTGAACAAGACTACTTTGGAATCATATGGAATGCTAGAGATTCTACAATTTGAATAACCATATCTCTCAAGTATAGATTTCTATACATAATGAGATTGTGACATGGTTATCCCATCTGCTAATTAAATTAGCTTGACTCTAAGAATCATATTAACTTCACCCTTATCTTTCATTTCAAATTTACTTGTCAAGAAATGTTTTGTCTCATTACTAATCTCTATATTGGTTCCAAACAAAAGAATATTATTTACATATACGCATAACATTATACTTTGTTCACCTTTAACTTTGGTGTATATATACATATATACATATACATATACATATACATATACATATACATATATATATATATATATATATATATATATATATATATATTCTTTTAATGTCTTTTAATGCCAGAGGGGGAAGTAAGGTGAAGTATTCTTTTAATGTCTGCTTAAGTATAGCTTAGATCTAGAACAGATCTGTTGTTTGATAACACTCTTTAATGTATTTTGGGTAGATCTGTTCTGTATTCTTGTAGATCGGGAAAATTATGACACTGTGATCTTTTAGATCTACGCTGTATGGTAATTCTGTGAAAGGTCGAGGATAGACGAACACAGTTCTACAGACGCTTTTAACAAAGCTTTGGATCATAAAATTTCATATCTACTTTGAATCACCAGACTTATCCTTTATATATTATCCGAGAGTTATCAGGTAACAGATCATGATTCAGGTCTATCTATCCTTCTAAAGATATTTTTTGAATATGACCCTTATAGAACCCGATGATGGTCTCTTGATATCAGGACGCTCGGAAGATGTCTCATTAACATTTGCATATACATCTTTATTTCTGTTTCTTTTTAAGCCTTCTCCATGAGCCTCTTCCGATCTTTCTCCTCGTCCTTCTCCTCTTCTTCGAATCCTTCTTCTTCTAAAATCAAAGAAGAGATCCACCTCTCGGATCTCCAACAATCTATAGACAACTAGAAGATCCCTAAGCATCTAACCAGTGATGTCTATGCCAAAAGTAGATGGAGCCTTACAAGTGACTACGTCATAAAAATCGTAGAGCATACTATCTCCTTAGATTCTGATCATGAGGATATCCGATTGATCTCCCCTAAATCCATAGAAAAGTTACAGCACAAGTACAATTATCTGCATCTTGGCCTTGTTCAAGTTGCTGCCAAACCCTTATCCCGCGAAGGTCTAGACACTTCTATCCTTCTATGCCTTAGAGACAAAAGATGGCTTGAGTTCGATGACTCCCTTCTAGGGATGGTTGAAACCAGTCTTTGCAGTGGGCCAATCTACTTTGATTGTTTCCCAAATTTCACTGTCTCCCTTAGAGACAGAAATATCCTTGACTCCTTAACCCTTAATGTTAAGACCAATAACTTTAAGACTAAAGCTGGAACCCAACCAGTAGCCATTATTTATAGAATTCAGAACAAAGCTATGAATTCTGCCTTTAATACAGGAGCCATGAGAACTTTTCACAAAGGCGAAACTATTCTCTTCCAAACTGACCTGCAAAAATCCCATTTATCCATCCTAAAACCCATTTCGTGGAATCGGGTAAGTTTACCCCAAAATTGGCTTCTCAAAGACACCGCCTCTGCTAAGAAACCTGAGAATACAACTGTCTCTAGAATACAACAGTTTTCTAATGGCGCAGTCTCAATCTCCTTCCAAAGGTCCAATAGCAATAGGTCCTTTAGTCAAAGGATTGATAGTCTCCCGACTGAGATCTTAGCAGATCATCAGCCTTCTCGGCATTTGGTCTCCACAGTTATCACACAACTTCAAGACTTAAATCTTGAATCCAAGATTCCTCAAGCCCATTATCTGTTCAATCGGCACCAACTGAAACTACCCATTAGAAGGTAGAAGTTGATGGTACTATATCGCCAACATATTCTTCAATACAATCAGAATTAAATGTTTTACAAATTGATTTTCAAATTCATAAAGAAAAGCTGAGAGCCCAGTTTGACTCTCCTCATAATGTTTCCAGAAAAAATTGGTTTCTTCAAACTTTTCAAGGATCTGCTAGACAGGAGATCCAAGAACAATATTATGAGTTTTTAAATTTTGCAAAAGAACAAATTGAATTTTTTGAATGGTTTGAAGCTTATGTTGATTTCAAAAAAATTGATTATCCTTTTTCCAAAACCTTAAATGTCTCTAGACTCTGGCAGACAATTCAAGGTGAGAATATCACTTCTGAATTTCCACCAGCAAGAGGGATTAAAGTGCATGTTGATCCCATAAATACAATAAATGCTACACCTTTCAAAAGAAAAGACGGAGATGTTCTATTGCCAAAGACATATAAAATATTTATGAACAAAATAATTATACTAATAAGTATTTACAAGTTATTGGAGAATATCTTGCGACTAAATCTCCTCAGCCTTCTACTTCGACACAAAATCCAAGTCTTTCAAAGCCTACCCAATCTTCCAATATTCCTTTATTTAAACCCCACGAAATTCCCCAGAAGTATAAAAGGGAACTTTCGAAGAAGAGCACCACTAGTCATCAGATTACGGAGCTCCAAAACAAAATAGCCGAGATATAGGCTACCGTTCCAGTCACCATCCCAGAGTCACCTTGTACTCCTCCCCATCACTCCACTAAGAACTCAGTTGCAGTTCTTAAAGAAACGGATTCTGATATCGAATCAAACAACCATCAAAAGTGACGTGAAGTCCCTTCTAACTTTGGAATAGCTCCCCTAAGATTCAACAATCTGCAAAACTGGAGGACTTCCCAAAAGTTGTACTACCCAAGAGCTACTCACCCTGATGTGGCACTTGAAGAACAACCCAATATCCTTCAGAATTGCTATAATGGCAACAATATCTATGAATGGAATATAGATGGAGATTCTGAATACAATATCCTCAAAAAGCTTCAACAAATGTCTATGGTTACCATGGCCTATAGGACAACCCACAATGCCTCTGACCAGCTTGCTGCTCATATTATCATTGCCGGTTTTACTGGCCAACTTAAAAGGTTGGTAGGATGAACACCTTCAAGAGAATGATAAACATGATATTCTTCATGCCATTAAGCTAGATTCTGATAACCAACCAATCTTTCATGATGGTGAAAGCATCTCTGATGCTGTAGCCACTCTTATCTATACCATTGCCAAAACCTTTGTCTGAAATCCTGGTATCTTCCGAGAGAAGTCCACAGAAATCCTTAATAACCTTAAGTGCAAAACCTTGACGGATTATCGATGGTACAAAGATACATTCATGACTAGAATCTACTCTAGAGCCGATGGTAATCTCCAGTACTGGAAAGAAAAATTCCTTGATGGATTACCTAAATCCTTACGAGACCTGGTTCACGAGGATCTCAAAGAACAATATAATGATGTCATTCCTTGGCAATACATCACTTATGGTCAATTATCCTGCCAAATCCAACAGGTTGCCCTCAAAATTTGTCGCCAAGATAAAATGATGAGGCACTTAGCCAAGGATAGAGCCCAAAGAAGCAGAGACTTGGGAAGTTTCTGTGAATAATTTGGATTACCTTCCTGCAACACCAAAACCCACAAAAGGCCCAAAAAAAAGCTCATGCATAATGAGCCTCACTAAACCCCCTATAAACCTTTTAGAAAATTCCAAACCAAACCTAGATTTTATCCAAAACGTAGTAACAATCAGGCTAGATTGCGTGATACCAATCTGACTAAACCAGTCTTGCCTGCTCCTAACAATAACCTTTGTTTCAAATGCCATAAACCTGGTCACATCGCAAAATATTGTCGTTTTTCCAAAAGGCTTAGAACCCTATCAGGAATTGATGATTCCCTTCTTGACCAAATCCAGAATCTGTTGATCGAAGACAATGAGAATTCTTCCGAGGCTGATGATGAATGCCTTAACCATCTCCATGATGATGGATTATACTCATCTTCTTCTGATCAATCCTCCGACAAAGAAGACCAAGGAACCATTAATGTCCTTACTAAAGAGCAAGACCTCCTTCTTGAACTAATAAGACGACTTTCTGATCCCGATCAGAAGCAATCTTACCTTAACCAATTCAAAAAGACTGTGGAGAAACCTTCTTCCTTTGAGAAAACTTTCACAAGGACCCAAGGCTCAATAATACCTACAATTTTAAAGATATTCTTGATCGATTTCCTACTAAACCAAAAATTATCACCATCCAAGATCTCCAAACTGAAATTGCCATCCTCAAGGAGGATATTAGGCAGATTAAAGCTCGTCAAGAAATTGATCTGTGACGACCCCATAATCCCATACTAGACTAGGGCATCATCATAAGAAGGTAAAGATAACCATTCATCCAATCATAAATAAATACTGATTAAAAACAGCATTTGGGAGTAATTACAACCCAAGAATTAAGTAATTACAGCGGAAGCTATAACATCATTTCTTAATAACAAAACAAATTTCATTAATTCTTCAAACGTCTTCCTTCTTTCCTTCCTTCATCCCTCTCGTTCCTTCATCAGTTCTATCAAAAGGATAAACACTCAGTAGCTTATCATCTTTGCTTTCCCCTTGTCAGAGGGTTCAGCTTTAGCTTTCTGTCCTGCAAATCATTAACATTCAACATGGGTGAGCGTTTTACGCCCAACAAGTATATACACATTGAGGAAAAAAATATGAATAATTCAACGAATTTCATCTGGAATCAAAGGAGAGAAATTCAAATTCTGTTTGTGAGGCTTGGTGAAGCAATACCAAGACCTCGGAAACCTTCAAAAATCTTTGAGGATTCACTGATGATATATAACTTGTGATCCTCCCTTGAAGAAAGTCAGGTATACACCTAATCATAACTTTTCAAATATCCAACGGGGGGCTACACCCGTGGATCTGCTAACCATACAGTACACAGCTGGCCAGGCTGGACCGCATGATCCCTCTGAGTGACTACGTAGTCAAATAACATTTCCTCTTGGTCAGGTGAAGAACACATCAGCACCTTTCCTTTCCTCTTGCCAGCCATGTGGCATAACCCCCATAAGGGGCATCATTCACATTCTCATTGCACAGATATAAGATTGGGAACATAGCTGAAATTCAAAGCTCATTTATATCCATGCATCATTATTCATATCATGCTAGCAGAATCAAAAGCATAGCATGTTCATTCATTAGAACAATTAAAGTATAAATCCAACCTTCTACGCATATCGGAACAAATGATAATGCGTTAAACTGAAATAAGCATGTGATTGTGAGTATACTTGCCTCAGTCCTTTGCTTACGACCAAATTTAATTTACTCGTGAGTGGAAAGTTCTATAAGAATATACATATCACAAAAATGAATTTATTATCTGGGTTAAAAATATGAGGGAAAAATGCACATGTGATGTCCTTAACTTTTAACGTCTCAATCTGATATAAAACTATTGAGGTTAAGAAATCAATTCAAACATCTTAAAATAATTTAAGAAAATAGCATGTTATAGTTTTTAAAACAAACTGCGCATCAGGGATTTACTACGCTTTAATTCATCGGAGATTAATATCTCATCGGGGATTAATAACCCATCGGGGATTAATAACCCATCGGGGATTAACTCATCGGGGATTATCAACCCGTCGGGGATTAACTCATCGGGGATTATCAACCCGTCGGGGATTAACTCATCGGGGATTATCAACCCGTCGGGGATTAACTCATCGGGGATTATCAACCCGTCGGGGATTAACTCATCGGGGATTAACTCATCGGGGATTATCAACCCATCGGGGATTAACTCATCGGGGATTATCAACCCATCGGGGATTATCAACCCATCGGGGATTAACTCATCGGGGATTATCAACCCGTCGGGGATTAACTCATCGGGGATTATCAACCCATCGGGGATTAACTCAAACCCGTCAGAGACTAAGTTAAAGTCTGTCTCAAATACAGGGTCGTCTTCCTCACTCCTCCATGTGTGGTGCCCTCAACCATATCCACACTTAGGTCAAAACTCATCATTCTCTCAGTGATACATAACATTTCTTTTGGTCTGCATGCCATCCTAAACACGGTTTAGGGTAAAGAAAATCAGGTTAAGGAATACTCAAGCATGGGGTTGCGACTACTGTCAACAGAATGTTTGGTAGTTAAAGGTTTGTCCATCAGGTGGTTGTCAACAACACTACACCCAACTAGACAACTTGAATTAAATGACATTTACTCCGATCGTTAGAATATGCATTAAGTCATACTTTTGAAAATAAATGAACATGGTATTAAAGGTGGTAGGTAGAGCAGAGACGCAAGAAATTTAGCAAGACTTAAATAAGATGCTCTTACCTCCTTACTGTAGGAAGAAAATAAATGCTCCGGTTTATCCTTCAAGAAGAACTGCTGTCTCGAAAATTAAATTTAAGTTTGATGGAAGTTTAGAAAGGTAGAATCAAGGTTACAACAGCGTGATGTGTATATATATCACTTGGTTGAACAACAAGAACCGTAGGATCAACTTGATCTCAGTTGTTGGTTGTGAAAAGAAAGGAAATGACTGAAGAAGGAGAGAGTGATTGAAATGGCTGCTGTGTCCTTCGGTCATCTTTCATAGCTGACTCTAGGGTAATGGTAGGGATGATGAGCATTTAATGCTGCTGTTCCCTCCCCCCATCAGTGGAGTATTTTTAAAAAAACGGGTACTGTAGCTACCCGAAGCATTCATGCCAAAACACTCCTTTAAAGGTAGAACAACTTATAATCCTCATAAGCTTTACAAAATCATTTAGAAAATAAATCTTTTGGACATCACATTGCAGATAAATTTTTCATAATAAGAAAATAATTTCAATATTCACAACTTATAAGAAAATAATTTTCATAAAAAAAAATAAGCAAAAATAATTAGATTTCATAACGAAATTTATTTATAAATCGGGGTCTTCACATGATCAACTAGTTCTCCAGCAACTGGTCGATCAAAAGTCGGGTCCTTCTTGTGCTGCCCCACCTGAACCTTCCAATAACCTTCAAGATAATAGCTTTTTAAACTATATGTCAAAAATGTCTATCTAGAGATGGCATGTTAGACTTACCCTACAGATTAAAGACTTTATCCTTGAAATTTCGGCCTTGCTTGACACCGGGGCAGACCTTAACTGCATACAAGAAGGCCTTATCCCCACAAAATTTTTTGAAAAAACTACCGAAGGACTCCGTGCTGCTAACGGAAAGAAATTAGGGATCAACTACAAAATTTCAGACGTTGACGTCAAAATTCCTAACTCTGCCTTCTCCCTCAAAACCTCTTTCTTATTAGTTAAAGACATTACCAATCCTATTATTTTAGGAACCCCTTTTATCCAGCAGATCATCCCCTTCATGGTCACCAATTAGGGTATCCAGATTGAGTATCTTGGTACCTCCATCGTCCTTCCTTTTGATAGACCTCCTATCCACAAAGACCTCCATCTGCTAAAGTCTAAAAAAGCGCAAATTAACTATCTCAAGGAAGAGATAGTTCATCAACGCATCGAGAGCCAGCTGCAAAACCCTTCTATTAAGAATAGAATCCAGACTTTTGAAACCAAGATTATCACCCAGCTCTGTGCTGACGTTCCCAATGCTTTTTGGGATCGGAAAAATCATAGTGTCAGACTCCCTTACGAGCCTGATTTTGATGAGAAAACTATCCCAACCAAAGCCAGACCCATCTGGATGAATCATGAACTCATCACCCATTGTCAAAAGGAGATTCAAGACCTCCTGAAGAAAAAGATTATATCACATAGCAAATCTCCTTGGAGCTGTGCAGCTTTTTATGTCAACAAAAGCTCTGAAATTGAAAGAGGAGCACCTCGTTTAGTTATCAATTATAAACCTTTAAATCAAGCCTTAAGATGGATTAGATATCCTATCCCCAACAAAAAAGATCTTCTTCAAAGATTATATGCTGCTCACATCTTTTCAAAATTTGATTTAAAATCTAGATTCTGGCAAATTCAAATTGATCCGAGAGACCGTTACAAAACTGCTTTCACGGTCCCCTTCGGGCAATATGAGTGGAATGTTATGCCTTTTGGCCTCAAAAATGCCCCTTCAAAATTTCAAAAATTTATGAATAACATTTTTAATGATTATTCAAAATTCATTATCGTTTATATTGAAGATGTTTTAGTCTTCTCTGATAGCCTAGAACAACACTTTAAACATTTGCATATTTTCTTTAGCATTATCAAAACTAATGATTTGGTTCTTTCAAAAACTAAAATATGACTTTTTCAAACAAAAATCAGGTTTTTAGGTCATAAATACAGTTGGGAACTATTGTCTCTATCAATCGTTGCATTTTATTTGCTGATAAATTTCCTGATCAGATTATTGACAAAACTCAGCTTCAAAGGTTTCTTGGTTGTGTCAATTATGTTTCAGAATTTATCCCTGGTTTAAGCAACCTTTTAAAACCTCTTCATGATTGGCTTAAACAACCTCCTCCTCCCTGGACTTCGGTGCATACTCATGTAGTTTAGGAAGTCAAAAAGAAAGTTAAGCATTTACCATGTTTATCATTATCTGATCCATCTGCTTATAAGATAGTTCAAACTGATGCATCTGACATAGGATATGGAGGCATCTTAAAACAAAAGAAAGACGGTAAAGAGCATATCATTGCATTTACTTCAAAATACTGGAATAGTTCCCAACAGAACTATGCCACTATTAAAAAAGAAATTTTAGTTATTGTTTTGTGCATCACAAAATTTCAATCTGATTTATTAAATCAAAAATTTTTAGTTCGAATTGATTGTCAAGCAGCAAAATCTGTTTTGCAAAAAAATGTAAAAAACCTTGCCAATAAGCAAATTTTTTGCCAGATGGCAAGCTATTTTATCAATATTTGATTTTGACATTGAATATATCAAAGGAAGCTCTAACCATATCCCTGATTTTCTAACCCGGGAATTCCTTCAAAACAGATATGCCCCCAAAGAAGAAAGATAAGGCTCTTGCCTTAATAGCTGCCTCAGCTGAGAAATCAGCTCGTTAATCTTCCGCAAAATTTCAAGATTCAGTTGAATCTTCACAAAAGCCCAAGCCAGTTACCTCTGTGGACTATGCTAATCAAGTAGTCCAAACCAAAAACCATTTCTCTGCCCTCATAGAGACAAAACCCTTATCTATTGAAAAGGTCAAGAGATGGGTAGATATTGTTGCTGATGAGGATGAAGATTCGCAGTCTCAATCCTTCTACCTAGAAGAATTTCTCTCATGGTGCAAACATATGGGGATTCCTCCCCCTCAGGTAGTTCCTCAAATCCCAAAAGTGGAGGTTGCTGAATCCCAGATTCAGTACCCCATTTCCCAATCCCAATCTCTGGTGGGTAAAACCCCAGGCACCCTCATCTCTTTTGCCCCTTCTCCTAGACCGCTTCCCTCTTTTTCTGAAGCGCCACAATATTTCAAATCCCAATCTATCCAGACAATTATTCAAATGGAGTCAGATTTCTGGCATCCTGATCCAAACATCGCTGCCAAACAATTGCTTCTTGGTAATCATAAATTTATCCCTAGCCATCCCCGCAAAGATCAAAGGTTTTTTGAATTTATCTTGGTAGATTCTAAGTCTATCCTTCTCAAACAATATCAAGATAAAACTCAAACTTTTATCACCCTTACTACCGTTCAGATTATGAAAATTATTTCTCCCTCTGAATGGATAAAAAATCACCCAATCCTTAAAGGGACTCCGGCCTCTAACAAATTTAAACTTTTGTCTGATTCAATCAGATTTTCTCAAACTTTTACCCCCCAGACTTACAATTACTATGATTATATTGAAGCCTGGAAACTTGCTTTTACAAAACAAAACCCTATAGAAAAACATTCATGGTTTTTCTACTTCAAAAGAAACCAGCCTTTTCATTTCCCAAACTGGTTCTTAAACCAATGGTGGCCTGTCTTTGGTCCATCTTTTGAAATTCTTCCTCCTTTTGTCAAAGACGGATACCATTATTTTTCTGGTAGGTTTCAGCCACCACAATCTACCCCAATACCCATGTCGCTGCAATTTTTCTCTAAATTTGCCCTGGCATGGATCCATAATCAAAAGATCGAGTATCACAAGCCTGAAGGCCTACAGGGTCTCCCTTTCCTCGCCCTCCGAGGATACTCAAAATGGTGGAAAGACTTCAACTCCAGTTATGCCAGCACCCCAGCAATCCAACAGTGGTTCAAGACGAATCCACATTTTATCAAGACAACAGAGGTTGAGTAGACTCAATTCCTTTCTCAAAAATCTGTTTTATCCGCTAGCTTAGCTGCAGCCTCTACAGAAGAAGACCTTCTCAAGATCATGCTCCAGCTATCCAAAAAGTTCAGCGACAAATCATTCGGAGCTAGTACTTCGACCTCAAAAGAAAAAGAGCCTCTCTTCGACGTCAACTTAGAAGATGATGAAGACTATCTCTTGACTGAAGATGAAGAAGAATGAAAAAAAAATTTATTGACTTTCACTGTAGCAAAATTGACTTTTTACTGTAGACTATCATTGTAGCAGTTTGACTTTCACTGTAGCACTTTTATTGTAAGTCACTGTAGCAGCTAAAAATTTGTCTATTTAAAGCGATCTCTTCCTTTCTGAAGAGGCATGTAATTTTTAAGAGCATTCTCTCCCGAATCCTCTCTCCCTCTAAAGGTAGTCAGCTTCCTTTAGTATTTCAATCTTGTACTTTTCAGTTTATTTTTAGTTTCAATCTTGTAATAAGTTTTAATTTTATAATACAATCTGCATCTATGGTCGGTTCTACCGCCTAACTTTGTTTATATATTGTTGTTTCATATTGTTTATACATTCATCTGCATATGGCCGGTTTAACCGCCTAACTTTTATTTGCTTTCATTCATATTAATTTCTACATTCTTATGCGCCCTTACTCCCCATTTTGTTAGTTTCATTTTTACCTTTTAGCATCTGCTTTCGTGTATATATATATATATATATATATATATATATATATATATATCATTTTCATTCACAACAAAGCCAAATGACAAGATCGTCTTGTCAAAATTTTCATGCCATTGTTTAGGTGCTTGTTTTAATCCATAAAGGGATTTAACAAGTTTACATACTTTCTCCTCATTACCAGAAGCTACAAATCCTTAAGGTTGATCCATATATATCTCTTCTTCAAGGTCACCATGAAGAAAAATAGTCTTCACATTCATTTGATGTATCAGAAGACCATGGACAGAAGCCAATGCAACTAGCACTCAAATTGTAGTCATTCTAGGAACTGGTGAGTAAGTATCAAAGAAGTCAATACCTTTTTTTTGCCTAAACCTTTTAGCAACTAATATGGCCTTAAACTTATCTATTGATCCATCTGATTTTAATTTCTTTTTAAAAATTCATTTACATCCTATTGTAGTAAAACCTGTAGGGAGATCAACCAATTCTCATGTCCCATTTGAGACAATAGAATCCATCTCACTTTTTACAGCTCCTTTCCAATGCCTTGACTCAGCAGGGTTCATGGCCTGTTGGAAAAGTCTGAGGTTCATCCTTAACATTGTATGTAATAAAATCACTTCTAAAGTCCTTGACAACCTTAACAAGCTTACTCCTTCTAAGTTCCTCTAACTCATCAGACTTAGAGCTACTAGGATCTACCATCATATTAGTTATCATTTCCACATGATCTGGAATAAAACTAGATGTTTGAGTTAGATCATTTTTAGAAATATTCTGAGGTATTCCAGCCTTCATAGGGAACATTTCCTCAAAGAAAGTTGCATCACGAAATTCAACTATAGTGTTTACCACAATGCTATCTATTCTAGATTTTATAACTAAAAATCTCATACCATAAGAGATCTCCACATATCCAAGAAAGAATGTATCAACAGTTTTAGGTTCTAATTTCTTTCTCTTGTGTTATGGAACAAGTACCTTTGCAAAGCACCCCCACACACGAAAATATTTTAAATTTGGTCTCCTGCCTCTCCATAATTCATATGGACTCTTCCTAACATGTATTAGATGGACTCTATTTAGAATATGACAAGCAGTGTTCAAAGCCTCTCCCCACATATATTTAGGTAGTACTGAATTAAGAAGCATATTGTTAATCATATCTTTAAATGTTATATTCTTTCGTTCAACCACCTCATTAGACTCAGGAGTATAAGGAGGAGTCTCCTCATGAACAATGTCATTATTTTGACACAATTCACTAAAAGGATTTCTTGTATACTCACCACCCCCTGTTAGATCTTAATCTTTTAAGTTTCTTACCAGTTTGAGTTTCAGCTTCATTTTTTAATATAATGAACTTTTCTAGAGCTTCATCTTTATGTTTAATTAAGTAAACATAACAATATCTATAACTATCATCTATAAAGGTGATAAAGTATCTTTTTAAGTCCTTCGTCAACATACTATTGAACTCACATATGTTAGTGTGAACTAAACCTAACACTTCATAATCTCTTTCAACATTATGAAAAGGTTTCTTTGTTAGTTTAGTTTCAACACATACGTGACACTTAGATTTCTTATTGGTGGCATGCTTTTGGTATTAAATCTAAATTCATCACCATTTTTAGTGAAGAAAAATTTAGATGACCAAGACAAGAATGCCATAACTTAGATGATTCAACACAATTTACATTAAGATAAACATTAACATTATCCAAAACAGAATTCACAGGCTCACATTTAACTGAAAACAAACCATTACATAAGAATCATTTACCAAAAACAACACCAGTATGTGTAATAACAACTTTATTACATTTAAAAGAAAGTTCAAAATCCTGTCTAACTAAACTAAAGCCACTAATGATGTTCCTACAAATGACTGGAACATGGTGCACCTTTGTCAAGGATAGAACACGTCCTGAAGTAAACTTCAAGTCCACATTTCCTGCCTCATAAACCTTGGCAGCACTTGTATTCCCCATCGTTACTAAACTTCCATGACTCTGTTGATAGGATACAAAGAGTGTTTTATCAGCACAAATGTGCACATTAGCTCCAGTATCAATCAACCAATCATGAGATTCATAAGTGGCTAGTAAAGCAGGCTTATAGGAAACGTACGTGTTATCAGTTTTAGAAGCTGATGCTTCACCAATAACCATGTTTGACATAGGCACCACAATTGCATTGGTTTCAAAACCCTACACCAGATTTTCTTGGTCTACCAATTTTGCCTTTTTCACTTTCTTATTTGGGCAGTACTTGCTCCAATGACCAACCTACCTGTAAGACCAACAAGGTTTGTTTGTCTCCGTTTTCTTGGCCTTATTCTTATTTTTATTTTTTTACAACCAAAACTTTCTGATTTTTCAATTTCCTTTTCCATGTTGTTATTATATTGCCCTGACCAAACACATCAACAGGCATCACATGTCCTTGTTTGGACTTGTGTTGCTCTTGTACAGTGATGTCCAACATCAGGATAGTCCAAGTGATCTCTCCCTTCTGTCTTTTAAGAGATAGATCAAACTCTTCCAAAGACTTAGGAAGTTTTTCAATCACCATCATAACCTAAAACTTTTCAAGAAGGTACATGCCAACTTCCTTCAAAGCATGGACTAATAGCTCAAATTCATGAACTTGTTTAGTCATGGATTTTGTATCCACTAGTTTAAACTCTAAAAACTTTAACACATAATATTTCTCCAGACCTTGAGAGTCTGTATTGTGTGTCTGATCTAGCTTATCCCATAATAGTTTAGCTGTAATGGATTAAGATGAGTAAACATAAAACAGAGCATTCTCTAAAGTTACCAAAATAACAGCTCTAGCTACTCCATCCTTTTCAGCCCACAAGAATAGTTTAACTATTCTTTTAAATCAAACTATTATGAATAATTTAATTTTCAAGAATAGTTATAACACTTTACTAAAATGATAAAAACAATAGAAACAGTAAAGCAAAATTGTAAGATATAAATGGTAATCAATAATAAAGAATGTTATTGTTAATTAAATTGAATCTTTACAATTTCTTCTGTTTAAAAAAAACTTCTTTTTTTCCGTAAATTGTTTACAACTTCTCAAGTTCTAATAACTTGCTTCTTTTTCTATAAACAATTACAGTTGCTATATGATCTGAGATAAGATATATTCTTGTTGTTGTTTTTAGTTGTTTTTCTAATATTTATTTCTCAGATCTCAGATATCTTTACCTCAGTTGCTCTTTGTCTATTTATAGACCCAACTTCCATGTTCTCCAAGCTTCTATTATGAGTTGTTACCAAAAGTATCTCTGTTGTTCATTGGTACTTGCAGCTCTGTCACACAACTTTTTTCTTTGTACAGCCTCCCTAGGATGTCATCCTGTTATGTGACTTTTCTTATGTATATTCACTGCACTAGCTCCTTATTTTCTTCTCGGAGTTCCCAAGATAAGTTATCAACAGTATATAATTTATCTCTATGGGCTTCTCTGGACTTTATTGGTCCAACTTCAATGAATTTCTTCTTCAAGTTGCCATAAGTTATTTCTGCAGTATTTCATACTTGCGGCTTGTAGGTTTTACACTTGCAGCTTTATTAGCATGCTTGCATGTAATTATAACTTATTTTTATAAGTTATCTTTGAATTGTTCACACATGTAGTCTTTATATTCATGTGTGTGTATGTATAACTTATTTCCTTAAAGTTTCTTTGGTAGTTAATCTCTTCTTATTGGTCAACCATGCATATCTTAATTCCACTGCCTTAACTTTATCAGCCATATGTCATTCCTTATATCATCTGTAGTCTCTGATCATTTATCCCTTATGGACAGTCTCTGGTGCCGAGAATGAGAAATCCATCCCTTGATGCTGAGAACTTATCCCCTGATGTTTACTGATGTTTTATCCATCAGTGGATATTTATCCCTTGACGGACTATTTTGTTCATCAGTGGATATTTATCCTCGGACGTTTTGTTCATCAGTGGATATTTAACCCATGACGGGTTGTTTGTAAATTTCTCCCCTGACGCCCGAGCACTTTGGCGCTTCACAATTTATCCACTGATACCCGAGTACTTTGGCGATAGTGTAAATTACTAGACAACTTTGGCAATGAGTATTTTGGGCTTTACTTGACTTCAGCGACAGAGAATTTCCCAATGACTTTGGTGATACTCATTTTGAGTTTGGCGTTGTTGTTGATTTGCCCGACGACTTTGGCGGTAGGCAAATGACTTTAGCGATAGTCAAAATGAGTTTGGCGCTATTGTTGATTTTCCCAACAACTTTGGTGATAGGCAAAATAACTTTGGCAACAGTCAAAATAACTTTGGCGTTGAGTTTGGCGTTAGCCAAATACCTTTGGCAACAGTCAAATCTTCTCAAGGCTACTTCAATGCAATATAGAGTCTTTGCCTTAGTCTCTAATAGCTTCAATAATAGACTCTGGAAGTACAAACCTTAGTCTCTGATAGGCTAAAATTTTAGTCTCCGACAGGCTAAAACTTAATCTCTGATAGGCTAATTTTGCTTGACCAACTTTGACTTTTGTTGAACTTTCCAAATGCATTCTTTGTAGTCTCCAATGTTCACATGCAGTCTTTGATGGTAGTTTCTCATTGTGCACTATTACAGGTACTTGTACAATTACAAAGTCTAACAATTCCAAGTGTTATACATCATCATCAAATGCTATAATTCCTAACAATTACAAAGTAAGAATTTGTGAGTTGTGAAATCACTCGTATGTTCTGAGATAGTTCAAATCAGTGTGTTCAACATACAAGATTCCGAGTATTTTAAAACATTACTGAAGTTAATTAGCTTCAGGTAACGTGATACTCCCTGTAATGTCTGCCCACAATAAATAATTAATTAGCCGATACAAAAATGGGTATCATACAACCAGAATCAAATTAAAGTACTTAATTATTATCAGAATCTAATAATAATACTCAAATTTAATTCGAATCAGGTTGGTCCTTAGAAATAGACTTCCATAAAAAAAAAAAAAAAACATCACCCTATAACATATTATCCCCGATGAAGAAATATCATCCTATGGAAAAATAACCGTTGATGAATAATTATCCTCTGATGAGTTATTTTATCTACCGATGAACAAATATCCTCTTATGAGTGAATTTATCCATTGATTAACAAACATTCTTTGATGACTATTGGAAGTGGTACCTGGATTGAAACCCATTTTCCATCAAATGACGTTGAGGCGCAGTTTGCGCCAACTGAGGGTCCACCGTTAATTACTACATATTCTCTATATAGAATGCTATTGATCACATTAAAAAGCAGAATGACTACTAAGTATTCAATGATTTTTTCCTTTTTCTCCACTCGGACCAATCCCTCTACTCAACTTCTTGTAGTTAAAGTGATTTGTGTATCTACCCCAATAATACTATTGTTCCGTACCATTATGGATCATCTGATGATCAAATTCTATAGACTCTGATGGGTAATTTATTTGTTGATGACCATATCCTCCGATGAGCAAATTTTCTGCTGATGACCAACTATCATCAATGGATAATTCCATCAGTGGATAACCATATCAAAAGTTAATACCCTCATTGAATAACTATATTAGTAGTTAGTTACATATTTTGAAGATCACTTCAACAGATAATTTCATCAGTGAATAAACACACAACAATATATCAAATACATGCAGTCTATGTTTAACCACTTACATGAAGTAATTTGTTACACATTTATCTATGGATTTCATTAAGAAAATGTCTTAAATTCAAGAATTGTTATATATGTTAGATTTCTGCAGAAACATCATTAGAATCCTATTTTACATAAATTCTAAAGTTTCCATTTTCAAATAATGTTTGCTAATTGTATTTGTACAGGTGTCAAGCTAATCCTAAAAAATCACACTTAGGTTGAGTTTGATAATAACTTAATGAGTTGAATAATTGCTTAATTTAATGAATAAGTCATTAAGTATGTTTTAAGTAAAAGTTTAATTGAAATCAATCTGGTTGAATATGGCTAACGGATTTAGCATAACTCAGCCAAATGATTATGTTGAATCGCTAAACAATGTTGCGTAAACTAACCTCATGTATAGTCTAGGCTTTACTTTGACAATAAAAGCAAACAACTTGTAGGTTTGGGATATTATTATCAAAAGTTGCCTTTTCTTATTATTTTATGTTTGCTATATTATTATAATTTTATGGGGCCAAAAGAGAAATTATTAGTTATAATTTTGTAGATGATTTTTTTCACAAATAACTACAACCTTTAATATATGTGATGTATGTATTTAATTTATATAAAGTAGAAATCCTGTATAAAAATAACAAAAAGATGTGAAAATAACAATATCTTAATCTTTTGTTTATGAAAAGAATGTATATATATTCTGTTATAAATTAAATTAGTACTTTTGTTGGTTATTTTTACTATGTAGTACAAAATAGTACAAATAAATTACCTTTAATTAATTATGGGAATCTCATATAAGAATTATACTTGCACCGAAAAAGTAAAATACTCTATGAAAATGGTTTAAAAGAATAAAATTGGAAAATGATGTCATTCAGATGATTTAAATATTTATATTATAAATAGATAAAAAGTTAGTATTCAGATTCAATTTCGATTTCTAATTCATTCAGTTATTTAACTTACTTATTAATTTAATAATTTTTATTCAATTTTATCAAACAAAGCGTTAGCCTCTATTAAGAGAATCAGATATCTTAAATGAACTCTAGACTTATGAATTACGTATCCAATTGACTCTTCTTTCGATCTTGTTGGATATTCTAATGCGGACTTTGTAGAATATCAGTTACGCTATTATCACTGAAACACTAATCTACGAAGACTTACTGAAAGATTTTTGTAGCTTTCGTAAAGTACAACGAAACACTATAACCGACACTACTGACGGTCGTTCCATAACAATTACTCAAGCAAGTATAAGTAGAGTTTTCCAACTCACTCAGCAGGGAGAACTACTTGATGATAGCGCACTTGAAGAAAAGTTGGGAGGACATGGACTACAGAATGGCTCATATATATAAGAAGAGAATGGACTTTCTAAAGAAATATAGTTTTCTCATGGATGTCTTGCACAAGACTTTAAGGTGCAAATTTTTTGCACAAGACGATGCTCTAGTACAAACAATCCTGCTAGTACATATGTTGAAAAATGGAGTAAAAATAAGGTGGAGCAAGGTTTTCGTTGATATCTTGTTGGAGTATTTTAGCAAGAAACATACAAAGGTCAAGCACGGAAGGACCTTGTCCCTTCTGATTAAGGATGCATTAGGTGCTAACTTTCCTGCTGACACCAAAGGGAAGAAAATCCTCAAGACGAAAAACATAACATTAGTGATCCTCACAAACTATGGAAAAAATCATGTTGAACTGGCTAGGATTGTTGTTGAGATGAGGGCACATGGAATCCCTGATACTCCTAAGCTAAGGCCAAGAAGTTTGCTAGAACCAGAAAAAGAAAGGCTGATGAGTCATTTGCTTCTAATGAAGTCTCAATGCCTCCTGCATAATCCACAACACCTGCTACAACTCCTATAACTATTGAACTGGTGACTCCTACTATTAGACACAATATATGTAGGCATGATAGGACGTGTAATTAACAAATAATTACAAGACCCAGATCGAATCTAATTACCTCTTGTTGCATATGCCCACGATCTTCACAAATATCTTTTGATTCTGCCTGCACAATGGTAAATCAATACCACGATAAATGGGCACCGATTATGTCTTTCACAATCCGTCTAGTTTGTTGAAAGCTTCAATGGTGATGGGCTTCTCATTGGCTAGAATCTCTATATTGTGTTCTGTCTATTTCTCAAGCCAGTCTCCATTATATGTAGAATACAAGAATTGTAACTCCCATGTAATTATAACCATCAAGGCCATAATGCCATGGATTTGTAACCCCCACATTGAACCTGTAACTCCCAACACAAAGGAGAGAGAAAAGGTTCAATGTATCTAGCCAAGAGATAATGAACTGGGTCAGCCGCTCCATGGGCGCCCCATCTGGATCAACCTGACCCAATGTCTAACATCTCCCACTCGCCCATGGCAAGGAAAATGTTGATTGAACACCCAATGAACTTTCAATAAGTAGCTACCAGATCATGCAACCACTGAGTTTACCTGCAAGTTGGGAGCTCTAAATCAAACTCATTAAGAGCCAAAATAGAGACATCTACCCTTTTTTAAAAGAAAAACAATGCGGGAGCTATACGCCAAACCTTTGGAGTTTGCGTATAGACTACAACCCAACAAACTCAGAGTACCCCAGACCAACTTTATTATTTCACTTGGTTAAGCGTCTCTAACCCCTCTGAGAGCCCCACCATAACCACTTTAGGCCTAAATCTATTTCGCCTCTAACTTATTACTACATGCTCCTAGAGCGTTATAGTTGTTGACAATAAGTTCAGAGCAGGGTGAAATCAAGTTGTCTTCTCTTTGCCCTAATGTTGTTCCAATCATGAATTAGTTACTTTCCCAGAATCTCCCCTTAGAGTCTTATCAATCCTGACTTTAAGAAACGAAATCAAAGTAGCAACACCAACTTATATCTTTGTAACATAGTCAAAGATCAAAAAGAGTACTATTAAGGACATAACAATTGTTGTCCTTACATAAGACTCGCACAGTGAGAAAGCAGGGATCCATTTCTCACTTCTTATAATGGTTGCAGAACACATGTAACTCTTCAATACTACACTATTAAATAGTGTTGTTATGATGATCTTAGCTTAGTCACTCCTCGAGTGTCTAGCTCGAATATTTCAAATTTGCTCGCTTTTCAAAGCGCCACAACTTGAAATTTCGCATCAAGTTACATGCCACAACATATAACCTCAATATGAGCATACCATTATGTTGTGTAGATCTTAGTTCAGTCACTCCCTGAGTGCCTAACCTGAATTCCCAAAAATGCTCGCATCTTACTGCACCAGTTTCAAGATTTCATATCTGGATTGTGGAACTTTCCATATTCGATTAACTTAACCTCATCTTGGACTTTTACCAAGGTGACATCTTTTAAAGGATTAATCATTTTTTCTCGCTTCCCTAAGAGCCATAAAAAGAAATGTCTCATCTTTGCTCACTCCCTAGCGCCGAAGGTGATTGCTCGTGTGAGTGAGCCAATCAACCTGTTAGACATATTTATTTACAAATTAAATATACAACTGAAAATTTTAACTGTGTGAACTCAATTTATCAAATAATGTTATATAAAAGACTAAATACAAAACAATAAAGTCTTTGCATTAATGATAACTAAACCAATACAATATCCAGAATAAACTGATTTATAATCACTCTCATAAATTGAATAATAAGTGAAATACAACTAAAGTACATCAAACTCTACGAAGCCCTAAAGTGTGCACATGATGCCGAAAGGCATATCTCAGAATCGGCTTCGTCAGAGGATCAACAACCATCTCATCAGTAGGCAAGTACTTTAGTGTCACTTCATTATTCACCACATTCTCTAGAATAAAGCTCGTCCGCAAGTCTATATGCTTCATTCGACTATGATACTTAGGGTCCTTGATATAATCAAGTGCTGACGTGCTATCACTGAAGACAGTAACTGGATCTGAAACATAAGGGGCAATATTGAGATCCTCAAAAAATCTCCTGAGCCACATGGCTTCTTGAACAGCTGCGATGCATGCAATAAACTCGGACTCTATCATGGAAAGAGCCACACAAATCTGTTTCTAGTTGAGCTAGGTGATGGCACCTCCATTCAGCAAGAATGCATATCCTGAGGTTGAATGTTGTTTTCCACAATCACCTCCCCATCTTGCATCAGAATATCCTACTTTGCACAAATCTGGTCCCTCATAGCATAGCATATAATCCAATGTACATCTTATGTATCGCAGAATTTGTTTGATTGCTTTCCAATGTGCAATCCTAGGATTAGACTGATAACGACTGAGAACATGTATTGCAGATGTCTCAACCTCCTCGAGAGAAGCAGGACACCACTCAAGTCCTATGGGATCGCCTTTCGTAATAGGAGTGTCAATAGGTTTGCAATTGTTCATTTGGAATTTTTCAAGAACCTTCTTAAGGTAAGTCTCTTGAGAAAACCCAAGAAGTTTCCTTGAACGATCTCTATAGATCTTAACTCCAAGGACAAACTCTGCTTCGCCTATGTCTTTCATCTCAAAGTTAAAAACAACCACCCTTTGGTGGAGACAATCATCTCCATATCATTTCCAGCAAGTAGTATGTCGTCAATATACAACGACAGGATAATAAACTTTTCATTGGATCGTTTGACATACACGCAATGGTCCTCTTCGATTATCGTAAACCCATTATCAATGATTGCTCAATGAAAACTAAGACACCATTGTCGGGACGCTTGTTTCAAGCCGTAGATCGAACGTTTGAGCTTGCATACTTTGCGCTCTTGTCCTTCTACTATGAAATCTTCTGGTTGGTCCATATATATCTCCTCAGCTAATTCTCCATTGAGAAATGTTGTCTTTACATCCATCTAAAATAGTTCTAAATCCAGGTGTGCGACAATAGCTAGTAGAAGATGGATCGAGTCAAACCTTACCACAAGAAAGAAAGTTTCCTCGTAATCAATCCGCTTTTGCTGGGTGTAGCCCATAGCTACTAGATGAGCTTTATATCTTTCAATAGAACCATTCGCCTTGCGTTTGACTTTTAGGATCCATCTATTTCTAACAGCCTTCCGCTCGGGTGGAAGATCAACCAAATCCTAGACTTGATTAGTCTTCATTGATTCCATTTCATCTTTCATTGCATTTATCCACAATTCACTTGCGGATGATGTTATAGCATCTTGATACGATCGAGGTTCATCCTCATCATGCACTTCAGCCATAAAGACATTTCCCTCAATCTCAAAATGACGACGTGGAATTTTGCCTCTTTAACTTCTTCGCTCAAGAGTCGGAACCTCATAGAGGAATGAAACACACGATGCCTGTGAACACACATATTGAGAAATGACAACTATATTTCCTTTTCACTTAGTGTAACTTGAAGACTGTGCATGTTCTAACGTATTTTTGTGGGTGTGCTCAACATTTGTTGTGCGAGATTCCTTCGACTAGCTTTGAAATTCTCTAGTATTACCTGGTATTCAATTTTATGAAGTTGACCAATTTTGAATTCTAAATCAGTGACAATTCCAAACAACTTGAAGTATCCAAACAATGACTTTCGAATTCAACCCTTCAATTCTAATTATAAGCTATTGAATTGATGATCTCAAACATACCCTAAATAGTTTGGTCATCATAAAAAAGGACAGACCAAAAGATTATGATTTTATAAGGTTTTAATGATGATAAATTGAGAAGTAATTAAGATTAAGCCAATCTTAATTATTAAAATGAGTAGAATCCTCTCTTAAAAATTTTGGAATGATTATTTTGCATTATATTTGTAGACACCCGAAAATTTCATAACCCTATGGATAGAAATCAATTATGTGTCATAGAGTTGTCCATTTATCATTCATTATTGTCATTTAATGTTTTAAATGAAGATATGGTACGTCACGGTATTTAATAAGCATGCATACTAGGGTATTCCATTAAAATCGGGCAAACTTTGAGTCAAAAGGTCGTTTTAGTAATTTTTTCATACATTCGAGTTCATTTTCTATTTTTAATTTGATCATTATTAATTTTGTATGTCATCTCACATTTATTAGATGCATTTATGACATTTTAAGCATTTATTAGAACTATTATATCATTTTCTAACTTCTTCTAGCATTTAATTAAACTCACATAGCATTTTTAAATATTTAATTTTAATTATCTTAAGTCATTTTATAATTTTAAAACATTTTATCAGCATTTTTAGTATTTTTAGGCATTTTAGAACATTTAAATTCAAATTTATTACAATTTTAGTAATTATCAAACACATATTGTATTTATCAAAAAAAAAATGCTAAAATTCTCATTTTCAAGTCCAACATATATTTGCATCATCTCTATTATTTTTAGAAAATTTTATTGTACTTTTCTACTACTTATTACTAATTATTAAGTAAAATATATAATTAGTGTAATCATCATTTGCATTTATTAAATATAATATAAAATATAAATAATAATAGTAAATAAATCATATAATATAGATATATATTATATACGGTAAATAATATATAAAATTATTAATTAATTTACTAATTAATCATATTTATTCTACATTCTAAAATAAATATATTATTTGCAGGAATTAAACTAAATCACCGAGGCTAACCCAGTGGTTCATGGTGGTGCGCAAGGGTTCAGTGTGAGTGCGAGGTCATAGTACGAGACTAGCCTACCACATTTTTTGCAAAAGAGAAAAAAAAAATCGCTCCTATCGCTCCTAATCGTTGTAATTTACTTCACATTCAAGGTATATTTGATTCAAATTTATTTATTTAGCGCTTTTGCATTTATATTGTTCTTATATGCTTGTTTGTCCTTAAAATTATAATAAATTTGTATGATGTCCAAAAATTGATTCGTGTGTTTTGTTTCACTCTAACTATCGTGTAGATATCCTAGTAAAGTTTTCATAATTTTAAGATTTATATTTCGTCTGTTATTAATTAATTGGTAACCATGAATTATTTTTGATAATTGTTGTTCATCATCTACTTCTTCGTCAAAATTTCTGAAATACTTAACTTCCCATTGGAAAAATTCTTAGATTTCAAATCTAAAAATAAAAAATTTGTTTGAATATGTCTTATATGACAAACATGTTATGAACAATAGGTTTTATTGCGTAATAATTGTTCCAAATATTCAAAAAAAAATTAAAATCAAATTTTCTTCTTCTTCTTTCATATATGAGTGTTTTGAAAAAAAATATCAGAAAAATATTTCACTGACTTTCATTCATGATTAAATTTTTTTATTTGTTTCTAGTCAAATTGGAAAACTTTTTCTCATAAATTGCAAAAGTCCATAAAATAATCTTAATTCGTCAAAACCTTTAAATCTCCATGGAAAAAGCTTAAAATTTCAAATATAAAATTTTTAGATTTCTGAGTTCATATATTATTCTATTTTGCATTAATAGAGTACTTTTTCTAATTTAATAAATATCTAATGATTCCTAAAAAATCAGAATACATTTTTTTATCAATATTTACTGTTTCTAGGACTCTTAAAAGATATAAAAATAAGTTTTACTTATTGTTTACATATTTTCATAATTACTTGAATGTTACTAGTTTTAATTAATGAGTTTCCTAAATAAAATTTCTAAAATTAATTTTCCTTGTTTAGTTTTATATCTTAATTAAATCTCAATCCATATCTCTGTCATCAATGATTTAAAATCTATAAAATAATTTTCTTGTAATATTTATTAATTATTAGTACAACTAGAAAGATTAATGATGTAAATGATGTAAATCTTGCTTAATGATGTAAATCTTTAATTACTTAATTCAATTTCCTTAATTGTTTAATTAATAATTTTAGTTTCTTTTTAATTAATTTTAATGTGTAAATAATTGTCTTAAATATTAAATAAGGGAGGAAAAATCGGCAACCACGAGTCTCATGGATATGAGGGGTTCCTAACACTTTTCCCTTGCAGAATCAAGTCCTCGAATCTACACTTTTCTGTTTCGTAGACAACAGAGTCATTTTAGAATTAAATAGGATGAGTTGGTATATCATTTCCATTTCAATTTAATCCCAACTGGCAGCTCTGTAATTAAATAAACTATTTTGATTCATCGCATAAATTCGGAATAATTATTTTTAATTAAATTCAAACCCCTCCAAATTTTTTGCAGGCACAACAATTTTCTATTATTGTTCTCATGATATAGCCCAAAGTTTTTCAAATGTATATTTTTATATAGTGTTTTAAGTCAACCACTGCATATTACAGAAACAAGAGATGTTAACTGGAAAAATATTTCTTGAAGTTTGTTCCGTCCAATGAGAACTCTCGAACATTAAATGCACGTAGATCAGGGGAAGAAAAAGAAGCAACAAAAAGCAACAGCAGTCTATCACAAAGGACATCGATGTGACATATATGCGGCTGAGTTGAAAAGAGTAGAACGTCTCAGCACGTGGGTTCAACCACTGATCTTCTACATATGCAAAGGAGTTCTCAATACATAAATAGATCAATCCAACAAATCAACAAACATTGAAGCACACAAATCACTAGAGCAGCTTTGTAATATATCTTGAGAGAAATATTTCAAAGAAAGATTAGAAGCTAGTGAGTGTGAATTTGAAACTATAATTTTATTACAGAACCTGTAGCTATTTAATCACATTTGTAATTTATACAGATTTCCAAAAAAACATCAAGTTTTAATACAACTATTTTAACTTGAATTTGTGTGTTTATATTTTATATTTTTTTGTTTATTGTAGCTATTTCTAGTCAGTGCCAACTAAAGTCGAAAAAAAACAAATAGTTATAGTGTTTGCATTCATCCCCCTCCTTCTACAAACACTTAAGCCTATATTGTTTTAACAATTGGTATCAGAGCCTCTTAGCAGATTTCACTTGCTAAAAACGATTAATATCTATGGCCAACAAAGCTGGAAACAGAAAAGTCCCCATGTTGGAAAGGGGAAAATACTTCTTCTGGAGACAACGCATGACAGTTCATCTTAGAGCAATCGATGATGAATATCTTCAAATCTTAGAAGAAGGCCCTCACATCCCAAAGAAATTCAATCCTCAAGAGGTGGTCAATGGAGTCAGTATTCCGGAAAAGTTAATTTCAAAAACAACTGATGAGATGACTCCAGAGGAAAGAGAGAAAGTGAAAAAGGATCTCAAGATCACAGGCATCCTATATAATGGTTTAGACGATGATATGCTGAATAATATAATGAATCTTACAACGTCTAAATCTATATGGGATACCATACAAATCCTTTGTGATGGAATGGAGGAAGTGAGGGAAAATAAACTACAGCTGTTGACACAATAGTATGAGTGTTTCACAATGAAAAGTGGTGAAACACTCACTGAAATGTTCGACAGATTTAACAGGTTGGTAAATGACCTGAGATTATATGGGAAGGCATATGCAAATAAAGATGTGAACAAGAAGTTCATGAGAGCCCTTCCCATATCATGGGATCCTAAGACGACAGCCATCAAGGAATCTAAGGACATGAATCTCTTAGACTTGGATAGGCTTTATGGCACCCTAAAGACATATGAACTTGAGGTTTAACAAAGATCTGAAATGTCAGGGGATGCTAGGAAGCTTAAATCTATAGCCTTGATGGCTGCCAAAAAGGACAAAGAAGAAGCAAGACCCAGTGTCTTAATGAAGCAGGAATTAGGGGATGTTGATCTTGAAAGGGACAACGAAGCTAACTCTAAGGGAGATGAATATACTCCTGAAGAGTTAGAGGAGCTGGATGAAACCATGACATTTCTTGCAAAAAGATTTTCCAAGCTGAAATTCCAAAAACCTACGGGATCCAAAAGTTTTTCAGCAAGGAAACCTAGTAGCACGAAAAACTTTATTGACAAATCAACAATAAAGTGCTACGAGTGCAATGAGATAGGCCACTTCGCAAATGAGTGTCGCAAGGCCATAAAAGAAGGTGAATCCAGAAACAAGCTGAAATGGACTACAAGAAGAAATACTTTGACCTTCTTAATGCAAACAAGAAGGGGAAATCATATATTGCAGAGGGAAATGACTGGGCTGACTCAAATGAAGAAGATGCTAAAGTATATGTCAACCTAGCCCTGATGGCCTCATCCACTGACAGTAGCAGCTCACAAGTAAGTCTTGAAATTTCCTCTAACATGTCTAAAACTGATTGTGTTAAAACTGTTAAAGAAATGGCTTGTGAGATAAAGGATCTCTATGACACCATAAGGAGTGCTATAGCTAAAACTGAGAGAGTACAGAAAATAAATGAACATTTGACTTCTAGGAACACTCTTTTAGAATCAGAACTCTCCAGATTTGAGAATCTTGAAAAAGAACTCTCAAGAACAAAAAATCTTCTTGACTGTGCGATCAAAAGAGAGGAATGAACCTCAAATCTCTTGAGCCAAGAAAGGGAAGTCATAAAGAGATGGAATGAGTCTAGCAAAAAACTGGAGGATCCATTAAACAGTCAAAAATCTAATCCCAAATCTGGTTTAGGCTATGGAAAGACTCTAGTGAAGCAACCTCCCATTGAGGTTGAAATTGCAGCTAGCTTTGGAAAAAGACCAATACAACCTATCAAGTTTGTAAAGGCGGTAACAAAGTTAGAAAAAGGGAATGTTTTCCCGATGAGTGAAGCTTCCACAAGTGGTGGGAGTGGCAAGAAACCGATTCTTGCCAAAGCACTCAAACCTCCAGTTAGAAAAGAACCAGACTATGCATCAGTGGATACACAGTCGTCAGGGGGAAAGAGTGCATCAGGCCGTCGTAGCCCTTCAAGGGAAAAAAGCTTGACAGGGGATAGTAAAAAGAATAGGAATGGTAAGCTAGGTGTAAACAAGGATAGTAATTACACTTCCATTCATGAAGCCCCTAGGAAAGTGTGCTGGAATTGTGGTAACAATAATCATCTATCTTTTCAGTGCAAAGAGAAACCACAAATTTTGACTGGCACAATTTTATATGCTAATGATTTACCAACTGTTAAAGCTTGCTCCTCCAAGGATAAAGACAAGATAACTATTGAGAAATCAAAAGCATATATTGAAGCTCCTAAAAAGGAGAAAGTTTTAAATTTGCCAAAACCAAAAGTCACTATTAAAGAAAATACTGTTTTACCTACAACTGTGACTAAACCTAGAGGACCCAAAACCAATTGGGTACTAAAAACAAATTAAATATTTTTTGTGTGCAGGGAAAAGTTAAAAGCAATCATATTTGGTTTCTAAACAGTGGCTGCTCAGGGCACATGACAGGAAACAAAGCCCTGCTCACAGAATTTCAAGAGAAGGATGGTTTAGTGATTTCATTTGGTGATAATAGCAAAGGACTGACTCTTGGCTATGGCAAAGCAGCAAATGGGAATGTCTCATTTGAAAATGTAGCACTAGTTGACGGGCTCAAGCACAACTTGTTAAGCATAAGTCAACTATGTGACAAAGGATACATCATTTCCTTAAATGGGATCAGTGCTTGATCTCAAATGAGGATGATGGGAAGCTGGTTTTGTCAGGCATAAGAAAAAGAGATCTCTATGTTGCTGATTTCAATTCAGTAAGTAGAGAATCTTATTTCTATAGCAAGGAAACACCTGATGAAAGCAGGCTATGGCACAAGAAGCTCTCTCACCTGAATTACAAATCAATTAATGACTTAGTGAAGAGAGAGTTGGTAACTGGACTTCCCCAAATGGAGTTCATTCAAGAAGGGTTATGCTCAGCTTGTCAACAAGGGAAGCAAAGGAAAACATCCTTTGTCAGCAAGGAGGCTACAATGATTAAAGATCCAATTCAATTGCTACATATGGATCTCTTTGGCCCTGTCAGTGTCAAAGAAAAGATTTGCAATGGTCATTGTGGATGACTACACCAGATACACTTGGGTGAAGTTTTAAAATGTTAAATCAGAAGTTCCTCAGCAAATCATTGATCACCACATCAAGAAAGTGGAAACTGAGTCAAGGTCAGTGGTTAGGATGTTGAGGACAGACAATGGAACTGAATTCAAGAATGCAGCTATTGATGGATTTTGTGTGGAGAAAGGCATTAATCATACACTTTCTACCCCAAGGACTCCTCAACAGAATGGTGTAGTGGAAAGGAAGAACAGAACCCTGATAGAGGCTGCTAGAACAATGCTAGCAGAGGCAAAGATTCCTACTTATTTTTAGGCTGAGGCAATTTCCACTGCTTGCTTTACTCAAAATAGGTCATTAATCAACAAGGCTCACAACAAGACACCATATGAGCTAATGACAGGGAGAAAGCCAAACATCAAGTTCCTACATGTTTTTGGATGCAAATGCTTTATCTTGAGGAATTTTGGTGAGAACTTGGGAAAATTTGATCCAAAGGCTGATGAAACAATTTTCGTAGGTTACTCCCTGACATCTAGGGTTTACAACAAGAGACTTCAGGTGGTGATGGAGTCTATAAATGTAGCTTTTGATGATCAAGAGATTTCTGGACTTGAAAACCCTGGTTTTCATGAAGAGCTCAGGTTTGAAAATGAAGATGAAACTAATTATCAAGAGATTGAAGCTGATGAGTGCAGACAAACGGAGAATTTATCCATTCCTGATGTCAATCCAAACAATGTAGAAGCCCCTTCAACAGATAGAGTCAATTTCCTGGACAACAGATTAGGGGATAGTCCATCAAGGGATCATTCATCAGGGCATGCACCATCAGTGAACCTTGAATTAAGCACTAATTCCGGGGGAGGGTTTTCAGAAGCTGGGAGCACTAACTTAGTGGGAGAAGATGATAATCAAGAAAGCTCATCAAGATACATCTCCAATCCCTAATGGTCTAGAAGTCACACATCAGATTTAATCATTAGTGACCCAAATAAGAAAGTGCAGACCAGAAAAACATCTACTGAATGCCTATATGCTTGCTTTCTTTTACAAGTAGAGCCAAAGAAATTTGAAGAAGCCATTCAATATGCAGATTGGATAATGGCTATGCAAGAAGAGCTAAATCAATTTGAAAGAAATCAAGTATGGAAATTAGTACCAAAACCCAAAGACATAATTATAATAGGTACTAAGTGGGTATTCAGGAACAAGATGGATGAAGCTGGCATTGTTATAAGGAACAAAGCAAGACTAGTTGCAAAAGGATATCTTTAACAAGAAGGAATTAACTTTGATGAAACCTTTGCACCAGTAGCCAAACTTGAGGCTATAAGAATTTTCTTAGCCTATGCAGCACATTCAAATTTCAAGGTTTATCAAATGGATGTGGAAAGTGCTTTTCTCAATGGAAAATTGGAACAGGAGGTGTATGTCCAACAACCTCCAGGATTTGAGAGTTCAAAATTTCCAAATCATGTGTTCAAGTTAGAAAAGGCACTTTATGGACTGAAGCAAGCTCCTAGAGCTTGGTATGACACATTGTCAAAGTTTCTGGTGGAAAATAAATTCACAAGAGGTATCATTGACAAAACATTGTTCTTTAGACAACACCAATGTCATCTTATTTTGGTTCAAATATATGTTGATGATATTATCTTTGGATCTACTGACACTGGACTATGTGAAAAGTTCTCTAAACTCATGCAAAGCAAGTATGAAATGAGCTTGATGGGTAAATTATCATATTTCTTGGGATTGTAAGTCAAACAAGTCACTGATGGAATTTACATTCATCAGACAAAATATGCCAAAGAACTTCTCAAGAAATTTGATATGGAGGACTCAAAAGTAGCAAAGACACCAATGGCCACTGCAACCAAGATTGACCCTAATAAGAATGAAAAAAAGTTGATTTGAAGACTTATAGGGGAATGATTGGATCTTTGTTGTATCTAACAGCTAGCAAGCCTGATATAATGTTTACAACATGTTTTTGTGCAAGATATCAAGCTGATCCCAGGGAATCTCATCTCATTGCAGTGAAAAGAATCTTGAGATATATCAAGGGCACTACTGAGTTGGGACTTTGGTATCCAAAGGAGTCTGGATTTGAATTGATAGGTTATTCTGATGCTGACTTTGGAGGATGCAGAATTGATAAAAAAAGTACAGCAAGAAGCTGTCAGTTTCTAGGAAGAAAGCTTGTATCTTGGTTCAGCAAAAAATAGCACTCAATTTCGACATCAACTGCTGAAGCTGAATATATAGCAGTTGGAAGTTGCTGTGCACAAATACTATGGATGAAAAATCAGTTAATGGATTATGGCCTGAACTTCAGCAATATTCCAATTAGGTGTGACAACACTAGTGCCATTGCCATTACTGAAAATCCTGTGCAACATTCCAGAACCAAGCATATAGAAATCAAATATCATTTCATCAGGGAACATGTTATGAATGGAACCATTAAACTACAGTTTGTACCATCTAACCAGCAGCTGGCAGATTTATTCACCAAAGCTCTTGATGAAGCCACGTTTTTCAAACTTGTGGGAGAGCTAGGAATGGTGAACTATGCGTCAGGGTCAGGGTCAAATGTCTAAGTTGTGGTACTCCTAACTCATGTCATAAGTTCTTGATGAAATTAATTGATATGTGATAATATATGTTATAACTTTAAATATGTATATGTATACTTGTATATTTTGTATTTTTGTTTGGTTGTATTTGTTTTTGACTAATGCATCAGGGTCAGGGTCTCCGTCAAGATGCATAAGGGTCAGGGTATCAGACTCACGCATCAGGGTCAGGGTATCAGACTCACGCATTAGGGTCAGGGTATTAGGCTCGCGCATCAGGGTCAGTGTATCTAACCTTCGAATCAACGTCAAGACATCCGACTTATGTATCAGTATCAGGGTATGTATATTCAAAGAGCATCAGGGTAAGGTAAAATGTTTTTAACTGCATCAGGGGATTACGGTCAGTTAAGTGATGACAACTCATCAGGATGTTCTTCTCTCTCTGATGACGTGTCATCACAGAAATGAAATGACTCCCTGATTACGTGTTTTCAGGAGCAGTTTTCAAACGTCAATAGGCGAGTATTTATACTCTATCTCTCCATCTTTCTAAAACACCTTAAAATATTTAATCTTTTTCTGATATTTGCTCGAGTTTTCTTTCTCTCTCTCATTTTCACATAAACCCTAGAACTTCAAATCTTCAAAAGCATCAATGGCACCCAGCAACTCTCAACAAATCCCATGAAATCTGGTTGTCCCACCCACAAACTATGTGGGTTTCTCAGACATTGAGGAGGTAAATGATTGCTTCAAGCCGATACTGAACTATCTACTCAACTCGGAGTATAGTCAAGCAATCTTTATCGATGATGAAATGTCGGGGGAAGCACTGTCTCAACTTTGGACTAGTGCAAAGTTCATGTACTCCACTACAAGGCCTGATGTGGTGAAGGGAATCTCATTCAAGATTTCTTCTGCGAAAGGGAAAATAACCCCTTCTAGAATTAATTCTACTTTGGGCTACCTACTCAAGACCTAGTGGAAGTACCTGGTGATGCTGAACTGCTCGACTTCTTGAGGGAACTGGGCTATAACGCTGCTCCCAACGCAGTGTTAAAGTTCAAGGACCTTAAAAGGGTGAACGTAAAGCGGAAGATCTCTTATCTCTTCGACACCATCACCAAGGTGTTCTTAGGTAAGTGTTCTAACTTTGAGGTTATTACCTCCTTAACTCTAAAAATAGCATATGCAATGATTAGGAATATAAATATAAATATAGGTAAAATAATTTTTGATGATCTAGTAAATAAATTAGGTAATTTTAATTCTAGGAAATCAGAAGTTTATTATGCTAGATTTTTGTATATGATTATTAAGGATCAAATTACTAATTTTTCTTTTGAGAATGATATAACTGTACAGACATACAAGCAAACAAAGAAATTGTTTGCAGAAATTATAAAGAAATCCTATACAGCCGAACCATTTGTACTTCCACTGCATATGGTATAGGTAGTAAATTCTTCACCCTCTACTTCCCAACCTATAAATTCTTCACCTTTATCTACTATGGCAGAGAACACAACCACATCTCTGCCTACCCAAGTAGAAAAACCCATTTCAACACAATCACTCTCTATAGCCTAACCCATAGTCTCCCAAAAGACTATTGGGATTAAAAGGAAACCCAGTGAAGTTACCACATCAACTAAGGGGGAGCAAGGAGAGAGAGTGATTGGCTACAGGCGTAAAAAGAAAAAGGGAGCCATGAGTGTTACCCAAAAACCTGACCAGGCAGTATCCTCTCAAAAGGATACTGCTTTTGATAAGGAATTAAGCATATTTCTAACTAGTTCCTCTCAAAAGGAATTAGTTATTGAAAATAGTCCTCAACCAGGGACACAATTGAGTGAGGCACATACACTGACCATAGACTCTGATGAAACTAACATCAGGGTCTCTGAGAGCCACTTGCAGAAATTTGACACAGTGAGTGCACACACTACTTCTTTTGATGCATCTGATTTTCTCCAAAGTGTTGTAGTTCAGAAGCTTCTCAATAAGATCAACATGAGTCATAAGCATTCTTCTATAGCATCTTTTGATGAATCACCTCCTCGGTCAGTGATTCAACCAACACTCCCTTCTACACCACTTCCTTCTTTCTCTGTTCCTCAAATTTCTTCAGATGTTATGACACAAACATTGAGTGTCATAAGATCAGATTCTCCATTTTCTCAATTCGTGGAGGAGCCAACACTCACTGACACAGTGATTGATAGTCAACACACTCAAATAGTTGACTCATTTTTACTTGATATAATCACTGTTGATCAAACAGGGGACATAAACTCTAATGTATATACAACAACAATAAGTCTTTATGTTTCCCCTATGATAAATACTTCCCCTATCGAGACATACACTTCTCCAATTGTATATACACATATTACTTCCACTTCTTCTCCTATCACTTCTGTGGAACCAGTAACCGTACATAATTTACTTGAGCTGGCCACAGAAGCTGATCTCACAGCCCATAGGAGCCCTTATAAGACAATTTTGAATGAGGCTGAGAAAATACTTAGTGAAGAGAGGCAAAGTCATTTCCCTGAGAGGACTTTGACAAAAGGAGAGGAAGAGAGTACTGCCTTAGTAGGCAATGAAAAAAGAGAGAATACGAGTGATGCCTTAGAAGGTAAAGAAAAAGGAGAGAATGAGGGAGATAAAGATGAGATCCTTGTAAATAAAGAACAGAGAGAAAATACAGATACTATAAATACTACTTCAAGCTCTGAAAGTGATGAAGATGATGCTCCACAAGATGATTTCTCTCAGTTCATCGGAGTTGATTTGTACTTTTAATAGAATCAAATGGTGGACACTGTACAGTTATTGAAGTAAGAGCTCGCCAGGACCACTGATCCAATCTTGATCAAAGTGTTAAAATCACATATCATGATTGGTCAGTCTGTAGATATCGAGAACAAGAAATTATACACACACTTTACAAATAAGTTCAACAATGTATAGCAGGTTGTCGACTCCCTAGTCACCAGCCAAACCCTGCTCCACATGAAGAAGCAAGTTGACAACGTGGACAAAAAACTTGCTGATCTCACCACTCAACTGTCTAGCATGGAAACTCTGCAACAATCCATGGTTAACACTCTAAAGCAAGTTCTACAAGTCACATCCTGACTCTCAACTCCCACTGATGATGCTGTCAAAAAGGGAGAGAAATCTACCATGCCATCGTCAGGGGATGTTGCTGAGAAATCATCAAGTCAACCGTCAGGGGATATGACTACTCCTATTCCTGCTCCTAAACCCAAGGACAAAGGCAAAGGCATCCTGATTGAGGAACCAAAGAAGAAATCCAACACTCAATCAGGGCCTAAGCTACTTGGAGATGCCATAAAGACAACCCATTTTCCAACTCTTGTTGAAGTTATGATTGACGGGAAAGTGGAGCTGGTCTACCCTCAGGACAAAAAACTTGTAGAAGCTGATGCACTCTATGCACAGCAACTTCAAGAAGAAGAAGAGAAGGAAATGGCAAAGGAACAGGAGGAAGAAAAGAAGAAATAGAGTGTCAGACCCAAGACCTCCAGGAAACCTCAGCCAAGAAGATCTCAAAATCCCAAGGGTGCATCAGGGGATAAAATCCAAGACAAAACCGAAGACCCTGATGTCACCAAACCCAAGTCCTCTGAAGCCAAGGATCAAGCACCTTCTCCTGTAACCACAACATTTGGTCTACCCACTCTAGCTGAATCCCTAAGAGAAGAAAGGCGCAAAAACCTGACATTTATGTTCTCAATAAAAAGTATAAATGTCAGGTTCAACAATAAAAGGGATCAGCTGATAACAGTGCAACAAAAGAGTGGGTCTCAATTCAATGTTACAATGGACTGGTTTAGGAGAATGGATGCTGAACAACTAGGATTGATGTTGAACCTGATTTCCAAATCTTCAGTGGCTAATAGAGACTTAAGGGGGATGATCGACAAGTTGAGGAAAGTCATCAACGATGAAAGGAGCCTGCCCACAGCCTTGGAAAGGCCATTGAAATTATTCTATAAATCCACTGATGGGCAGGAGAAAAGCATAAAGATCAAAGACGTTGATGGACTCGACCTGGAGGAAGTGATGCATGTTCTAAGTCAAATTGCTTATCACCAAAATGAACATGTCATCCAGTTCAAAATCCTGGTGATACAGAGAGTGCTAAAGGAGATTGAAGAAACCAAAGCTGATGATGGGAATGTTGCAGTAAGGGATGTGCCACCAGTGAAGGGATTCAAAGAATATCCAAAAATGATCACAAACCCCCTGGGTGTTGAGTTCAAGAACAAAAAGGGGGAGATCATTACCTTCCACTGGTCACAACTTGCTGCAGCCAACATTCAAGTGATTAAATTTGTCCTTGAAGCTTTGGAATCCAACAAAAATGTCAACATTGTCAACTTCAAAAGACTTCTTCAAAAGGAGCTGGAGCAACTGGAGACTGGAGGGGAAGACAACAGACTCAGAATTCCTGATCAAAACCCAGAACAAAGGAGATAAGGCCTTCGAAGTGACACTCAACTGATTAAATCAAGTCATCCATTGCCCTTTGTCTCAGCCAAAAGGAAAAGGGGTCCTGATGTCTAAAAATGTACATCTTTGTTGTAATAGATATAGGAAACACTTGTACAGAAATTCTTTTATTAGTTTATACACAATTCTTTCTTGTATCTAGTATTGGTTTTGACATCATCATCAGTGCTTCTAGGAATTTATGGTTATCAAAATGATAAACATAAATAAGGGGAGATTGTTAGAGTTAATTGATGATGATGATGTTTAGAGAATAAATCGTGCATCTGTAAATACTTAAGGTACTTTATAAACCTTAATATCAGCACAAGTTTTGCATCCACTGATGATAAACTTATTCGTCAGGGGATGATCAAACACTTCACAAGACAAGTCGTAAAATGGAACATTTCAAGGACTTGACAAAGTGAAGAGGAATGTTTGTTGTTACTCTAAAAAGATTGAAGTATTCCGCACATCAAATATTCCAAACAAAGCTTCAATGATTAAGAATCATCAGGGTAACCCGTCAGGGGAACTAATCAGTGGATGACTAAGGTAGATCAACCCGTCAGGGAAACGCGTCAGGGTATGGCAGTGGCTGACCAAACTCATCAGGGGAAATGCGTCAAGACATGATCAAGACATGTCACCTGTCAGGGTAAGACATCAGGGTATGATAGTGTCAGGCTAACCCATCAGGGTAACCCATCAAGGGTAAAGCTCAACACTGCATCAGTGGAAGCCTTAAGTGTATGCCTTAAGTCATAACATCAGTGGATCAAAGAAGCACTGAGTAAAACTCAAGTGAAGGTTGAAGCCCTGATCCAGTCTGTATCAAGACCTGTCATCAGGGGATCCAGAAGCACTGACCAAGTTCATCAGGGCTTGTCGTCAGTGGATGGTTATGACTGCATACACCCGTCATCAGGACCTACACTCAAATCAACGAATCTTGTTACAAAAGTAAGAGATGTTAACTGGAAAGATATTTCTTGAAATTTGTTCGGTTCAATGAGAACTCTCGAACATTAAATGCACGCAGATCAGGGGAAGAAAAAGAAGCAACAAAAAGTAACAGCAGTCTGTCACAAAGGACATCGATGTGACATATATATGGCTGAGTTGAAAAGAGTAGCACGTCTCAGCACGTGGGTTCAACCACTGATCTTCTATATATGCAAAGGAGTTCTCAATACATAAATAGATCAATCCAACAGATCAACAAACATTGAAGCACACAAATCACTAGAGCAGTTTTGTAATATATCTTGAGAGAAATATTTCAAAGAAAGATTAGAAGCTAGTGAGTGTGAATTTGAAGCTGTAATTTTATTACAGAACCTGTAGATGTTTAATCCCATTTGTGATTTATACAGATTTCCAGAAAAACATCAAGTTTTAATACAACTATTTTAACTTGAATTTGTGTGTTCATATTTTATGGTTTTTCTGTTTCTTGTAGCTATTTCCAGTCAGTGCCAACTAAAGTCGAAAAAGAGCAAATAGTTGTAGTGTTTGCATTCATCCCCCTTCTACAAACACTTAAGTTTATATTGTTCTAACAAATACGTTTTCAATGAGGAAGTTATAAGCAAAATGAAAATTTTAAAAATTCTATTCAATCTTTGTTATAGTATTTTCCCTCTACGACCTAACATAATTTATTTCAAAACGTAAATTTTTCAAGAGGTGAAAATAGAAATCTAATGCACCGGATTCACAGTGTCTAATTCTACTTGTTTTCTAACTTCATACGTCAACATTCCTCAATCTAAAGTAAAATTCCTCTACTAAAAATTTCTAACTTCATACATCAACATTTCTCACTTTAAATTTCAAAATAAAGATTTAAAATTCTGCCTTTTCGAATTGTCAAAATTATTTTATCTCCAAAATATAGATAATTTGTCTAGATATGCCTGAATAGCAAATCCTCAAAGTTAAATTTTCAGAATAGCTTAGGTTTATTCTAAAAACAAATAGTGGGCTAACCTAAACATGGTGCTTGAACTTGTAAAAGTGGAATGGACATATGAAATCTGAATATTGGGCATAGACTATGTGGACTATAAAGTTGATAGAATTGGACCATAACTATGACCTCAAAATGAACTACATGAACTTCTTAGCTTATACGATAAAATTGACAAACCATAAGTACAAGAAATGTCTAACAAGATAAGAAATTTGAGTTAAAAATTTGATTGATAATATTTTACTCAAATTTTACATACATGTTTGGTTCATAATACTTGTATAATTTTCTTCATACACACATAACATACATTTTAAATTTACTTGCACAAATTCTGCCGTTTATTTTTGCTTGTATTTTTAATTCTTTCAAACTATATATATATAGGCACGATATACACGCCTGACGCATTATTTTTATTTACATATAATACACGGTATACACACATATTTATTTATACTTAGGAAAACATTATTTCCACAAAATATTTTAATAGTTCCACGTGAAAATCCCACATCTTAGGCATGAACTATTTGTATATATATATCAAAAATTGTATTAAAGTGAAATTAGATGTGAAAATATAAAAAATGCTTGCGAAAAATTCAGTTTCCTATTGTTTATTCTAGGAGACAATAATAATAATAATTAATTAAATAATAAAATTGAGAGAATGATATATGTGTATATAAAATCTTTCTTGAAATATTACACCATATGTATCAAGTTTAGAATACTCAGTTTGTTGTCCTTAGAAAGATATATATACATACCCTTATGATCAGATTATCGAACTCAACATAGATCCGTTCTGATTAAGATTCTATATTGGTTGCCTTATACACGTTCAACCTTTTGTCCACGTATAATATTAATTAATAAAATATAATTAATATTTAACTAATTATTATTATTATTATTATTATTATTATTATTATAACATATTATTCAATAATCTCCTCTTCTCTTCTAAATATAAATAATAATAACGAACCATATATGAACACAAGATACCAAAATACCATGCAACTAAATTCAAATAAAATCATCCATGCACGTCCAAATCAAACAAAGTCCAAGTATTGAGATTTTGAATCAAAAAAAATTCCACAAATGAATAAGTTTACATGGTGGTGAATAATATCTGAATAAAATAAAACAAACAAATATTATGGCTCAAAGATTCAACTAACCACAATATTCTACTTGTCTAGTAAATCATCATTCTCTATAAAGAAATCTATTTATCTCATCCAGTTTCAACATTTTTTGTAAATTTTCTCTAAATTGACAATTGTTAGAGTTAAATGATGATGATGATGTTTATATAATAAATTGTGCAACTGTAAATACTTGAGGTATTTTATAAACCTTAAGATCAGCACAAGCTTTGCATCCACTGATAATAAACTTATTCATCAGTGGATAGTCAATCTCTTCACAAGACAAGTCAAAAAACAGAAACATTCAAAGGACTTGACAAAGTGAAGAAGAATGTCTGATGTTACTTGTAAATAGTCAAAGTATTCCGCACATCAGAAATTCTAAACAAAGTTACATTGATTAAGTTCCATCAGGGGGAACCCATCAGGGGGAACTCATCAGGGAAACCTATCAGGGTATGACGAAGGCAGACCAACCAGTCAGGGAAACACTTCAGGACATGTCAGTGTCAGGCCAACCCATCAGGGTAACCCGTCAAAGGGAGTGGCCAACATGGCATCAATGGAAGCCATCTCAACCCGTCAGGGAAACACTTTAGGACATGTCAGTGTCAAGCCAACCTATTAGGGTAACTTGTCAGGGGGAATGGCCAACATGGCATCTGTGGAAGCCATGCCAACCCATCAGGGAAACACTTCAGGACATGTCAGTGTCAGGCCAACCCATCAGGGTAACCCGTCAGGGGGAATGGCCAACATGGCATCAGTGGAAGCCATCAGTATGTACCGTCAGTCATAACCATCAGGATCAAGAAGCATTGAGTGAAACTCAAGTGAAAGTTGAAGCCCTGATCCAGACAATAAGCATCAGGGGATTCAAAAGCACTGATCAAAGTCCATCAAGGCTGGTAGTCAGTGGATCGTTATGATAGCATGCTCCCGTCATCAGTACTTACACGAAAATCAACGTAACGTGTTACAGAAGCAAGAAATATCAACTGGAAAGATATTTCTTGAAGTTTGTTTTTGATCCAATGAGAACTCTCTCATATTAAATGCACACAGATCAAGGGAAGAAAAAGTAGCAACAAAGCATACAACAGTCTGACACAATTGGTATCAGAGCCTCTTAGCAGATTTCACTTGCTAAAAATGATCATTATCTATGGCCAACAAAACTGGAAATAGTAAAGTCCCCATGTTGGAAAGGGGCAAATACTTTTTCTGGAGACAAAGAATGATAGTTCATCTAAGAGCTATTGATGATGAATATTTACAGATTCTAGAAGAAGGCCCTCACGTTCCCAAGAAGCTCATTCCAATATAAGTCGTTAATGGAGTCAGTATTCCTGAAAAGCTTGTCCCAAAGACAACTGACGAAATGACAATAGAGGAAAGATAAAAGGTGAAAAAGGATCTCAAAGTCACTGGGATCCTGTATAATGGTTTAGACGATGATATGCTGAATAGTATCATGAATCTTACCACGTCTAAATCTATATGGGATACCATACAAATCTTTTGTGATGGTACCGAGGAAGTGAGGGAGAACAAGTTGCAGCTGTTAACACAACAGTATGAGTGGTTCACAATGAAAAATGGTGAAACACTCACTAAAATGTTTGATAGATTTAACAGGTTGGTAAATGACCTGAGATTATATGGGAAGGCATATGCTAACAAGGATGTGAACAGAAAGTTCATGAGAGCCCTTCCCATATCATGGGATCCTAAGACGACAGCTATCAGGGAATCCAAGGACATGAATCTTCTAGACTTGGATAGGCTATATGGTACTCTCAAGACATATGAACTAGAGGTTCAGCAAAGATCTAAAATGTCAGGGGATGCTAGAAAACTTAAATCTATAGCCCTAATAGCTACCACGAAGGACAAACAAGAAGCAAGACCAAGTGTCTTGATGAAGTAGCAACTAGAAGATGCTGACATAGAAGGGGACAAAGAAGCTGACTCCAAGGAGGAAGAATATACTCTGGAAGAGTTAGAGGAGCTGGATGAAACCATGGCCTTTCTTGCAAAAAGGTTTTCCAAGCTGAAATTCCAAAAGCCTACAGGATCTAAAAGATTTTCAGCAAGGAAACCTAGTAGCACGAATAACTTTATTGACAAATCAAGAATAAAGTGCTACAAATGCAATGAGATGGGCCACTTTGCAAATGAGTGCCGCAAGGCCACAAAAGATGGTGAATCCAGAAACAAAGAAGCTGTTGTGGACTACAAGAAGAAATACTTTGACCTTTTTAATGCAAACAAGAAGGGAAAAGCAAATATTGCGGAGGGAAAGGACTGGGCTAACTCTGATGAAGAAGAAAATGAAGAATATGTCAACCTAGCCCTGATGGCCTCATCCACTGACAGTAGCAGCTCACAGGTAAGCCTCGAAATTTCCTCTAATATGTCTAAAACTGATTATGTTAAAACTATTAAGGAAATGACTTGTGAGATAAAGGATCTCTATGACACCCTGAGGAGTGTTGTAGCTGAAACTGAAAGAGTGCAGAAAATAAATGAACAGTTATCTGCTAGGAACACTCTTTTAGAATCAGAAAACTCTAGACTTGAGAGTCTTGAAAAAGAACTCTCAAGGACTAAAAATCTTCTTGACTGTGATATTAAAAGAGAGGAATGGACCTCGAATCTTCTTAGTCAAGAAAGGGAAGTCATTAAGAGATGGAATGAGTCTAGCAGGAAACTGGAGGATCGTTTAAAAAGTCAGAAATCTGATCCAAAATCTGGTTTAGGCTGTGAAGAGACTCAAGTGCAACAACCTCCCATTGAGGTTGAGATGGCATCTAGCTTTGGAAAAAGTCCAATACATCATATCAAGTTTGTTAAGGTAGACACAAAGCTAGAATCAGAGAATGTTTTCCCAGTGAGTGAAGCTTCCACTAGTAGCGGGAGAGGCAAGAAACTTATTCTTGCCAAAGCACTCAAGCCTCCAGTTAGGAAAGAACTAGACTGTGTATCAGTGGATACACAGTCGTCAGGGGGAAAGAGTGCTTCAGGCTGTTGTAGCCCGTCAAAGGAAAAAGGCCTGTCAGGGGAAAGCAAAAAGAATAGAAATGGTAAGCTAGGTTTTAATAAAACTAACAATTATTCTTCCATTCATGAAGCCCCTAGAAAAGTGTGCTGGAATTGTGGTAACTATAATCATTTATCTTTTCAATGCAAAGAAAAACCACAAATTTTGACTGACACAATTTTGTATACTGATGATTTACCAACTGTTAAGGCCTGCTCCTCCAAGGATAAAGACAAGATAACTATTGAGAAATCAAAAACATATATTGAAGCTCCTAAAAAGGAGAAAGTTTTAAATTTTCCAAATCCAAAAGTCACCAATAAAGATAAAGTTGTTTTACCTATTACTGTGACTAAACCAAGAGGACCCAAAGTCAATTGGGTACCAAAAATAATTTAAATGTTTTCTTGTGTGCAGGGAAAGGTCAAAAGCAGTCAAATCTGGTTTCTAGACAGTGGCTGCTCAAGGCACATGACAAGAAACAAAGCCCTGCTCACATAATTCCAAGAAAAAGATGGTCCAGTAATTTCTTTTGGTGAAAACAGCAAAGGACTAACTCTTGGTTATGGCAAAACAACAAATGGGAATGTCCCATTTGAAAATTCAGCACTGGTTGATGGGTTAAAGCACAATTTGCTAAGCATAAGTCAACTTTGTGACAAAGGATTCATCATTTCCTTCAAAGGAGATCAGTGTCTAATCTCAAATGAAAGTGATAGGAAGCTAGTTTTGTCAGGGACAAGAAAAGGAGATCTCTATGTTGCTAATTTTAATTCAATAAATGGAGAATCATGTTTTTACAGCAAGGCAACCCCTGATGAAAGTAGACTATGTCACAAGAAGCTTTCTCACCTGAACTTTAAGTCAATCAATGATCTAGTGAAGAGAGAGTTGGTAACTGGACTTCCCCAAATGGAGTTTATCCAAGAAGGATTATGTTCAGCATGTCAACAAAGGAAACAAAGGAAAACATCCTTTGTCAAAGGAAGCCACCATGATCAAAGATCCAATTCAATTGTTACATATGGATCTCTTTGGCCTTGTCAACAATATGTCAGTGTCAAAGAAAAGATTTGCAATGGTCATTGTGGATGACTACACCAGATACACTTGGGTAAAGTTTCAGCATGCTAAATCAGAAGTTCCTCAACAAATCATTGACCATATCAAGAAGGTGGAAACAGAATCAGGGTCAGTGGTTAGAATGTTGAGAACAGACAATGGAACTGAGTTCAAGAATGCAACTGTTGAGGGATTTTGTGTTGAGAACAGACAATGGAATTTATCCATTCCTGATGTCAATCCAAATAATGTAGAAACCCCTTCAGAAGATAGAGTCAATTTCCTGGACAACAGATCAGGGGATACTCCATCAGGGGATCATTCATAATGACATGCACCATCAGGGGATAACTTGAACCTTGAATTATCCACTAATTCAGGGGTAGAGTTTTCAGAAGCTGGGAGCACTAGCTTAGGGGGAGAAGATGATAGTCAAGCAAGCTCATCAAGACACATCTCTAATCCTAAATGGGCCAGAAGTCACTCAACAGATCTGATTATTGGTGACCCAAGCAAGAGAGTGCAGACCAGGAAAGCAACATCTAATGAATGCCTAAATGCTTGCTTTTTTTCTCAAATTGAGCCAAAGAAGTTTGAAGAAGCTGTTCAAGATGCAGACTGGATCTTGGCTATGCAGGAAGAGCTAAATCAATTTGAAAGAAATCAAGTATGGAAGCTTGTACCTAAACCCAAAGAAAGAATCATAATAGGTACTAAGTGGGTATTCAGAAATAAGATGGATGAAGCTGGCATTGTTGTAAGAAACAAAGCAAGACTGGTTGTAAAAGGATATCTTCAAGAAGAAGGGATTGACTTTGATGAGACCTTTGCACCAGTAGCCAGACTTTAGGCTATAAGAATTTTCTTAGCCTATGCAGCACATTCAAATTTTAAAGTATATCAAATGGATGTGAAAAGTGCTTTTCTAAATGGGAAATTGGAACAGGAGGTGTATGTCCAACAACCTCCAGGATTTGAATGCTCAAAATTTCCAAATCATGTCTACAAACAGGAAAAGGCACTTTATGGACTGAAGCAAGCACCTAGAGCTTGGTATGACACACTGTCAAAGTTTCTGGTGGAAAACAAATTTTCAAGAGGTATCATTGACAAAACCTTGTTCTTCAGGCAACACCAAGGTCATCTGATTTTGGTTCAAATTTATGTTGATGATATTATTTTTGGATCCACTGACACAAGACTGTGTGAAAAGTTTTCCAAACTCATGCAAAGCAAATATGAAATGAGCTTGATGGGTGAGTTATCTTACTTCTTGGGATTGCAAGTTAAACAAGTCTCTGATGAAATCTAAATTCATTAGACAAAATATGCCAAAGAACTTCTCAAGAAATTTGATATGGAGGACTCAAAAGTATCAAAGACACTTATGGCCACTACAAACAAGATTGACCCTGATAAGAATGGAAAAAAAGTTGCTTTGAAGACTTACAGGGGAATGATTGGATCATTGCTATATCTGACAGCAAGCAAGCCAGACATAATGTTTGCAACATGTCTTTGTGCAAGATATCAAGCTGACCCAAAGGAATCTCATCTCATTGCAGTGAAAAGAATCTTGAGATATATCAAGGGCACTACAGAGTTGGGACTTTCGTATCCAAAGGAGTCTGGATTTGAATTACTAAGATATGTTGGAAGTTAATGAGAATTTGAATGAGAATTGTTTTTTCATTTGAAATGGAAGATGCAAAGATGAGTTAAGTAAAGGGAACTTTGTCCCACATTGAAATTTGGAAGGTTTGTTGCTTACCTTTTATATGGGAAAGCAAGCTAACTAGTCAAATTGAGTGGCTACATTATGCTCCATCCTCCACGCGTGCGCGTAGGGGGGGGGGGGTTGCAAATCCTAGAATTTCTGAAGGACACTTTGGCGCGACTTGCAGACACGAATGCTGGACCGTAATTAGGTGGGCCTAATCAACCCAACGTTTTGCTGGTTTTCGGTGGGTGTTGAGCGTCAGGGGATACTCCGTGTCGTGGCCGTGGCCGAGTGACCCATCAGGGAATGCGAGTATCCATCAGGGTGTGCCGAGAAAGCCGTCATGGGGTCCGGCGAGTGACCCGTCAGGGGATGCGAGTATCCATCAGGGTGTGCCGAGAAAGCTGTCAGGGGGTGCCGCGTGCCCGTCAGGGGAAGCCGTTCGCGTCGTCAGGGGATGCCCGCAAATAGAGGGGGCGTAATCCACTAACAATGACGGTTAGGAACATGACCCTATAACTTAACAGTTGGGAACTGGCCATGTATCTCGATGGTTGAGAATGTGGCATTGCATTTGAATTAATGGAAACGTGGTTTGACTAAACGGTTCTCCCTTGCCTATAAATTGAGGCTCATTCCAGCAGAACAAAACACGAAAAATATACGATCTTCCATCCCTATTTTAATTTCTCATTCATTCAAGTATTCATTACAGTTTCTAGTACTGTTCGACAGTCGACAGACTTTATGCCAAGTCCGGTCTCTGTAATCCGTTGTATCTTGGGAAACAGTAGTCCAATGATCCTCTGGAACACCTAGTGAGGGGACTAAACTGTTTTAAGGAAAGCGTGTTTACACGTGCCTCGGATTTCAACTATATTTGATTTATTTAAGTCATTTCGAATATATTATTTTCCCCCAAATATTTTCCAACAATCTTAAAACAGTTTACCTTATTATTCGTGATGGCTAATCTCGAAGAGACTCCCGTTGATGTCACTTATGTTGCTGCTGCCAATACCTCTGCTTCAAATCCCACAAAGATGGATGCTTCCACCGTTAATGTTGTTCCTGTTGTTGCCACTGTCCATGTGTCCACCAAGTCATGTTGAAAAGTCAGAAAAATTCATTAGCGTTGCTACTGCGTTCAAACGGTGACAATTATATTTTTAACGGAGGATGCGGGCGCAAAGAAATTTGTGGTCGGACGGTTCCTTGATTATATGATGATTGATTCCAAGACTATAACAAGTCAAGTGCAGGAACTGCAATTAATTTTGCACAATATCCAAGCTGAGGGTATGTTGCTCAGTGAGTCTTTCTAAGTGGCTTCGGTCATTGAGAAATTACCTCTGGGCTGGAGAGACTTCAAGAATTACCTTAAGCACAAACGCAAGGAGATGTCCCTAGAGGATCTGATTGTTAGACTTCGAATTGAAGAAGACAACAAGAGATCCAAGTCTAAGGCATCAAACGGTGTTGGTGCTAAAGTTAATATTGTGGAGCATGACTCTAAGGGAAAGAATACCAACAAAGGCAAGGGCAAGTTGGGGCCAGTTAACGGCGGTTTCATAAAGCCAAAATACAAGTTCAAAGGCAAATGTTTCAAATGTGGCAAACAAGGCCACGAGTCAAATGAATGTCACTCATCCAAAAAGAAACGTGAGGCCAACTTGCTGAATGAGATCACCAAAGATGTGGATGATTTGAACTTGGTGGATGTGGTTACCGAGGTAAACATGGTGGAGTCCAATCCGAAAGAATGGTGGATGGACACCGGTGCTTCTAGACATGTTTGAACTAACAGGAACCAATTCTCCACTTTTGAGCTGGTTAACGGTGAGAAATTGTACATGGAAAATGTTGTTGTTGCGACAGTTGAAGGCAAGGGAAAGGTACTGCTAAAAATGACTTCAGGCAAGGTACTGACACTACAAGATGTGTTGTATGTGCCAAAAATCCGCAAAAACCTTGTGTTTGGTTCTTTGCTTAACAAACATGGCTTTCGCATTGTAATAGAGTCTGACAAGCTTATTCTGTCTAAATCAGGAATGTTTGTAGGAAAGGGGTATGCCACTGATGGGCTGTTTAAATTAAATGTAATGACTATTGTCAACAAAATTAATGAAAGTACCTCTTCTGCTTATTTGATTGAGTTTTCAAATTTATGGCATGGTAGACTAGGTCATGTTAATTTTAATTCGATTCATCGTTTAATTAACTTGAACCATATACCAACATTCCAGATTAATTCAGAAAACAAATGCGAAGCTTGTGTTGAAGCAAAATTAACCAAGTTGTCGTTCCCATCTATAACGAGAAGCACTGAATTGCTTGAATTAATTCATAGTGATGTTTGTGATTTGAAGATGATTCAAACACGTGGTGGTAATAAATATTTTATCACCTTCATCGATGATAGTACAAAATACTGCTATGTATATTTGATGAAAAGCAAAGATGAGGCCTTAGAAAAGTTTATTCTCTATAAAACTGAGGTTGAGAATCAACTTGGTAAAAGGATCAAATGATTGAGGAGTGTTAGGTTTTAGAACATTTGATGATGATTGTCTTTAGATTACTTAGAGTACAAATGTATAGAAAGTGTTAATTAGTAACACTGAAGTTTTGTAGCTAGCAGTTATCTTTTTGTTTGTAATTCATTCATTCTTTGTAAAGAGAGATAATCATTTCTTATTTGTAAGTAACTGCTAGAATGGAGTATCAAAGCTTCAGCAAGTCGAAATGTGTATTTGATCCGTTAGAGTTTACAAAAAGGCTTGTCAGAGACTAGGAAAACTTGTCAGAGACTAAGGAATTTTTATCTATCAGAGAGTAGTTTTGCCTGTCGGAGACTAAGGCTTACATCATCAGAGACTAAGTCTAAAGGAGTCGGAGACTAAAGTTTACGTCATCGGAGACTAAGGATAAAAGCATCAGAGACTAAGCAAACGTCATCAGAGACTAAACCTTAAGCATCAGAGAGTAAATAACTCTATCGGAGACTATACAATCTGACGTCATCAGGGACTAAAAGCACCAGAGACTAGTGATGACGTCACCAGAGACTAAAGATGATGCATCAGGGACTAAATGTTATTTATTTCCTGAGAGATACAGAGTTCAAATTGAATAAGGATTGTCTTCCACGTAAAGCAAGATATTATTAAAGACGTAGCTAGTAAGGAAACTAACCAGAAATCAGTTCCTATCAAAAAGGAAAAATTGTATTTGATTCGAATAAGGAAGCTGAATTTTATTCAGAATAGAAATTAAGTTAATAGTAATTCAGTTTAAAAAAAAGGGAAGCTGTAATTAGGTTAACAGAGAATTGTAATTCGAAGCTGTATAGGTTTTTCATAGTTTGTATCTTTTCCTATACAAAATAGAAAAGAAGTTGATGATCATATTTGTTATGGTTGTTAGAATTTGTAATCAGTTGTGAAATCAATATAGCAATTGTTTATAAATTGATTTGAGTTTTTGTTCTTTATATTCCGCAAGAAAGTTTAATTTCTTAAAGAACAAAAAATTCGAAAAGTATTCAAAGAACTTGTATTCAACCCCCCCTTCTACAAGTTCTCGGCATCTCACTGGAAAACAAGGAGCGATAGAGGTGTCAAGTATGAGGCACCGATTTGTGACTTCTGTGTGAAACATGGAATTATTCATGAAGTAACGACACCTTATTCTCCACAATCTAACGGGGTTGCTGAACGGAAAAATTGCAATCTAAAAGAAATGATGAATGCGATGTTACTTAGTTCCGACTTACCTCCAAATATGTGGGGAGAAGCTATCTTGTCAAGCAATTACCTTTTAAATAGGGTACCCCAGAAAAAGGAGGACAAGACTCCGTATGAACTATGAAGAAGAACGAGACCATCCTACAAATACTTGCAAGTGTGGGGGTGTCTTGCTAAGGTTGCTGTTCCAGCACCTAAGACAGTTAAGATTGGTCCTAGAACAGTGGACTGTATCTTCGTTGGGTATGCACATAATAGTAGTGCTTATCGTTTTTTCGTGTATGATTTGACAATACCAGATATACACAAGAATACGATAATGGAATCAAGGAATGCGTCTTTCTTTGAAAATGTTTTTCCATGCAAGTCTAGCAGTGGATCTAGTTCAGTTAAACGGACTAGTGAAGAAATTCAAGATCACACTGAAGTTCAAGAAATTGAACTGAGATGGAGTAAACGAGCAAGAGTGGAAAAATCATTTGGTGATGACTTTGAAACCTACCTGTTGGATAAGGAGCCATTGACTTATGCTGAGGCAGTGAGTTCGACTGAGGGACCTATGTGGCAAGAAGCCATAAAAAGTGAAATTGATTCCATCTTGCAAAATCACACTTCGGAGTTGGTCGATCTCCCTCTTGGGAATAAACCATTAGAGTCTAAGTGGATTTTCAAGAGGAAAATGAAACCAGATGGTTCCATTGATAAATACAAGGCAAGACTTATAATTAAAGGGTATAAGCAACGCGAAGGCTTAGACTACTTTGATACGTACTCTCCCGTGTCGAGAATAAATTCTATAAGGTTGATTCTTGCTATTGCAGCCTTGAGAAATTTGGAAGTCCATCAAATGGATGTGAAAACAGCTTTCTTAAATGGAGAGTTAGATGAAGAAATCTACATGGAGCAACCCGAGGGCTTTAGAGCTCCAGGGACCGGGAAGAAAGTATGTAAGCTAGTTAAATCATTGTATGGTCTTAAACAAGCTCCAAAGAAGTGGCATGAAAAGTTTGACTATACAATGATCACTAGTGGATTCAAAATCAATGAGTGTGACAAATGCATTTATGTCAAAGAGACTAAAAGCAGTTATGTCATTTTATGTCTATATGTAGATGATATACTCATTGTTGGTAGCTCTGACAAGTTGGTCAAGTCTACAAAGGATATGTTGAATTCCAAGTTTGACATAAAAGACATGGGTTTTGCGGATGTGATCTTAGGAATTAAAATCCTTAGAACCGCAGATGGTATAGTCTTAAGTCAGGCTCATTATGTGGACAAAATTCTTGATAAGTTTAACAAGGATGATCCATGTGTTGCAAAAACGCCATTAGATAGTAATTTCCACTTAACCAAGAACCTTGCTGAAGGTGTTTCCCAAGTGGAATACTCACGCATTATTGGGAGTTTGATGTATCTAATGAGTTGCACACGTCCTGATCTTGCTTTCGTGGTAAGCAAGTTGAGCTCCTACACGAGTAATCCTAGTACTGAGCATTGGACTGCTATAACTAGAGTATTACGATACTTAAGATATACTCGTGACTACGGATTATATTATACCAGATATCCTGTTGTGCTAGAAGGCTACACGGATGCTAACTGGATATATGATATAAAGGAATCAAATTGCACTAGTGGTTATGTGTTCACACTAGCTGGAGGTGCAGTGTGGTGGAAGTCTGCTAAACAGACTGTGATAGCCAAATCCACAATGGAGTCAGAGTTTATTGCTCTAGATAAGTGTGGTGAGGAGGCTGAATGGTTACGCCATTTTTTGGAAGATATTCCAAATTGGGGTAAACTTGTGGCGCCTATTAGCATTCACTGCGACAGTCAGTCTGCTATCGGTAGAGCGCAAAGTACTATGTATAATGGTAAGTCAAGACATATTAGTCATCGACATAATACCATTAGACAATTAATCTCAACTGGAGTTATCTCAATTGACTATGTTAAGTCAAAAGAGAATATTGTGGATCTGTTAACCAAAGCATTGAACAAAGAAGCAGTTGAGAGATTGACCAAAGGAATGGATGTAAGCCTATGAAATGTTAAAAGTTTTATGAAGGAAAACCCAACCTAGTTGACTGGAGATCCCAAGATCTAGGTTCAAAGGGACAACCTAATCGTGCGACTTCGTGTGATCAGTGTGGGGGTAACCTCAACTCATTCCTGTCAAGAAACAGTGATAAAAATGGTAAGGTTAGCATTATGTGCTTTAATGACTACTAAGAGAGTATCGTGTTTACTCTGGATTTAGGCAGTCACCTATGTGAAAGAGAAGTGGGGCCGCTTCAAAGGAGAACTAGAAGGCTTAGTTCTTTAACAACTCTTGCAGAACCAAGGGGGTTCCATGGCCACAATGGACCAAATTATGAGAACAGAATGCCATAGAAATGGTTCCTGTGTACTGTATGTGGGTCTCTTTACTATAATAGATGGACAGTTCAAAGACATCATGTCTACTGGACAGCTGGTAAAGCAAGCATACTTTACAAAGGGGAAGTTCAAAGGATAATACCTACTTTCTCTATGCAGGGATCAATTAATGAACACTTTAACCTAGACAATATCTCATTCATGTGGGGGATTGTTGGAAGTTAATGAGAATTTGAATGAGAATTTTTTTTTTCATTTGAAATGGAAGATGCAAAGATGAGTTAAGTAAAGGGAACTTTGTCCCACATTGAAATTTGGAAGGTTTGTTGCTTACCTTTTATATGGGAAAGCAAGCTAACTAGTCAAATTGAGTGGCTACATTATGCTCCATCCTCCACGCGTGCGCGTAGGGGGGGGGGGGGTGCAAATCCTAGAATTTCTGAAGGACATTTTGGCGCGACTTGCGGACACGAATGCTGGACCGTAATTAGGTGGGCCTAATCAACCCAACGTTTTGCTGGTTTTCGGTGGGTGTTAAGCATCAGGGGATACTCCGTGTCGTGGCCGTGGCCGAGTGACCCATCAGGGAATGCGAGTATCCATCAGGGTGTGCCGAGAAAGCCGTCAGGGGGTGCTGCGAGTGACCCGTCAGGGGATGCGAGTATCCATCAGGGTGTGCCGAGAAAGCCGTCAGGGTGTGCCGAGAAAGCCGTCAGGGGGTGCCGCGTGCCCGTCAGGGGATGCCTTCCGCGTCGTCAGGGGATGCCCGCAAATAGAGGGGGAGTAATCCACTAACAATGACGGTTGGGAACATGACCTTGTAATTTAACAGTTGGGAACGTGGTCCTGTAACTTAACAGTTGGGAACATGGCCATGTATCTCGACAGTTGAGAACGTGGCATTGCATCTGAGTTAATGGAAACGTGGTCTGACTGAATGGTTCTCCCTTGCCTATAAATAGAGGCTCATTCCAGCAGAACAAAACACGAAAAATATACGATCTTCCAGCCCTGTTTTAATTTCTCATTCATTCAAGTGTTCATTACAGTTTCTAGTACTGTTCTACAGTAGACAGACTTTGTGCCAAGTCCGGTCTTTGTAATCCGTTGTATCTTGGGAAACAGTAGTCCAACGATCCTCTGAAGCACCTAGTGAGGGGACTAAACTGTTTTAAGGAAAGCGTGTTTACACGTGCCTCGGATTTCAACTGTATTTGATTTATTTAAGCCATTTCGAATATATTATTTTCCCCCAAATATTTTCCAACAGGATATTCTGATGCTGACTTTGGAGGATGCAGTATTGACAGAAAGAGTACAACAGAAAGCTGTCAATTTCTAGGAGGAAGACTTGTATCATGGCTCAGCAGAAAGCAACACTCAATCTCTACATCTACTGCTGAAGCTGAATATATTGCAGCTGGAAGTTGTTGTGCACAAATTCTATGGATGAAAAATCAACTAATGGATTATGATCTGAACTATTCCAAGATTCCAATAAGGTGTGATAACACAAGTGCCATTGCCATTGCTGAAAATCCAGTGCAACATTCTAGAACCAAGCATATAGAAATCAGATATCATTTTATCAAGGAACATGTTATGAATGGGAATATTGAACTACAGTTTGTACCTTCAAATCAGTAGCTGGCAGACATATTCACCAAAGCTCTTGATGAAGCCACGTTCTCAAATCTTGTGGGAGAGCTGGGAATGGTGAATTATGCATCAGGGTCAGAGTCAAACTCCTAAGTTTTGGTATTTCTAACCCATTTCATAAGTTCTTGATAAAATCAATTGATATGTGGTTGTATATGTTCAAATTGTAAATATGTATATACTGGTATATTCTGCATTTTGTTGTTTTGTTTTTGTTTTGACTGATGCATCAAGGGCAGAGCTTCCTTAAGGACGCATTAGGGTCAGGGTATCCGGCTCGCTTGTCAGGGTCAGGGTGTTCGACTCGTACGACAGGATCAAGGTGTCCAAACTGTGTGTCAGGATCAGGGTGTCCATCTTGTGCATCAGGGTCAGGGTATGTACATACAGTAAATCATCAGGGTAAGTTTAAATGTTTTTTACAGCATCGGGATTCACGGTCAGTTAAGTGATGACAACTCATCATTAAGTTCTTCTCTCACTGATGACGTGTCATCACAGAAACTGAACTGACTCCCTGATGGCGTGTTTTTAGGAGAAGTTTTCAAACGTCAATAGGCGGGTATTAATACTCTATCTCTCCTACTTTTTAAAACTCCTCCAAACTTTTAATCTTTTTCTGATATTTGCTCGAGTTTTCTTCTTCTTCTCTCTCGTTTTAACATAAACCCTAGAACTTCAAATCTTCAAAGCATCCATGGCACGCCAACAGATTCCGAGGAACTTGACAGTCCCACCCACGAACTATGTGGGTTTCTCTGACATTGATGAGGTAAATGAATGCTTTAAACTAATAATGAACTATCTACTCAACTCAGAGTATAATAAATCCATCTTTACCAATGAAGAAATGTCGAGGGAAGCACTATCTTAACTGTGGACGAGTGCCAAGTTCATGTACTCCTCCACTAGGCCTGATGCAGTTAAGGGAATCTCATTCAAAGTTTCCTCTGAGAAAGGAAAAATAACCCCTTCCAGACTTAACACTACTTTGGGGCTACCTACTCAAGATCTGGTGGACGCACCCAGTGATGCAGACCTACTGGATTTCTTGAGGGAATTGGGTTATAACGCTGCTCCCAACGCAGTGTTAAAGTTCAAAGACCTCAAGAGGGTAAATGTTAAGCGGGAGATCTCTTACTTGTTTGATACAATCACCAAGGCATTCTCAGGTAAGTGTTCTAACTTTGAGGTTATTACCTCTTTAACTTTGAAAATAGCATACGCAATAATTAAAAATGTAAATATAAATATAGGTAAAATAATTTTTGATGACCTTGTAAATAAATTAGGTAATTTTAATAATAGGAAAATTGAAGTATATTATGCAAGATTTTTGTTTATGATTATTAAAGACCAAATTACTAATTTTTCTTTTGAGAATGATATAACTGTACAGACATACAAGCAAACAAAGAAATTGTTTGCAGAAATAATAAAGAAATCATATACAGCCGAACCATTTGCACTTCCGCAGCATATGGTACAGTAGTAAATTCTTCACCTTCAACTTCTCAAACTGTACATTCTTCACCTTCATCTACTACGGCAGAAAAAACAACCACCTCTCTGCCTACCGAAGTAGAACAACCAATTTCCACCCAACCACTCTCAATAACCCAACCGATAGTCTCCCAAAAGACTATTGGGATTAAAAGAAAACCCAGTGAAGTTACCACATCAACTGAGGGGGAGCAAGGAGAGAGAGTAATTGGCTACAGGCGTAAGAAGAAGAAGGGAGCCACGAGTGTTACCCAAGAGCCTGACTAGGCAGTATCCTCTCAAAAGGATACTGCTTTTGATAAGGAATTAAACATATTTCTAACTAGTTCCTCTTAAAAGGAATTAGTTATTGAAAATAGTCCCCAACCAGGGACACAGTTGAGTGAGGCACATACACTGACCATAGACACTGATGGACCTACCATCAGGGTCTCTGAGAGCCACTTGCAGATATCTGACACAGTGAGTGCACACACCACTCAAGATGTTGTAGTTTAGAAGCTTCTCAATAAGATCAACATGAGTCATAAGCATTCTTTTACATCATCTTTTGATGAATCACCTCCTCGTTCAGTGATTCAGCCAACACTCCCATCTACACCACTTCGTTCTTTCTCTGTTCCTCAAATTTTTTCAGATATAATGACACAAACATTAAGTGTCATACAATCAGATTCTCCACATTCTCAATTCGTGGAGGAGCCAACATTCTTTGACACAGTGTTTGGTAGTCAACACTCTCAAATGGTTGACTCATTTTTACTTGATACAAACACTGATGATCAAATAGGGGACATAGACTCCATTGTACATGCTACCGCAATAATTCTTTATGTACCCCCAATTGTATATACTTCCTCTATAGAAACATACACTTCTCCAATTATACATACACACTTTACTTTTTCTTTTTCTCCTATCACAACTGTCGAACCAGAATCTGCACATACTTCACTTGAACTGGTCACAGTTGATGATTTCCAAGCCCATAGGAGACCCTCTAGGACAATTTTGAGTGAGACTGAGAAAATACTTAGTGCTGAGAGGCAAAGTCAATCCCTTGAGAGGACTTTGGCAAAAGGAAAGCAAGAGAGTACTGCCTTAGTAGGCAAAGAAAAAGAAGAGAATATGAGTGATGCCTTAGAAGGCAAAGAAAAAGGAGAGGATGAGAGAGATAAGGATGAGATCATTGTAAATAAAGAACAGAGAGAAAACACAGTTACTGTATATACTACTTCTACCTCTGAAAGTGATGAAGATGATGCTCCCCAAGATGATTTTTCCCAGTTCATCGGAGTTGATTTGTACTTTTAGCAGAATCAAATGTCGGACACTGTACAGTTATTAAAGCAAGAGTTAGCTAGAACTACTGATCCAATCTTGATCAAAGTGTTAAAGTCACAGATCATGATTGGTCAGTCAATAGATATAGAAAATCAAAAATTGTATACACATTTTTCTTCAAAGATACAAAATGTACAGCAAGTTGTCGACTCCCTAGTCACCAGCCAGACCCTCCTCAGAATGAAGAAACAAGCTGACACTGTAGACAAGAAGCTTGCTGATCTCACTTCCCAACTGACCAGCATGAAAACTCTACAACATTCCATGGCTGGCACTTCGCAACAAGTTCTTCAAGTCACATCCCGACTCTCAACTCCCACTGATGATGCTGTCAAAAAGGGGGAGAAATCAACTAAGCAGTCGTCAGGGGATGTTGTTGAGAATTCAAGTCAACCATCAGGGGATGTGACTGCTCCTGTTCCTGCTCCAAAATCCAAGGATAAAGGCAAGGGTATCCTGATTGAGGAACCAAAGAAGAAATCCAACACTCAATCAGAGCCTAAGCTACTTGGAGATGCCATGAAAACAGTCCACTTTCCAACACCCGTTGAAGCTGTAATTGATGGGAAAGTGGAGCTAGTCTACCCTCAAGATAAAAAGCTAGTGGAAGCTGATGCACTATTTGCACAACAACTTCAAGAAGATGAAGAGAGGGAAATGGCAATGGAACAGGATGAAGCAAAGAAGAAGAAAAGTGTTAGGCCCAGGACCTCCAGGAATCCTCAGCAAAGAAGATCTCAGAACCCTAAAGGTGCATCAGGGGATAAAAATCAAGATAAATCTGAAGACCCTGATGCCACTAAATCCAAGTCATCTAAAGCCAAGGATCAAGCACCTTCTCCTATTACCACAGCATTTGGTCAACCCACTATAGTTGAATCTCTCAAAGAAGAAAGGCGCAAAAACCTGTCATTTATGTTCTCCATAAAAAGCATAGATGTCAGGTTCAACAATAGAAGGGATTAGATGATAACAGTTCAACTTAAAAGTGGGTTGCAATTAAATGTCACAATGGACTGGTTTAGGAGAATGGATGCTGAACAGCTGGGATTAGTTCTGAATTTAATTTCAAAATCGTCAGTGGCTAATAGAGACTTGAGGGGACTGATTGATAAGCTGAAGAGAGTCATCAACGATGATAGGAGTCTGCCCACAGCCTTGGAAAGACCTTTGAAGCTGTTTTACAAATCCACTGATGGGCAGGAGAAAAACATTAAAATCAAAGACGTTGATGGCCTCGACCTGGAGGAAGCGATGCATGTTCTAAGTCAAATAGCTTATTACAAAAATGAACATGTCATCCAGTTCAGAATCCTGCTGATTCAGAAAGTGTTGAAGGAGATTGAAGAAACCAAAGCTGATGATGGGAACACTGCAGTAAGGGATGTGCCACCAGTGAAGGGATTCAAAGAATATCCAAAAATGATCACTAGCCCCATGGGTGTTAAATTCAAAAATAAAAAGGGGGAGATCATTACCTTCTACTGGTCACAACTTGCTGCAGCCAATGTTTAAGAAATAAAATCTGTCCTTGAAACTTTTGAATCCAGCAGGAATGTCAACATTGTTAACTTCAGAAAACCTCTTCAAAAGGAGCTGGAGCAACTGGAAGCAGGAGGAGAAGACAACAGACTAAGGATTCCTGATCAAAACCCAAATCAAAGAAGACAAGGCCTTGGAAGTGACTCTCAACCGATTGAATCAAGTCATCCATTGCCCTTTGTCTCAGCAAAAAGGAAAAGGGATCCTGATGTCTAATACAACATTCTTTTTGTAATAGTTATAGGAAAATACTTGTACAGAAATTCTTTTATTAGTTCATTCAAAATTCTTTCTTGTACTTAGTATTGGTTTTGACATCATCATCAGTGTATCTAGAGATTTATGGTTATCCAATTGATAAACATAAATAGGGGGAGATTTATGGTTATCCAATTGATAAACATACCCTTATGATCAGGTTATCGAACTCAACATAGACTCGTTCTGATTAAGATTCTATATTGGTTGGCTTATACACGTTCAACATTTTATCCACGTATAATATTAATTAATAAAATATAATTAATATTTAACTAATTATTATTATTATTATTATTATTATTATTATTATTATTATTATTAT
>CM025784.1:20637617-20692826 GCA_014636745.2 Centella asiatica | reverse complement strand
ATTATTATTATTATTATTATTATTATTATTATTATTATTATTATTATTATAACATATTATTCAATAATCTCCTCTTATCTTCTAAATATATAATAATAATAACGAACCATATATGAACACAAGATACCAAAATACCATGCAACTAAATTCAAATAAAATCATCCATGCACGTCCAAATCAAACAAAGTCCAAGTATTGAGATTTTGAATCAAAAAAAATTCCACAAATGAATAAGTTTACATGGTGGTGAATAATATCCGAATAAAATAAAACAAACAAATATTATGGCTCAAAGATTCAACTAACCACAATATTCTACTTGTCTAGTAAATCATCATTCTCTATAAAGAAATCTATTTATCTCATCCAGTTTCAACATTTTTTGTAAATTTTCTCTAAATTGACAATTGTTAGAGTTAAATGATGATGATGATGTTTATGTAATAAATTGTGCAACTGTAAATACTTGAGGTATTTTATTGACCTTAAGATCAACACAAGTTTTGCATCCACTGATAATAAACTTATTCATCAGTGGATGGTCAATCTCTTCACAAGTCAAGTCAGAAAACAGAAACATTCAAAGGACTTGACAAAGTGAAGAAGAATGTCTGATGTTACTTGTAAACAGTCAAAGTATTCCGCACATCAGAAATTCTAAACAAAGTTACATTGATTAAGCTCCATCAGAGGGAACCCATCAGGGGGAACCCATGGGGAACCCATCAGGGGAACTCATCAGGGAAACCTGTCAGGGTATGACGAAGGCAGACCAACCCATCAGGGAAACCTATTAGGGTATGACGAAGGCAGACCTACCCATCAGGGAAACACTTCAGGACATGTCAGTTTCAGGCCAACCCATCAGGGTAACCTGTCAGGGGGAATGGCCAACATGGCATCAGTGGAAGCCAACAGTGTGTACCGTCAGTCATAACCATCAGGATCAAGAAGCACTAAGTGAAACTCAAGTGAAAGTTGAAGCCCTGATCCAGTCAATAAGCATCAGGGGATTCAAAAGCACTGATCAAAGTCCATTAGGGCTGGTAGTCAGTGGATCGTTATGACAGCAGGCTCCCGTCATCAGTACTTACACGAAAATCAACATAACGTGTTACAGAAGCAAGAAATATCAACTGGAAATATATTTTTTGAAGTTTGTTTTTGATCCAATGAGAACTCTCTCGTATTAAATGCACACAGATCAGGGGAAGAAAAAGTAGCAACAAAGCATGCAGCAGTCTGACACATAGGGCTACGATGTGACGTACTTACGGCTAAGTTGAGAGAAGCAGCACGTCTCAAGCTCGTGATTTCAACCACTGATTCAACATATAAGCAAAGGAGTTCTCATTACAAAAGAAAAAGAGAGATTAAATCTATAAAACAAAGATAGAAGCATAAAACACTAGGAAGCTTTGTAATATATTTCTTGAGAGATTTATTTTTCAGAGAAAAGTTTTCGTAGCTAGTGAGTGTGAGAAGCTGTGAATTTTATTTACAGAAGTTGTAGCTGTAAATCACATTTGTGATTATACAGATTTCCAGAAAAACCCCAAGTTTTAATATAACTATTATAACTTGAATCTGTGTATTCATATTACATAGTTTTTCTAATCTGTGCAGCTGTTTCCTGTAAGTTCTTTTAAAAGTTAAAAAAAAGGGAAAAAAGTTTGTAGTGTTTGTATTCTTCCCACCACCCCCCCCCCCCCTCTACAAACACTTGAGCCTATTTTGCACCACCAACAACAATTTAACATAAAATTTCGTGTAAAGCATCCCAACAAATTTCAATCACTAATCGCCATTGAAGAACAATACAAGTATCTAGTTTAGACATTCTAAACTTAGTACAAGTCATCAAAACATAATTCTGTTAGAACAAAATAGGCTCAAGTATTTGTGTGGGGGGGGGGGGGGGGGGGGGGGGGGGACAAATACAAATACTCAAAACATTTTTGATCTTAAAATACTTGAAAAACTTTAATGACTTTTAAAATAAACACCCAAGATTTCAAGTTAAAATAGTTGTATTAAAATTTGAGGTTTTTCTGAAAATCTGGTTAATCACAAATGTGATTAGTCAGCTACAAATTCTGTAATGAATTACAGCTACAAATTCACACTCACTAGCTTCACTCTTTCTTTGAATATTTCTCTCAAGATATATTACAAAACTTATCTCTAGTGTTTGTGTGTTTCAATGTGTTGGTTGATCCGTTGGATTGATACTCTATGTAATGAGAACTCTTTTGCATATATAAAAGATCAGTTGTTGAACCCACATGCTTGGACGTACTTCTCTTTTCAACCTAGCCGCATATATGTCACATCGATGCCCTTTTGGAATAATGTGTCAGACTGTTGTTACTTTTATTGCTTCTTTTTCTTCCCTAATCTGCGTGCATTTAATGATCGAGAGTTGTCATTGGACCACCAAACTTCAAGAGATATCTTTCCAGTTTATATCTCTTACTTCCATAACAAGCTTCATTGATTTGCGTGTAAGACCTGATGACGAGTATATGCAGTCATAACTATCCACTGATGGCAAGCCCTGATGTGAACTTTATCAGTGCTTCTGAATCCCCTGATGACGAGTCTTGTCAAAGACTAGATCAGTGCTTCAAACTTCACTTGAGTTATCCAAGTGCTTCTTGATCCTCAGATGTTAAGACTCAAGGCATACACTGATGGCTTCCACTAATGCAGTGCTAAGCATTCCCCTTGACGGGTTTCCCTGACGGGTTAACTTGACACTGTCATACCCTGATGTATTCCCCTGATAGGTTGACATGTTACTGTCATGCCCTGACACGTTCCCCCTGATAATTTTGTCTTGCCACTGTCATACCCTGACGCGTTCCCCTGATAGGTTGGTCTGCCTTTGTCATCCCCTGATGGGTTCCCCTGATGGATTCCCCTAATGGTTTTAATCACTGAAGCCTTGTTGAATTCGCTTGGAATGTCTGATGTGCGGAATACTAAAGTGATTTTAAGTAACAACAGACATTCCTCTTCACTATCAAGTCCTTTAGAAGTTTCAACTGATGACTTGCCTAGTGAAGTGCAGTTTATCCCCCGATGACTAAATTGATCATCAGTGGATTCAAAACTTGTGCAGATATATTAAGGTTTATAAAGTACCTTAAATATTTATAGATGCACAATTTATTCTCTAAACATCATCATCATTATTTATCTCTAACAGATTCCAAAAAAAAAAAAACTTTCATTCTTCATCTTAGATACCAGTCATATCCAAAGAATGTACTAATAATTTCTAATTAACATAGTTTGATGTATAAGTGTCTAGTTCAACTCCTAATAACTTAGCACCAATCACATATCAAATTATAATGCATCATCACTAAGTTTTGAATCATAAAATAGTTTGTTATAGAAGTATCTAGTTCAACACAAAAAAACTTAGTATCAATCACTACACTAAACTATTTTTCATCTCATTATCAACAAGTTTCCAACACATAGAACTTATTCAATTATGGTTTCTCTCATGAAAGATAAGAACCACACATGTCTTAGTTTGGAGTGTTATAGTTTCATACCTAACATAATTCTATTATGATGTATCATCAAATTTGGAATGACACAACAAATCTTGAGAGACATATCATCAAATTTGGAATGATATAAAGAAACTACAACATCAAGACATATCAAATTTAATACTCAAACAAATAAATTAAGAATAAGCCATACTAGGTTACAAATTGTTTAAGAGACTCTAATCTAATAGTTTTAATCTTAACTCATCAATAATGGATATATGATAAAAACCTATTATTTGAACGTATTGTAAGGGTAACAATCTCAATACTTTCTTTAAATATTAAAGAGTGTTCAAACAAAATTCTGTACAGTTTGTTTCTCACTACTTTCTAGAAAATACATTATAAATTTATCCTTGGAATATCTAGAACAAAACTTCTATTAACTCTATTTTTAAAATAATAAAAACTAGAGTATAGAGTTCCAACTGCAAATCATATCATGGTTTTTCAATTCAATAATGCACTATCTAATGTATAAATATACACATTGAAACCAACAAGCCATCAAACATCTTTCTAAAATTACATGATTATATTAACATAAAGCATATCATTGAGCACATATAAAGTATCTCATCAACATCTAGGAAATTTCATATCTCGTCAGTCTCTAGAAAATCTCATAATTCTATTGGGATTACAAAAAGTCTACTAAACATACCAACTACAAATGATATGCTAATACTTGTGCAAATCACAACGCATATGAGACTACTGACTAGTTTGGATTAATCCAACTGTCTCATAAGTTTATACTTGATCACATTGTTTCTCAATCTAATTGTATCACTGCATCCATCATAGCAAGTTGACTAAGATAAAATCTTATCTATCACACAAACTCACTAACATATCAAAAAGTTTAAAAAGTCTCTAACAACAATATAATACTATATAAGCAAATTATCACAACTCTATTTGACATACAATATGAGTAAAGATATTACTCGAATCACCAACAATATATCTCAAGTTCTTTATTTCATGTTAAAACTATTACAATTTAAATGTTTATACAAAATCTTACCTCATAATTTGATTAATTAACATATTTAATTATTAATTCCTTACATAATAAACATTTCAGGTTGATTTGCCTAAATTACCATATAACTAAACATGTATTCACATTTACACCAACGTGACAAGTAGAAGAATACTTATCAAACACACATGACAAATTTGTGAATGAATGTTACAATAAATCATTCTCTAATCTAACTATATAGTCATTATCTATTAAATGTTCCAATCTCATCCAAAATCTGTCACAAATAAATTTCTTCTGCAATAAAAAATTACAGTTTATAATTGTTCGCATATTTGCAAATTAACTATCCTAGAGTTTACTATATAACTAAGAATTCATATCACTATCAATGATTTTTTTCCATATGAATGAGTATTTAAATCTCATCTCCTCCTTATCGGAATGATGGATAACAACTTAATTAACAGGTGACAAAGTGCACACCAAAATCACTAGGTACTCGTTATTAAATAGATACTAGCAAGAATTCTAATTCAACAATCCAAGTATCAAGCTTCAGTAAAATTAGGCTCAAACAAGACTCATTCATCATTTAACCATATAATTCTCATAAAATAGAGACATTGTAATTTGATAAATAATCTCAATAAAAATGCAAATTTTGCTTCCAACAATACATTTGTTGAAAATCAAAGTATGTCTATAACTCTATCCATTACAAATCTTAGACAAACACATATTTATCATATTTCACACATTGAACTTCTTAGAATTTGTATTTACTATATATAGTATACAGTCCTAAACTTTACAACTCACAAAGTCAAAAGTTCATTTAGACAAATTCTACCAGAAGAGTAAAAATAATAAAATTAGAGTGAGTTATCATCCTAAAATATAACTACAACTGAAAACTCATCTCCCTAATAACAAGTAGGCATGTCGTTTTCTATAATGTAAATTTCTGTCATAGCCAACATTTTATTTTGGCTATATGACTCCATTGAGTGAGTATGAGATTCAAATTTCAAGGATTCATGAAAAATCATATAAATCATATAACCTTGAACACTATTGTTCTATATTCTCCTCTTCTTTAACAGATTCAATTATTTTTTTCTTCACAATTAATCCGTAAAAATTTGTCAAAATCTTTAACTTTTAATAAATATTCTAAGTATCTATTATAATCATCTATAAAATTGAACACATACTTCTAACTAGCTCTTGCGATTCAACTCATTAAAACACTCATATATTAGAATGTATTAACCCAAATAATTGTGTGAAAATCAAATTTAAAAGAATTTTTAGCACACTCTTCACACGAGTTATATTTTATAGGTTCAAATAATGACAATTTATGAGTTATAACAATAGTTAATAAATTTTGTAATTCACATGTAGCAAAATTTGTTATCATAATTTAGGATCAACAAGAATTAAATTGACTCAGTTAATCGCATCAACTAAACTCAATTTACGCATGTCATTAACAACTTAAGTATAAAATTACATGAGTTAACTACTAAAATTACTCTACTTTTAACAAAAATAATTTACATACTTCCATCACATAATAAACTAATTACAATCTTAGTTAACACAAATACAATTTAATATCCTTTGCAATCGTAATTTTTTGTTTGTGCGTTCATGATAAGTAATTCCTTCATCTAATCATCATTATAGAGATTTGGTCTCTACATTATCAATTACCTCCTGAAATTGATAAATTTAGTCTATTAATTAAATCATGTATTAGGTTATATCATAATAAGGTAATTTAAAATTATCGGATTATTTCATATATAGTGACCAAACACGTTACAGTACGTTGTAGTATTTTCCTGCCTCAAAAAATTATATTAATTACATTTGTGTAGGTCTCTAAAAATTTGATTTTAGCTATCTTTTAACTTACTAACAGTTTACAAGAAATTTCTAATTTATTTCTCATACTTTGGTCTATTTGAATAATCAATCATTACTCTTATTATCTAACACATAACAATGTACACAAATGTCATTAATTATAACACATGGTATTTTGCACAAAAAATGAATTTAAAACTAAAAATTCAAATTTTGAAACTTATCTCGTGAGAGAACCCATTCTTCAATAAATTTTTGACATTTTTCCATCCCAAATTATTAGGTTCATTGCTCGTTTTATCCATGTGACTTCATTTGTTACTCGCAAAATTAATATAAAATGGTCAAAATACATTCACATACTCAACATTGAATTGTATTATATTATACAAATAATAAACTAAGACTCATAATTGTTCAAATTTAATTAACCTAAACAAATATTGAATTTAATTAATTCAAATAAATCTCAATGTTAATTAACCCGAACATCAAGGTTTTGTTAATATTATATTATCGTGACAATGTTGGTGAAATTGAACATCACTTGGACAAAAGGTCAGGTTAAACTTCTGACTCACGACTTCCGGCCTAACATACCCAATTCCAAAGAGTTTATTCCAAGTATTCCATTAACATCAAGCCACTACACTAACATAACTCACGCCCGAAATTACAATGGTTTCACGCAACAATCGTCACGGACATTGCAGCACCAGAAACTCCTGACGACGATAATGGTCACGACGATCCAAACCAGACTAGCGGCAGTGTCTCGATCAGCGGCGGACTAACTCTGATAGAACAAGAACAAAGTATCGAAACGAGGTCAAAATCTCTCGGACAAACAATTGGTCAGTCACGGTAAACACAATCAAATTAATCTTCAATTATTGTTCTTCATAGGCACGTTTCAAGATTGTTAATTTTAGGAGACAAGAACAATAATAATTGATTAAATAATAAAAATGAGAAAATGATATAAATGTATATAAGATTTTACTTGAGACATGACACATTCGAATACATTGTTTGTTGCCCCAGCAAAATATATATACACACTCTTATAATCAGGTTATCGAAATCTAACATAGACCCATAATATTAAAATTATACATCGACTCATACACCTCACATACACTTTTAACGTTTTGTCTATATATAATATTAATTAATAAAGTATAATTAATATTTAACTAATTATTATTATTAATATATTTTAAGCATATTATCCACCACCTATAATTATCTTTTTTCTTTATATATATTACACTAACACACACGGACATATCATACACACACACACACGAAGTCACCACACAAACCCACGCACACCATGGCACATGTAAACCACACGCATACGAAACACTCCCTCACACAAAATTAGGCACAACACTCCTCACACACACACATACATGCATATACTTCACACGCTCATGTACCATATCAATATTATTTTAATACTAATATAATATATATTACGTATTTAAAAATTACAATGAATTTGCATTTTATTATTGGTCACCTCACTAATCAAAATTTGTGGATAAAAATTGCACACATATGACATATTTTATAAACTAAGTTTACATCCATTAACACATATAAGTAAATTAATGTTAAAGTAGTCTTTTTTATTACTATTTTGTTGTTTATAAATGATGCCTCATCTCGTTCATTTTTCTTCAAGTTAAATATATACAGAGCTTATATTCTCTCTATACTACTCTTGACATGTCACTCACCAAAATACTTCAAACTTTCTGCAAAACGTTCAAGAGTAAATTATTTGAAGTTTGATCTTAAAATATCATTCAACCTTTAAAGTATTTTTTTTTTTCTCATTTCAAAACTACTAAGCTCTCAACTATATTTTTTCAATCCCAAGATCATTTGTTTTCCACAAACTCCATATTAACGTTTTATTTATAATGCTTATGCTAATATTTATTAATTTATTTACTACATTTATTTTATTCAGCTCATTTCATTCTCACACTGGCACATTTATATGCTTCATTTGTTGACAACCCAATATTATTATAGGCATCGTCTTTAATACCTCCAAAAGTTTGTTTTATTCGGATAAGTCATTTTTGTTCGTCTGATACTAGGTTGTCCGCTGAAAGTCGCCTTCCAAACTAATTTTTCTTTTTAAAATTTTTGATAGGTACACATACTTGAGAATTAATTACATGTGTATTCAATTTTCATCAAAGAGGTCGTTATTGATGTACAAAACAGTGAAAACATTTTGACCAACTTTACCATTTGAGTTTTCAACAAAAAACGCTTCATAAATTCACTTTTAGAAATATATATTAATTGTGCATTCATTATTTGCATTTCATTTACATATTCAATATAATTGTATATGTTAATGTCTTCATTCTGTGTTAGACAATTATATTAATAGATTTATTTTTAAAAAGGATTTATCTTGTAACTATGAGGAAGTGTTTTGATAGGTCAACATGAAATTTGGTATCTATGGTGTTAGTGACATAAATTGTAACATGTGAATATCTTTTAGTGTAATTGTGAGAAAGTGTTTGATAAGTCAAGAGAAAGTCTGGTATTTAGTATGTGAGTGAATATGAATTGTAATAGATTTTAAGACCAGTTCTAGAAGAAGTACAAGATTTCGAAATTTTCAATTTGCCTTGAGAAAGTATTAAGGATATTATACTCAATATAGAAAAAAACCAAAAATTTATTTGTAAAGTTTTTTTTTGATAAAATCTTGTTAAAGTTTCTCCATTTACGTAAAGAATGAAAAATTTAAAAATCGTGGATAAAAACTTGGAGTTCTAGAGAAGAGTTCGGGTCCTAGAGTAAAATTTACTAAAGGTATTTTTGAACCAAGATGAATTGTTTTGTTGCGTCTATCTATTTTACTCTTATATTTTCGTTAACCATCTTATATTTTATTTCATCATATATAATTCACATCACATCATTTTTTAAATTTTAAAGTGACAATTAATTTTTAAAAATCAACTAAAATTTATCATTATCGTTATAATCTATTCAACTCCTTCTAAAATATAACCAAATTTATTAAAATTTAAACAAATTCAAATCAAATTGTAATTATAAATTATTGCAAATACTAAACAACTTTTTTGAAATATTACTCCTTTTTTAGAACAAACTGAAAATAACATATTTTATTTCTATTTTTATAATTGTGTGCATAATATTATTTCCAGATTAATTAACGCCACAAATTCCACCCCAAAAACTACATACCCATGATGCTAACTTAGCTTGAAAATAATCAATTTGTCCTTCATTTATACCTGATTTTGAAGTTTAAAAAGAAAAAGAAAAAGAAACTAATCATGAAAAACATTAACAAAGGAACTTTAAACGTCACCTTACTTTTTGATACTGAGACTGTCAATTCAAATGTTTAAATACAATAATAACAGAATTGTTGTACACATAAGTGGATTCTCAAAGTTTATCGCTATTTACCACAAAAATAATTATTATCTTTTCATCTGCTATTGAAAATTATATACAAGCGTCTTCATCATTTTTTATGGTGTTCATTATAATCATGCAATAGCAACGTCGTTAGTTTTAATTTTAGTTTTATTTTTTGGTTGAAATTCTTCATCCTTTATATAAGTTGGTTCACGTAAAAAGCATCTTACATTTGTGTAAATTAAAAGGTTCAACAAACTATATTGATTTCTAACTTAGACACAAATCTAAAATTGATACGAACAACTATAAGTTATACTTCGTATCAATTCCCAAAGAAGCGAAGATGATCCTTTTCTTTTCCAAACCTCTTCTGTTGATCATCTCCATCGTCTACCTTCTATGACCAATTCCAAGTCTAAATTAAGAATTTTCATCTCCGATATTATTACAATTTATTTTCTGTCAGGATAAATCTATTTAAAACTATTTGCTGACTATAATATCACCACTGATTTAAAATTCATTTTGACATTAATACAAACACATACTCTGCAATTACAGATCACACGTAACTAACGATTACATATTCACATACTCATTTTGAGAACTTGCAAAAAATGAAATAAAGAATATCAACACATTTTATATACTTGGAGCGTCCTGTCATATAAAAGGTTTCTACAAATAGATGAATGAGATATAATTCATAAAGAGAGGAAATATTACCTCCGTATATGCCTCAATCATCGGGATGGAGCGATAGTAGATGAATAAATATTGAGAGCAGAAGAAAGAATGAAATTCGAAAAATCGACGAAATTAAGGTTGCGAAATAAGGAAAAATAATGGCATTTTTGTCTATAAAAGATTAATTGCTCTGGCAATAACTTTATTGTTCTAACAATATCAACTGATTTAGAATAATTATCATATACCTTAAATACTTTTAATTTAATATAATTTTACTTTCTCTCTCTCATGAGTTTAAATAGTGCAATTATTCAAAAGACATAAATTAAAAATAAAATAACATAAAGCCAGAAATTTACTTTTTGACAATAATTGAATGACACATTCATAGAAATCATTTATTCGTGAAAGGGGAGTAGGTAACAACATAACGTTGACAAACTACAAATACCACATTCATGGATCCTTCTTCATCCAACTAGCGTATAAATGGCGTATATAATCCCTGGTATATACCCAAATAATGTCAGCAACAGGCATATCCAAAACTCCACCTGTAATTCCCAATCAATCCACAAATATTAATTACTTTTTCTATGCAAAATTCTAAATCACAAAATTTGATTAGAATGGTAGATTTAATTCTATTTCTTTTGTTTGGTAAAATGATGAATTTAATTTAATAAAAAAGGTTATTTTGTATTTTGTACTATATTATAGTGTTATACTAAAATTTGTTGGAAATAAACTGAAACAACAATTAGGCCCATGTATTAAAAACTAAACAAATGCATAATAACATATAGAAAAATAGCACTGTAAATGAATCGAATTGAACCTTATCAAACTTATATATTAAATGAACCGAGCTCAATAAGATCTTTTTAACGAACAAAAATTCGTATGAGGTCGACTTATTTTATATAGTCGATCTAAATAGAGTGCAGCTGAAATTGAGCCAAACAGTGTAACCTATTCGAGTTTACTTAACTTTTCATAATCAACCTGAATTTAAATACTTAAATAGATAAAAAAAACATATTTGAGATTGGTTCCTTTAAATAAAATAAATGAATTAAGTTGAACGAGTTTTAAATGATTGGAGTTAAATAAGTACTCCATACAATATTAAGATATAGTTAGAATTTTAAATTTTCTTTAAAGTTGCGTTTGGCCTGAGGGAATAGAATAAGTAGGAGAATAAATTTGTCCATGTATAATTACTAAAGGAGATCTCAAATTTAATGGTCACTATAAGAGATGGTAATTGAATGAAACAATCCTTTAATATATAATTTTATTCCATGTGTAAGGTCATTTATTTTTCTTTAGAGTGATTCTCCCTCTGATTTTTCCTAATTACTCATTTCACTGCTATTTTTCATTCTTTTTAATTTTTGATTTATTTCTTCTTTTATTTCATGTATTCAATCCAAAAGCAGTTTAAAGGTCATTATTATTTAGATGTATATTTAATTTTAGAAAGAAAAAAAAGTAAATATAAACTAGTACAGCATGTACTTGCCCTGATCATTCACATATTATATTATAAGGTAATAATGCCTTAAAAGAGAGAGAAATTATATGAGAGTACAATGAAACGAATTCATTAATACAAAACTCAAATATTCAATGGATTGCATCTCAAGGTGAGAAGCAGGTTAGACAGGGAATGAATGAATAATTAGATGCCTAAAATAAGAATGAGAATTAGAAGAAACTAAAATAAAAATAAAATAAAATAAGATGGAAAGAAGAGCCACTTAGATCAGATAATAATTATGAATGTTCTGAGCAGCCAAAACCCTTTCCTCTGTTATTTCCAAGAAATTTAAGTGCCTTGAGTCTCCCTTTTAATTGATTCAACTGCACCTATTCAACAGCCAAACAAACTGAATCTGTAATAATCAGTACATATATGTAAAGCTTATGGCTCCACATGCATTTTATCATTTGTTTGAAAAGCAATTATTCTACTATTTTGGGACTAGCAGTATTTACTGTTCGCGGTAAAGAAGTCGATCATAAATGCATTCTTTACGTTTGTTAATATTTTTGATTTTACTGACTCAACTCAATTCGATCTCATTTAACTCAATTAAACTCCGCTCTCATATTATTGAGATTTATTTAAATCTCTATTCTACTAAATTTGACTCTACTAATTTATTAGGCAAGTCAAACTTAAACGCAAGATATGTTCATTAGTCATGATAGGCTCAGTTCGACTCGCTCGATTATTTGACAAATTTGCCTCGAGCATAGTAACACCCAACTCGACTTGAGTAATTTATACTCCTACTTTATAAATATTAAACCTACAACTAATAGAGATCTTTTTCTATACAACTTCTAGTGATTTTTTGTATTTTTTTTGGGTCGTGAATAACTCATGAAAATAGGGAAATATAATTCGTGGGATAGAGGGGAAAACTTATACAGAGCATGGTGTTCAACACATGGAACCAAGAGACTTTGGAATGCAGAGTATGTGCAAAAGACACCTTGGGAGTAATGAAACAATTCGAATAATGTGTCTTCTTAACAGCCTGTATCAAACCATGTGGGTCTGCAGAAGCCCAGCTGGCAATGGGCCAAATATTACAATCTCTCACATGAAAGTATGTGATCATCATACCCTGCCTTCTCTTCAGTGGAAGCAGAATATTGTCGTGTGAAAAAACACAACTCTTTGACAAGCCCCCCCCCCCCCCCCCCCCACCCCAACCCAACCCCCACCCAACCCCCCACCTTTGTGTCTCAATATGTTTTTTTCCAATTACACAGCCCAAATGTTCTTATTCAAATAAAAAAAATAATAATTCTTTCGATGAATATTTTAAATAAAGTTTTTGGATAAATATAATGAATTTGTTACCGGTAAATTGTGAGGGATAGTATGAATGAATAAATATGAATAAATATGTACCTGAATTGGGAGGAGGAACTGAAGTGGGCTTTGTGACAAGAGTAGGGCCCGTCGTGATTGGGCCGGATGCCCCCGGAGAATAGAAGTGGACCGGAAGGCCCATTGTGTGGGACTGATGGTAGTAGAGTGGGTACATAGGCATGAGGGTATTGGCACCCACCATTGGTTGCCCTAAGTACACTGGGGAATAATGTCCATTCATGTACGACCCTCCTGTGTAGCTTAGTTTCTGCATTTGTACAATTTGAGATTTTATAAAGATTATATATATTCAATATATTGCATCATAATCACTCTTCTAAACGTTCTCGCCTAATTTCATTAATCCTCTAAACTAGAGTATCTCCTATCCTGTCGTTTATCTCGTAAGTCTAGTTTTGATCCAATCCTGTATAAATTTGAATTTTGATATTCTTATTTTTAGGCACGAGGTACATAAGTAAATTAATCATTTATTGCCCAAGTCTTTCTAATGTTTTTTAAAACGGTCAAAATTTAAGTTTAATGTAAGTAATTATTATTTACATTTATGATACTTTATCTTTTTCATCCTAATTTTTATGACATTTAAATTACCATCTGCTGAAAATTTCATTACTATCCATTTAAAACAACTGTTTTGTACAATTTTAGAGCATTTCTTGGAAATTCTATAGATAGCAGTTTGTGAAAAGATCACATACTTTATGGATAATATATAAAACTGCATGTCTATTCTTTTTGCAAGTTGTAAAAGAGAATCAAGATGAAATATACAATTGTACGTTTTGAATAAGTCAATTATCCATTTTATTGCAAAATACAATATGTATATAACTTTTTAGATCGAATGGAACAATTAATAAATCACAAAGAGATTTTTGGAATGTAAAAGATTTTTTTTCTTAAACATATCATAAGACAAAAAGATGTAGATATATATGGATCAAAGTATTGATATTTTTACTTACGTGGTTGTAATTGACATGATCAGTGGTTGCAATGTAGGCCGCGGGTGAATAACCATAATAATTGGGAACCGCCGCCGCCGCCTGATGGTGATGGTGGTGCTGCGGCTGATGAAATGGCGACGCTGGCGTACCCGCTGCCGCAGCTGCCGGTGCCGGATAGTACCACTGCACATGATTTCCTGCAGGCGCAGCAGCTGCTACCGATCTTGGTCCAACGTTGTGTACTGCTCCTCCTTCATTTAAATATTTTAAATTATACGAGTTATAACAACATCAAAGTTGGTGCTAATTAGTTATTTAAAAAAAAATTACTACAAAGTAGACTGTAATATTAACTATACTCTACTACGATTAACAAGTTAATTGATTATTTGTGCTTTATCCACTGTTTTAAAATATACTGCATAAAATACTTAATTGTATGATTTCATTAAATTTTGTAAATTCTTTGAAAATATTATGTTGTAATTGTGTTTTGGTGAAAAATACAATAAGAAAGTTCAGTTTATTTTAATTTAAATATCGAAAATTTTAGATTATTTTAGTATAATTTATACACTCAAAATCTAAAATTTTTAAAAATTACACAGAAATAAAAATGACTGAAATTTTCTGAATATTAATGTTACATATGTCGAATACAGTCATATGACCACCTCTTTTGAAAAGCAAAGAAAGACACAGTGAAAGTTTAAAAATTATTAGTTACGGTTGTTATGAAAGTGTGCATGTGCTTTTGAGTTTTAAACAATAATTCCCTTTGTAAAAAAAAAAAATTCTAAATATTATTTCCGCTTATGTACCATGAACAAAGAAAAATATTATCCTTAATTATTTACTTATTTCTGTTTAGGAGACATTTACGATTAAGATTATTTATTTAAATAAAGAAAAAACAATTGACTAATTAGCAAACTAATAGATCGACTTTGTCCAACAATCTACATATTTTTACCTTGTTGGGCGGAAGGTGCATTAGTGGATAATGATCTCGGCCGGCGTGCTCCTAACGAAGCCAGATTGCAGTTGGCTCGCCGGCCATTGATCACCGGCGTGGCGTCTTCGCAAGCTTTCTTAGCCGCCTCGGGATCCTTAAACGTCACCTAATGTGACAATTAAACAATTTAATACTAACTCCTACTTTTTGTTCTAAAATATACTGTAATGGAACTTTAAAATCAGTAAAAATTCTGAGATACACATTACGTTTTGATAAAAAATAATTTTTTATAAATTATAATATTACACTAATTGGATCATCTAGAATCAATTAATTGATATATATTATTTTTAAAATTTAATATAAAATCGTTGTATTCAAAAGATTAAAATGTAGAACTTTTTTTACGGAGGACAAACGTTAGCAAAATGCGTAGCCGGCCGGTAGGGATACAATTTTCATATCAAAATATTAGAGACACGATATATTTTAATTGTTTTGTTTTATATATAAGTCTTTCAACTAAAAACAATTAAATTAGTTAAAAATATTATCTAATCAAGTTAGATAAAGGATTACATAATATCACAACTGAATGTTAGGAATAGTTAACACATAGAAAGCTAGAATTAGGCAGTAAAAAATCGCCTAATATTAAAACTTATAAAATTAAAATAATGAATTAGAGGATCGTGGATTGGCTAATATTAAATATTTAATTAATCGGATTAAAAGGAAATATTAACAAACGTGTTACAGATGAAATATGATTATGGAGGAAGAGATTCGAAAAAAAATGAACATACAAAGCCGTAGCCTTTGGATCTGCCGGAGAGTTTATCGGAGATAATAACGGCCTCCAAGATCTCGCCGTACTTATCAAAATGCTCTTTCATAACTTCTTTTGGAGTCTCCCATGCTAATCCTCCGACGAACACTTTGGTCAACGTTGTATCTCCGAATTGACCCCCCATTACACCACCACCACCACTAATTCCAATATTATTGCTCATTGTCATCGATCAATTAATTTCGTAATATTTACAAAGAAAATAATTGAACCATGCAATGTAGTGACCGGCAGAGATAGAAATGAAGGAGTAATGAATATAATGGGAAGAGCGATGAGAGAAAGGAATCAGAGAGAGAAGTGTTGAGTGGATTTGTGGAGTACTTATGTATGTGCAACTAATTTGTATGTAAATAATTACTCCTGCATATTGTTTGTGTATTTGAATAAGAAAATTGCGAGAGATTCAATCACAAGTGGGGTGGGGTGGGTGTGTGGGGTGGGGGGGGGGTGGGGTGGTAGCAGAAGACAGATGGGAGAGTGTGGGCGATGAAGGGGCATCAACGTGGTCTCCTCTTTTTCAAAATCTCTCTCTGTCTCTCTGCTGTCTTAAAATTATGTGTGCCTGCTGCTTGTATGTAGCTGTTAATGACACTTTTACCATTTACTCTCTCATTTTCTTTCGCGCGGGCGCCTACTTATTATTATAGTATTCAATAAAACGTACATCAACACTTTTTCGCTATAAACTGTAATATCAAATTCTTATCATTAAATTATTTTAAAAATACTCCGTATCAACACAAGTTAGTTAAACGTTTTTTAAAAGTTAAAAATTTGCCAATCTTCCTTTTCTAGAGATGATTCGCAGCTATTTCAACTTAAAAAAATGTGATTTACAAAACTTTCGATTCTAAACTGAGTCTTCTCTCGATATAAATTTTTTATAATAAATTTTTTTTGAAAAATCGATTCATCGATTAAATTTTGTTTGAGACTAACTTAAATTTGAAACAAATATTCTGTTAATTTAAGTTGAGAACATGTCATTTGAAGAGTAACATATTTATTTATTTTGTGACGAAGAGTAACAAATTAAATGGAAGGCATAAAGTTTAGAAGTGAAAATGATAATTTTACCTAAACCGTTAATATTTTGCTCAACTCCGATTTTAATGGAATTTAATTATTTGAACACTATAAGGTTAAGATAGGATATGAGATTTATCATATCACTTCATTTAACTCCAACTCCGACCTATTTATATATAAAATATATTTTATAATGATTTTAGAAAATTTGTAAGAGAATAATATAAAAAATAAAGAAAAAATATAAATTAATTAAATTATAAATAATAATTTTGGGTAATGGGGCAGAGCGAATTTGAAATACTATATAATTTTAACGGGTAAAATTTAAAAATAATTCTCTCGTCTTATACTCGTCCTGTTGTCTATGCGTATTTAGAAGTATATAAATACATCAAAAAGACATGAAAAGGAATCGGGAATAATATTTTGTTTTCAAGTTGAAAATAAATAAGGGACAGCTAGAATACACCGTACAAGAAAATAAAAAACAGAAAAGAAAATGTGGATCTATACGGTAACGGATTTAACGTACGCGACGTGCAAGCTGTCCTAACAAAAATACTTTTAAAACATTAATATTTTCGCATTAATTATAATCAGATCTTGCTGTAATCACTGCCGGCCCCGCATTTCCATTTTTTATTTGTACTTAAATAAAAGAAAGTACTGTCATTGGACATTGGTTTATTCAATTTTATAAATTACTTATAAAATTAATTTGTGAAATAAAAAGGATTAATTAATATGTATTTACTTAGTTGGCCAAGACTATATCTCGGACAAGTTGGCGCAGCAATTTACTGATCAAACAGATTTTGGATTTTTATGACTTGTATTCTCAACTCGCCAAATATTTATGTGTACAACTCGTTACAAATTAGGAAAATGATAATTTGAGATTTTATTTTTTCAAAGATATGCTAAATCGAGTTAAAGTATCGCCTTATTTGAAATTTTAAATTGTTTGTAGTAAGCCCTTGGAAATATATATTACTCACTAATTTTTTTTTCAAGCCAAAAAAAATCCTATTCCCTTCACTTCAAAATATTAGCTTGATTTTAAATTTTGAGAATCATTTGACTAAACCTGAAACTCAAAATTGGTGTTTTTTTTTTAATTTTTAAAAATTAAAGTTGCCATTAAAAGTTTTTTGTTTTTCTTTGGCACTATTTTATGCTCAACTTGTTAAAAGCACAAAATAAATGTTAAGTAGATATTTGCATCACTTATGTAACTCAACAAATTACGTTAATAATTGTTTGAAACTAATTCCCTTTTAACATTTTTATATCAGTTGTTTTTTGCTATAATTTCTACAAAAAAGGAATTTCGGACACACATGAGAAATATATATGACCTTTATACTTCACTTTCTATCCGGTTCTATACTTTTTAAATTTTTATGTAGTTGATTATTTTTACCATATCTGAAGCAGTTTATACCAATGAAATGGTCAAAGTCAAAAGATCCTTAACATCATAAACCGCTGGTGATCACGTGGCACATGCGGTCACCTTTTGGGACCTGGCTCCTCTCCGATTCTTGTTTTCTCCGATTTCTCTGAAGACACTTTATAATATTAAATAAAATTTATTTTATGTAATTTTAATCATATAGATAGATATAATACAAATAAAATATAAGTGTGTGTCAATTTTCATAAAATTTAATAAAGTAAAACACATGATTTTAATAGTTGAAAAATTATCAAATCTCAACTATTTAAATTACATCAAATTTAAATTATAAACTAGCTTACAACTCGTACAAGACACGTGTTGTTTTTATTTTATTATTTAAAATAAATATTTTATTAATAATTATAATTTCATATTTCATATATTTTAAATTAATATAAAGTATATTTTATTATTTTTTAATATCAAATTTGTATGAACTAACTTGATTTTAATCGTACAATACAAAAAATATTTTATTACATATATCAAATATTACTAATTTCACGATTTCATCAAGTCAAACTGACTTTGTAAATTCAAATTTGATCTCATAGATTTTTATTTTTATTTAATATATATCTTTTTATACTTTATTATCAATATAATGTCAACATATTCATTAATAATTTTATCACATAAAACTTATAATATCAATAAAAGAAGAACTTATAATTTTGATAATAGAATTTGACAGAAAAACAAAATAAAATATAGTACTTAAGAATTGCAATGAATATAATGTCTAACACTATATTTTAGATTTTTTTATAAATATTTCTTTAAATTTTGTTAATTTTTTTAAGTAAATTGAAGTGAAGTCAACATAATTTATAATTTAAACATTAATTAAAATATATTATCTTACACTTACTCATATATATTATAGATATTACTCTAGACATCCAAATACAAAGTTAGAGAGATCATACAAAAAAAAATATAAAAAATATTTGAAACATTTATATCATTAGAGAATACATTTTTAAATCATATTAAAAACTATAAACTACTTAGAGTATAATAAATACATATTAGTTACTTTAAAGACTTATTATTAATTTGGTAATTGTGACATAATTTAGTAAATATTAATTAATAAAAAAGTCATTAATATTTTAAAAAGTTATTTTTTCTTTATGAAATCTAATCAGTGTTACATACGTTTATAATATAATATAAAAGATATTTTATTTTATAATTATATATGAATTTAAAAACTATATTTCAAAAATACTCTCTCTGTTACATAAACAGAGTTATATGTATTTTTTGCAATATTAAGGTGGCATGCTTGATTTAGAGTTACATATACAATTTATAGTTTTTATAAAAGAAATTTGTTATTAACTTTTTTAGTTATGGTAAAATATATTAGTTTGTAATGAAAATTTTTCAAAATTATAGCATAAGATATTTTGTAAATCTAGTTCTTAAGAAAAACACTTATTTGCAAATGTAAATCCTTTTTTAGAATTAAAAAAAATAGATTGGACCACCTAAACATCAAAGTAGAATATGAATAGTATATTGTGTTAGTTGTCAATTTTGTATTTTCTTGTCTACTTAATTATTCATTTTATTGTAATAACAATTAATGATATAAAAGCAATTCTAATAAAATATTGTAAAGGACTTAGAAAGAATTCCAAACTTATGAGTTTGGATCTTTAGAGTATAGATTCTCCACAAGCTCATATTTGAGTCTTTGGAGATACAACAAAATCATCACGATCTTTCTATTCGACGTAACATGTTCAATCATCAGCAGACAAGACATTTCCTCATGGTAGAATTTTTATGAGTTAATCTCTAGAGTTTGACTATCTCTCAGATATAATTGGTTAGAGTTCAATCCATTAAATGTCAAAATCACATTTTTTATATATAGAAAGAAATAAACAATGAGCATAAATTACACTCTTATGTCTTTTTGACATAACTTTTTTTTTTTGAAACTTAAAATTTACTATGTACTCTATTGATCTATTAATTTTGTACTATCATTTCCAAATTCAATAAAATTAATTGTGTTTGTTGATCTTGTTGAATCATCTTAATTTGATATTATTAACTAGGGATGATTGTTAGTTGATAATTCTTTAATTGCTTGTGTACTTAATTATTCATTTTATTGTAGTAATAATTGATGATAATATAAAATTGCTCGATTTAGAAAGAATACAAATTTATAGGCTTGAGTCTTTAGAGTATAGGTTCTCGATAAGCTCAAATCATCATCAACAAAATACTTACGAGTCTTTGGAGACACAACAAAGCCATCACGATCTTTCTACTAGACATCCATGCTCAACCATCAACAATATTTCCTCACAACAGAACTGTTAGAACAAAATAAGGTCAAGTGTTTGTAAATAGGGGGGGGGGGGGGGGGGGTTTGAATACAAACACTACAAACTTTTTAAGCATGATTAGAAATAGCAACAAGATCAGAAAAACTATAATGAATTTAAAATGAACACTCAAGCATTCAAGTTAAAATAGTTGTATTAAAACTTAATGTTTTTTTGGAAATCTATTTAATCACAAACGTGATTAAACAACTACAATTTCTGTAACGAGTTATGGCTTCTCTGTAATAAAATTACAAGTTCTTTTTCCACACTCACTAACTTCTTATTTTCTTTGAATATCTCTCTTCAGATCTATTACAAAACTTCCTTCTAGTGTTTGTTGTGTGGCTTCGTGTTTCTTCACTTGGTTTTCTGTGTAACAACTCTTCCTATATGTATAGCAGATTAGTTGGTGAAACCATGTGCTTGACATGCTTCAAGTTTCAACTTAGCCGCAGTTCTATCACATCAACGTCCTTTAGGAGTGGTGTGTCAGACTGCTGTTTACTTTTGTTGCTTCTTTTTCATTCTCTGATCTGCATGTAATTAATGCTCAAGAGTTGTTATTGGTTAACCAAAATTCAAGGAATATCTTTCCAATTATACCCTTTGCTTCCGTGCCAAGTATCAATGATTTGCATGTCAGTCTTGATGACGTGTGAATTAGGTCATATCAATCCATTGATGCCAAACCCTGACGTCAACTTGATCAATGGTTCTGGATCCGCTGATGACAAGTTACTGAAGGTAACTTGATTAGTGCTTCTTTATCCACCGGTGTCAAGCCCTGATGTAGACTTGATCAGTGCTTCATTTATCCACTGATATTATGACTAGCTTGTTATCCACTGAAGGGTTCCATTGATGAGTGATCTTTTGTCATCGCCAAACTTATCGGGCAATCTTAGTCATCGCCAAACTCGTCGGGCAAGTTAATTCATCACCAAACTCATCGTTAGTGGATAAATATGACTATCACCAAAGTTCGTGTTAACCATTGCCATACTCTTCGTCAGTAGATAAAAATGATTATTGCCTAAGTCACTTTTTATCTATCGCCAAACTTGTCGTCAGTGGATAGAAATGACTGTCGCCAAACTTTTATTTAGCCATCACCAAATTCATCGGGTGGTATGCTGTCGTCAAAGTCTGGACACAAGAGTGTTTCCCCTGATGAGGTCATCCCCTGATGCCTTCCCCTGATTAGGTCACCTGATGAGTTCCCCTGACAGCTTCCCCTGACAAGGTCATCGCCTGACGAGTTTCCCTTAATGGCTTCCTCTAACAAAGTCATCCCCTGATGGACTTCCCCTGATGGCTTCCCCTGACGAAGTCATCGCTTGACGGGTTTCCCCTGATAGTGTCATCGCCTTGATACAATATTTTTAGGCTTTCCCTGATGGGTTCTTCTTACTAATGCCTCTTAAAAATACTTGTCCTTTTGATCATCAATACTTTGTTGGTTTTTCTTAGAATGTCTATTGTGCGGAATATTTATCTTTTTAAGTAACAACAACCATTCCTTGACACTATCGAGTCTATTCATGTAAACACTGATGACTCGCCCAGTGCAGTGAAGTTCATCCCCAGATGACTAAGTCAACCATCAGTGGATGCAAAAACTCGTGCAAATATACTAAGGTTTATTTACATTTGCACATTTATTCTCTAAAACGTCATCATCATTTTCATCTAACAAGAACTTTTATGAGTTATTCTCTAGAGTTTGATTACCCTTCTTATTAGCATATTTTAAACTCCTTGAGAACTAACATATTGTATTGTTAGAATGTATGTTCAAAATTTATTAATAATAATAATTTAATAAATATTAATTGTACTTTATTTATTAATATTATATATAGACAAAAAACTGAAGGTATATGGGCCAATGTAGAATCTTAATTGGAACAGGTTTATGTTGAGTTTGATAACCTGGTCACAGAACAATAACAAACTAAGTATTTCAAAGTTGATAACTAGGGTGTCATGCTTCAAGCAAAATTCTATATGCACCCATATCTTTCTCTCTAATAATTTGTTTCTTATAATTATTCTAGACTTAACAATCTTGAAGCGTGAAACATTCTTTTTGGATATGGATAGTAGTATTAAATACATTGTTTATTATCAGCTGGATTTGATAAAAAGTTGGCAATCTAATATTTGGATTTTTTCTTCTATCGTTGGGTATATTGCTACAGCCTTCTTGTCTTCTTGAAATCTGATTATTGGTTATATTGTTCATGGTTTAATGGTCATTGCAAAGAATGTCCTTATAATTTGCTTAAGAGTTGAACACAATGGCCACTGATGATATGTGTATCTAAGGTATAATTAATAAACTTAATTAATCTTAATTAAATCTAATTAATCACAATTAGTGATTTAGGGTGTGGCAGCCCCGGAGATCACAGGCAAGGTTTCAGGTGCTGTCAGAAATTGTGTGACAGCTCCCAAAGATCCTATGTTGGACTCTGGGCACCACCATGGATTGTTAACACTAAAACATCATGAACGAAACATAAACATTAATGATTAAGAGAATTATAATCTCTATTACAAAGCCTTACTCAAACATTCATAATAAAAACTAAAGGTATATAACCTTTTATTACAAAACCTTAAACATTTGGCAACGTAAGTATATAAATGGCCCATTTGGCCTTACAATCTAAACATTACTATGATGACCTCTCGTCTCACTTTTCCTTTAAAGGCCATCCATAGGAGAGTGATCAAGAAACTCTCACTATGCCATTTTCTCTTTTCCATTACTAGGCGACTCGGCCTTCTTGAGATGACCTGTAAAACATTACATAATAATCCACATGAGCGATTTACGCTCAGCAAGTATATAACCATAAGTTGGGGTAAGTTCAAGCAAAAAGAACAGATATTTCAAGGGCTTAAGTGTTTAATGAGGTTGGGCGAAACAAGACCAACACTTCCTGGTGAATCAATAAACATGTAACTTTTAGGGTACCCGAGTGATAACAAGGGGTTGACCCTTTTCTTTGAAATAAAACCTTGAATCATTCATTTACGCCTTCTCTTCATTAGATAATGCATCATTTGACCAACATCATCACTATCTGACTTCCTCTTCATTAAATGTCATCCCAACTGGTCAGCCTGGTCATTTGACGTCATCATGACATACGTAGTCATTGCAGAAAACATTGGTCTGCGAGGGTCTGAATACCGATGCCTCGGTTTTTCATTCCCTATCATGTGTCGGAGTACCAGGCGTCCGTACCTCCTAGCGTTTAGTCACATATATGGATAAACTTTGTAATTTATAAAATTTTCTTGATATAAAACTTCCATATCCATAAAGGACTTCCTTTGTTGTGCTCAGCAAATACAATAACCAAAACTTTTATATCCATATGGGACTTTCTTGGGTGTGCATAGCGAATTATCAGCCAGCAACAACCCAACAACACTTGGTTTAATATACAACATCTTTTGGCGTGCTAGCGAATTAAAACAACTAGCAACCACCCAATAATACTTAGTTCAATGAACAATTTCTTTTCACGTACATCAGATCAATGAATCGTACGTTACTTAACCAAGAAAACATTGGCTTACATAAAGAATAATACCAATCATTTACGTAAATTGAATCAATGATCTTACGTAATCAATGAAAAAGAAGTAGAATGAGTATATACTTGCATTGGTCCTTGGCTAATTTCTAATCTCAAACACTGGTGCGTGAGAGGTTCTGTAAAATATGATTGTTGGTATAACATGAGAAATCTATGTTTTGAAATATAATATGAAACTGCGCATAAACAGGGGATGGTCATCAGGGGACGGGCTACGCATCAGGGAAAGGTCATCAGGGGATGACCTTCGATTGTTAGGGGATGAATTTGTTCATCGCCAAACTTGTTGTGGACAATTTTGACTATCGCCAAACTCTTTCGGCTGTCGCCAAACTTATTGCCAACTATTTAGCTAGCGTCAAACTCAGCGCTGGACTCGTTAGTAGATAATTGTTCAGCACCAAACTCATTTGTTCAACGCCAAACCCATCAGTGGATAATTGTTCAGCGCCAAACTCCTTTGTTCAGTGTCAAACCCGTCAATGGATAATTGTTCAACGCCAAACTCATCGGAGACTAGCATTGATACTTATCAGAGACTAACTTTGTTACTCATCTGAGACTAATATTTACCCATCGAAGACTAACATGTTTCTCGTCAGGGACTAATATTAACTTATCAGAGACTAAGTCAAGACTTGTCTCTGCTATGATGGAAGGCCTTTCATATGATCACGGATGATGCCTAATAATAAACAAACCCATCTTAAGGTACATCATAAACTTCCTTGCTCTATGTGTTATTTTTTCATAACACACTTACACATCCAAAAGAATAATACTACAGCTATTAAAGCTTTATTCTTTTCTTGGACATTTAGTGTGTTCCGCAAAAACTCTTAGATGTTATGCATGAGAAATGAAACCAAGCAGAACAGAGTATAATCGTAAAGCTTTTACCTCTTCGTATTTGAGGAAGAAATTGGAAACTTGTTTGCACTAAAAGATAGTTGCTCGAGAGAAAGAACTCAAAATTTACGAAGATGGTGGGTAGAAGAGAGGTTCTAGGAGAGAAGTTTTAGAAAAGATTAGAATTTTATCTCAGAATGAGGTATTTATAGTGTTCGTGAGTTGATTAGAGAAGTAGGCTAAGATTATACTTTGGGATAAAATGATTTGTCAGTTTGGGCGGTAAAACGGCTGCTCATCATAACATCTTAATAGTTGGTAACATACTAAGCAACTGCTGTCTTACATGCACTTAACCTTAATCAGTTGTTGCCACACAAACAGCTTATTAATCAATCAACATACGTACTCATCAGATGTAATCCTTACGTAATCACTAGTACAAAATTGATCATATGCGTCGGTTAAATTACTCTTTTGCGTCGGTTAACAGGAGACGCATATGGCGGAGATGCAAAAACTTGACTTTTTTGCGTTGGTTAAAGAGATGACGCAAAACATTATCTTTTGCGTCATACCTTTAAGATGACCAAATGATATGGTCATTTGCGTCGGACTTTTAAAACAACTGACGCAAATGATAATCATTTACATCATACCTTTAAGACAACCGACGCAAATGATATGGTTATTTGCGTCAGACTTTAAAACAACCGACGCAAATGATGTTATTATTTTTTAAAAAATTCATTTTAAAATACCATATCCAACCTGTACATTAAAAAACTAATTCTAATACCACAACAAGCCAAAAATACAAAATTGAACTACTTCATTTGCTAAAGAGGAATATATACAAATCAAAATTTACAATCTGTTCAAAGGTCATTTGCAAAGTAGGAATATATACAAATCAAAATTAAACCATTCAAGAAGTCAAAAACATATCGAATTGAAAGTTCAAAGCACTTATTATTTTTTGTACTTGTGGTTCTCCTACTGCCCTTGCAACATTTTGGGACCGGTCTATAAAATCCTCAACCTGAAATATATAAAATACAAATTAATAACACTATTCAAAATTATTCCAGTTTTCAGATTTGACAAGAAAAGTATAAATATGTTACCGATGAGAGCTAGGTTGCTGTAAAGAAAAAGAGGAAGAAAGAATATAGAGGAGAAAAAAGAATACAGGGGAACCCACTAAAGGAGAAAAATGAACTCCTGTTGTACCTACTGCAGCAACAAGCTTTCAATATAAAGTTTTACATATTAAACAAACAAAGATACAAAGGCCCACACATAGAATAAGAAAATAACAAAAGAAACGTACCTAACACTGGAGGGAGAAATAAATCATCAGCCAAATGAAATGTATGTCGCACAATGAAAATGAAAATGTATGTCGCACAATGGAAATGAAACGGATTTAGAGAGAAGGTGGTTCATCTTCAAAAAGCGATAAAATAAAAATGTATACCGTGCAATGAAAATTTAAAGGCGGTAAAATATAATAATGCATTTTTTCCGTACGGTGGCATACTCGTAATTATTTTTATAGTTTTTGCGCCGGACCTTTAAAAGAACCGACGCAAATACTCAACACTATTTGCGTCGGTTCTTTAAACAAGCGACGCAAATGAGTTATTAATTTATTTTTTATTATTTTTATAGTTTTTGCGTCGAACCTTTAAAAGAATCGACGCAAATACTCAACACTATTTGTGTCGGTTCTTTAAACAAGCGATGCAAATGAGTTATTAATTTATTTTTTTTTTATTATTTTTATAGTTTTTGCGTCGGACCTTTAAAAGAACCGACGCAAATACTCAACACTATTTGCGTCGGTTCTTTAAACAAGCGACGCAAACGAGTTATTAATTTATTTTTTAATTATTTTATAAGTTTTTGCGTTTTACCTTTAAAAGAAACGACGCAAATACTTTTTGTTTTATTTATCATAATGTCACCGTTCTACTATATGCGACAGTTTTATTAAAGAACCAACGCAAATAAGGCGACACATAAGACAGTTTTTGTACTAGTGAATCCTTCCAAGTTGTTTATCTCAATTCCTACATGAAATTTGTTAATCCTCATACTTGTATCATTTTAAGGAATTTACGAACAACTCCAATAAAATATATACTTTCTTTCAAGATATAAAATATTTATTCACATAAATAGGGAATTAATCCTTTATACAAAATAAGTCATTCATAAACTAATTTTATTTCCGGGCATCACATTTCCCTTCCTTAAAATAAGTTTCATCCTCGAAACTTAACTAATGAAAAAGATGAGGTTATTTTTGCATCATTATATCCTCTAGTTCCCAAGTCACTTCTTCAACATTGTGATTTCTCCATAAAACTTTTATGGAGACAATCTCTTTATTTCTTAGGGTCTTTACTTGACGGTTCAGAATTTGCATTGAAACTTCTTCATAGTGCAAATTCGGTTGAAGCTTAATGGGCTGGTAATCGATGATGCCAACATGGTCCCCTTTATAAGGTTGTAGCATCGAGACATGGAAAATGTCATGAACATGTCCTAAAGCTGGGAGCAGTGCTAGTTAGTAAGCTACTTCGCCAATGTGGCAGAGTACTTCAAATGGTCCAATAAAGCGGGGACTTAGTTTTCCCTTTTGCCCGAAGCGCATAATGCCTTTTTATGGTGAGATCTTAAGCAATGCATAACTTCCTATCTCTAATGTTTGATCCTTTCGGTGTTGGTTTGCATGTTGCTTTTTGTTGATCCTAAGCTACTCTTATTTTAGCTCGGATGATGCGGATTGCATTCTCAGTTTGTTGAATCATCTCTGGCCCTTCTAACTTTCTTTCTCCAACTTCATTCCAATATAATGGTGTCCTACACTTCCTTCCATATAAAGCTTCAAATGGAGCCATTCCTATGCTTGTATGAAAGCTATTGTTATAGGCAAACTTAATGAGAGGTGTGTGATCTTCCCAATGTCCACCAAAATCCAAAGAACATGCTCTTAGCATATCTTCCAAGGTTTGGATTGTTCTTTCAGACTGCCCGTTAGTTTGCGGGTGGAAAGCAGTACTCATGTCCAATCTTGTTCCTAAATAATCTTGGAAGCTTCGCCAAAACCTAGATGTGAAACGCGGGTCATGATCTAACACGATCGAGGTTGGTACTCCATGCCGGCTGAGGATTTCTTTCACATATAATTTGACCAATTGATCCATTTTGTAGGTGCATCTAATAGGTAGGAAATGTGCAGATTTAGTCATTCTGTCCACTATTACCCAGATTGTGTTTATTCCTTTTTGAGTTACTAGTAATCCAACCACGAAGTCCATTGTGATGCATTCCCATTTCCATTCTAGGATATCTAAAGATTGTAGCAGACCACTTGGCTTCTGGTTTTTTGCTTTTACTTGCTGACAAGTGAGACACATGCTTACCCATTCAACTATTTCCCTCATCATGTTAGGCCACCAATAATTTTGTTTCAAATCTTGGTACATTTTTGTTCCTCCTAGATGTATAAAGAATTTGGAGTTGTGGGCCTCTTGTAATAATTTTCTTTTTAATTCCAATTTTGTTGGAATCCAAATTCTACCTTCAAATTTCATTATTCCGACGTTGTGTATTTGACACTTCCTATCTTCCTCCTTAAGCAACCTTTCTTTGTCCTCTATATATTCGTCTTGAGCTTCCTTGATGTTGTTTAATAAACTTGGTTTTGCACTGACTTCCTGCTATATTTTTTCCCTTTGTTGGGTTGTGATAACATTTAATTGTAATCATTCAAAATCTTTCCTTTCTTCCTCTTGAATAATTATCATGTTTAACCTTTCATGTCTACTTAAAGCATCAGCCACTACATTTGCCTTACTAGGATGATAATTGATTGAACAATCATAATCTTTAATTAACTCTAACCACCGTCTTTGCCTCATGTTCAACTCCTTTTGTGTGAAGATGTATTTTAAGCTCTTATGGTTAGTATAAATTTCACATTTTCCCCATACAAAAATGCTTCCATATCGTTAATGTGAATATGATAGCAGCTAATTCTAAGTCATGTACTGGGTATCATTTTTCGCAATCCTTGAGTTATCGAGATGCATAGGCAATGACTTTGCCATGTTGCATTAGAACATCTCCTAACCCATTCATTGAGGCATCACTATAGATCACAAAATCTCTTCTGTTGTCAGGTAAACTTAGTACTGGAGTAATGGTTAGACTTTTCTTTAATTCTTGGAAGCTTCTTTCACATGCTGGAGTCCAAGTGTACTTTATTGTCTTTCGCGTTAGATTCGTCAATGGAACTGCTAACTTAGAAAAATCTTGGACAAATCTATGATAATATCCTGCTAATCCTAAGAAACTTCGCATGTCTTTAGGCGTTTTCGGCTATGGCCAATTGATGATGGCTTCAACCTTTGTGAAATCTACTGATATACCATACTCATTGATTACATGCCCTAAAAATTTTACTTCCTTTAACCAAAATTCGCACTTTGAAAATTTGGCATAGAGTTTTTCTTGTCTCGGTGTTTACAATTCCACTCTTAAGTGCTCGACATGTTCTCCTTCTGTTTTGGAGTATATGAGAATGTTGTCGATGAATACTATGATGAACTTATCTAAATATGGCTTGAAAATTTGGTTCATCAAATCCATAAAGGTAGCTGGGGCATTAGTGAGTCCGAATGACATTACTATAAATTCATAATGACCATATCGGGTTCTAAAAGCTGACTTAGGGATATCTTCAGTCTTAATCTTTAATTGATGATATCGTGATCTCAAGTCAATCTTTGAGAAATATTTTGCATCCTTAAGTTGATCGAACAAGTCATCGATCCTAGGTAAAGGATATTGGTTTTTTACCGTTACCTTATTTAATTCTCTGTAGTCGATGCACAATCTCATTGATCCATCTTTCTTCTTTACAAATAATACCGGTGCTCCCCACGGTGAGACAGTTGGTCTAATAAATCCTTGATCCAATAGCCCTTGTAATTGTATCATAAGCTCTTTTAATTCCGAAGGGGCCATCCTATAAGGAGCCTTGGAGATTGGAGTAGTTCCTGGTACTAGCTCAATTCCAAACTCTACTTGTGTATCAAGAGGTATACCTGGTAATTCTTCTGGAAATACATCACCAAATTCCCTCACCACGGGAATGTCTTCTATTTTTAACTCTTCCCTTTTTGTGTCATGTATGTAAGCCAAGAACGCTTTGCATCCTCTGCATATCCATTTCTTGGCTTGTATCATCGTAAGAAAATGAGATGATTTGGTGGTCTTACATCCATGAAATAACACTCTGCTGTTAGAGGGTGTTCTTAGGGAAACCTTCTTCCTTCTACAATCTATATTAGCTTGGTATTTATGCAACCAATCCATGCCTAGTATTATGTCAAATTTTCCCAATGGGAATGGTATTAAGTTTGCAGGGAAGTCATATTTTCCTACCTTTACACTATAACCAAGTAGTACATTCTTGGCAGTATACACCTCTTGGTTAGCTACCATGACTTCTAAAGGTGTTTCTAGGCATGTAGGAATAATGTTCATATCCTTAAGTAGACGTTCTGATATAAAAGACCTGGTTGCGCTGGAATCAAATAAAACATGTACTTGGACTGAGTTGACCAGTAGTGTACCTGTAACTACGTGATCAGACATTAGTGCATCTTGCATAGTCATATTATAGGTCCTAGCTTGAGGGCGACTGGGTACCATGTTGGGTCCTATCAATGGCAGTTTTCCTTGACTCTTCTTTCGAGGACAAGTGGTGGAGATGTAGCCCTCTTGACCGCAAGTGTAATATGTTCTTACTATTGTCATGGTGCGGCTGGTGCCTTGTGGTTGATATTGTTGCTGTTGTGGACGATACCAAGGTTGGGGAATAATTGGTATTTGATTCGGGCAATTAAGTACAGTGTGCCTGGGTGGATGACATTTAAAACATACATTTGTTCCCACTAAACATGGAGAAGTTCCATGATTCCTTCCACATTTGTTATAGATTATGATCTTCCTTTTATTATCATTTGGATCAACGATGAAATTCCTTTTTCATTGTTATTGAGTACATTTCCTTCCTCTTGTTTCACCGCGACTGAATTGGTTTGTGATCTCCCCTGTCCTCCATTTCCTTGGTTATTGTAGCTATTACTATTGAAGTAATTTCCTTTCCTTTTTCCTTCCTTTCGACTCTCCCGGTTGAATTCTCGGAGTAGCTTGCCACTTTTCTTAGCTACTTTCGTCCTCTGAACGACTTCAACATAGTTGTCCAGGCATAAAATAGCAATCTTGTCATGCAACCACGGATTCAAACTGTGCTCAAACCTCCTTGCCTTTCTTCTTTCAGTATCTACTAAATGTGGAGCATACCTTTGGAGTTCATTAAACTTCTTTTCATATTCTTCCACCGTCATATTTCCCTATCTTAATACCAAAAATTATCTCTCTAGTTCATATGCAACACTAATTGGAAAGTATTGATTATAGAAAAGCTCCTTGAACTGGGGCCAGGTAAAAACATCAGTTTGTGCTTGATCATTTCTAATTATCAACCTTCTAGTCCTTTCCAATCATTCAATATTCTCCCACCAATAGTTGACTTCTCCTTTCAATAGATAGGTGGCATAATCTATCTTGAGGTCATCAGTCACCCCAGAAATACGGAAAGCTTTCTCTATCTCCTTAATCCAAGTTTAGGCTACAGTGGGACCTCCATCACCACTAAAAGTAGGTGGGAAACTATTGGTGAAGTCTCTAAATGTTACCTTCCTTGGTTGCATTTGTGGTGGGGGGTGGTGGGGTGTTGTTTTGTTGGGTAGCTTCCTTAATCATATTTATTAACAGGGCAATATGATTATTTTGATTCTCATTGTTATCATTATTTTCCTGATTGTTGCTTAGGTTGGGGCTTCCTTGATCAGCTTGGTTGGTAAATTGACGGGTTCGAGATCTTCTTACTGGAGCCATCTCCTAGAAGTTGAAGGGGAGATAAGGAATTATTATTAAAAGTTTTTTTTATAGCTCAACGTCGTAATAGAACATAATATAAAAAGAAGGGAAGTTTCTAATAAAGTTACCAAAATATATTTAATAACAAAAGTTACATTATGACAAATTTGTACAATAGAACCTCCTTGCTACAAAGTCGTGAAAACTCAACAACATTTACTACAACAGGTGCTTAGTACAAAGGCTAAGAATTAAGTTTATTCATTACTCTTCGTGTAAAACAACACGCTCCCTCAACCTTTTCTATAAGGTTACACATTAGATAGTCCCAGTCCATCATAGTAGGCTACACAAGCCTAAGATAATTACTGACTGAGATCAGAACTTCTATCAATGTCTCAGTGAGGAACAGAGACCCATCTTGAAATGACACTCTCCAAAGGTCTAACAATCTACTAGTCCTTTGATGAGTAAACGACTGACGCATCATGGTAGTGTTGCGTGTCGCCAACTCTGCTTGAGTCATACGGATTCTGTGTTGGAGGTAATGACAGAATCCTCCTGGTAACGACATAGACATTGGTATTTCTGGTGGTAGGGTGGCGAATGGGTTGTCAGATAGAGTAGCTGGTGATGGAACCACAAGTGATGATGCTGGCACAGTAGGTATTGTGTGCACAGAGACGGGAAGAGAGTTTGCCTGATATGGAGCCAGAGGTGGAGAATTCATTTGATTACGAGGAGAAGGACTCCTCATATGAACTGAGAAACTTGACCCCTCAGATGGGTTGGTTAGGTCCTGTCCATTTACCTCTGGGCCTATAGGATCCTCATCATTTTCGTTTAAAACCTGAGGTAACTCAAAATGAAAGACCTAGGTTGGTCTATTCATTCTTTTGCGAGGAGTTACCTGCTGACATGCGCCAGACAATGGCAAGGATATGCAGTTGGCATTACTTGGAGCAGTTACAACATTCAGGGCTTACTCAGGGGATGCTTCCCCTGTAGTGTTATTATTTATAATGGGGGCTTGGTTACTAGGGCCTCCCATGACTGGAGTAGTGGTATTGTCAGGGATCTGCTATTCATCTAAGCTTTTAATCAAGGGTGCCTTGCCCTTATCATTACGTCTCGGTGTCATCGGAGTCATCTATAAAAGAAAACATAACTTAGATCAACATCATCATAAGGTTAATCATAAGGGTTTGACATAAATACTAATGTCATGACATGGTGTGTAATATACTTCTTATGAGCCTTCCGTCTCGAAATCTCATATCCCATAAAATCTAATAACCTCAAGAACTAACCGGGAAAATAGCTTTGACACTTATTTTCTATTCTACTATTCTTACCCTTACAATCATTTCCTTACCTTACTAAACCCAATTTTATATTTCGATAGAGAACACGTCTCATAACCAGTGCTTGGCTCTGATACCAACTGCGGTGGCCCCGGAGATCCCGGGCAGGGTTTCAGGTGTTGTCAGAAATTGTGTGTTAGCTCACAAAGATCCCATGCTGGACTCTGGGCACCGCCAGGGATTGTTAACAGAAAAACAACATGAACCAAGCACAAACATAATGATTAAGAGAATTATAATCTCTATTACAAAGCTTTACTCAAACATTCATAATAAAAACTAAAGGTATATAACCTTTTATTACAAAACCTTAAACATTTGGCAGTGGAAGTCTATAAATGGCCCATCTAGCCTTACAATCTAAAAATTACTATGATGACCTCTCGTCTCACTTTTCCTTTAAAGGTCATCCATAAGGGAGTGATTAAAAAACTCTCACTATGCCATTTTCTCTTTTCATTTATTAGGTGACTCGGCCTTCTTGACTTGACTTGTAAAACATTACATAATAATTCACATGAGCGATTTACGCTCAGCAAGTATATAACCATAAGATGGGTAAGTTCAAGCAAAAAGAATAGATATTTCAAAGGCTTAAGTGTTTAATGAGGTTGGGCGAAACAAGACCAACACCTCCTGGTGAATCAATAAACATGTAACTTTCAGGGTACCCGAGTGATAAGAAGGGGTTGACCCTTTTCTTTGAAAAAAAACCTTGAATCATTCATTTACGCTTTCTCTTCATGAAATAATGCATCATCTGACCAACATGATCACTATCTGACTTCCTCTTCATTAAATGTCATCCCAGTTGGTCAACCTGGTCGTTTAACGTCATCATGACATACATAGTCATCGCAGAAAGCATTGGTCTGCGAGGGTCTAAATACCGATGCCTCGGTTTTTCATTCCCTATCATATATCGGGGTACCAGGCATTTGTACCTCCTAGCCTTTAGTCACACATATGGATAAACTTTGTAATTTATAAAATTTTCTTGATATAAAACTTCCATATCCTTAAAGGACTTCCTTTGGCATGCTCAGCGAATTATCAGTCGACGACAACCAAAACTTTTATATCCATATGGGACTTTCTTGGGTGTGCATAGAGAATTATCAGCCAACAACAACCCAATAACCCTTGGTTTAATATATAACATCTTTTAGCATGCTATTGAATTAAAACAACTAGCAGCCACCCAATAATACTTAGTTCAATAAACAACTTTTTTTTCACTTACATCGGTTCAATGAATCGTACGTTACTTATCCAAGAAAACAGTGGCTTACATAAAGAATAATACCAATTATTTATGTAAATCGAATCAATGATCTTACTTAATCAATGAAAAGAAGTAGAGTGAGTATATACTTGCCTTAGTCCTAAACTAATTTCTAATCTCAAACACTGGTGCGTGAGAGGTTCTGTAAATTATGATTGTTGGTATAACATGAGAAATCTATGTTTTGAAATATAATATGAAACTGCACATAAACAGGGGATGGTCATCAGGGGACGGGCTATGCATCAGGGAAAGGCCATCAGGGGATGGGCTACGCATCAAGGAAAGGCCATCAGGGGACGGCTACCCATCAGGGGATAGCTATCAGGGGACAATTACCCGTAAGGGGATAGTCATCAGGGAATGACTTATCCATTAGGGGATAGTCCTTGGTCATTAGGTGATGACCTTCGATTGTCAGGGATGAATTTGTTCAATGCCAAACTTGTCGGGAACAATTTTGACTATCGCCAAACTCTTTCGGCTATTGCCAAACTTATCGCCAACTATTTAGCTAGCGCCAAACTCAGCGCTGGACTCATCGGTGGATAATTGTTTAGCACTAAACTCATTTGTTCAGCGCCAAACCCATCAGTGGATAATTGTTTAGCGCCAAACTCCTTTGTTCAGTGCTAAACCCATCAGTGGATAATTGTTCAACGCCAAACTCATCGGAGACTAGCATTGATACTTATCAGAGACTAACATTATTAGTCATCAGAGACAAACTTTGTTACTCATTAGAGACTAATATTTACCCATCGGAGACTTAACATGTTTATCGTCAGGGACTAATATTAACTTATCAGAGACTAAGTCAAGATTTGTCTCTGCTATGATGGAAGACCTTTCATATGATCATGGATAATGTCTAATAATAAACAGACCCATCTTAAGGTGCATCATAGACTTCCTTGCTATGTGTGTTATTTTTTCATAACACATTTACACATGCAAAAGAATAATACTGCAGCTATTAAAGCTTTATTCTTTTCTTGGACATTTAGCGTGTTCAGCACAAACTCTTAGATGTTATGCATGAGAAATGAAACCAAGCAGAGCAGAGTATAATCATAAAGCTCTTACCTCTTCGTCTTTGAGGAAGAAATTGGAAACTTGTATGCACTAAAAGATATTTGCTCGAGAGAAAGAACTCAAAATTTACGAAAATGGTGGGTTAAAGAGAGGTTCTAGGAGAGAAGTTTTAGAAAAGAGATTAGAATTTTATCTCAGAATGAGGTATTTATAGTGTTCATGAGTTGATTAGAGAAGTAGGCTAAGATTATACTTTGGGATAAAATGATTGGTCAGTTTGGGCGGTAAAATGGCTGCTCATCATCACATCTTAACAGTTGGTAACATACTAAGCAGCTGTTGTCTTACATGCACTTAACCTTAATTAGTTATTGCCATACAAACAACTTATTAGTCAATTAACATACGTACTCATCAGATGTAATCCTTCCAAGTTTTTTTTATCTCAATTCCTACATGAAATTTGCTAATCCTCATACTTATATCCTTTTAAGGAATTTACGAACAACTCCAATAAAATATATACTCTCTTTTAAGATATAAAATATTTATTCACATAAATAGGGAATTAATCCTTTATACAAAATAAGTCATTCATAAACTAATTTTTGTTCCGGGTTGTCACATGGGGTGTCATCAACATGTCATTTGTCACGCCATTAACATCTCAAGAACATATCAAATCAATCCAATGCCCCAAGAACAACTCATGAATTTCTTAGAAGGCCTCTGATCAACCCTGAAGGCTCCCATGCCTATAAAGAAGAAAGTTGGCTAAGTGTTGACAGAAGCCTTGCAAGGTCAAGATAATTCTAAGTCTCGGAGCTATGAAGGGTATGCCATAATAGGCCTCTAGAGAAAAAACACTATCTATCCCCATTTTGTTCCTACAATCCAACCACCCCCCACGCCGCAACTTATACAAGGTGATTGGAGAAGACTTGGTTCAACAAATTTTCGAAGCCATGTGTGTAGATCCCCCAACTTAGGTAAAAAATTTGCCAAATATGGGAACATGACCGGTGAGCCAACTTGAGCGTAGTGCTACACAAGGATTCCACGAGGCATATGATCCCTAATCTCCAAATACATGGATCTTGTAGTACCAAGAAGTCAAGCCAATGGCCAATACCCCACAATGGAAACAATAAGGAGGAGTTAGGAGCCCCTCAAGGTTTCTTCCCTATAAGAAAATCAGTAAGAAAAACTAAGGATCTCATTGGTATCACATGATCAAGGTGTTTAAAGGATGCCCAAGTGCCCCATATCATTAAGGACCAACCTAAGGAATGCAACCAAGCTAACAAAAGAAGGAGGGAAGCCCTAGGGGTAGCCCCCCATAGTGGCGGCCTTTGGGCCTCGCCTTTAGTCAAATATCTGGCTTTTAACCCTCATACACTCCCATAGTAAAATTTCAAGGTTTTCCAAATCCCACACCAAGAAAGGGGCACTCAAGGGCACCTAAATAAAGGACAATGACATAAAAACAAGCAAGAAGGGAGAAAGACAAGGCCTCCCCATAGGGGGCGGCCTTTGGCCCTCTCTACTTAGCCAATTTTGTCTCTTTAAGCCCTTTCATGGTACATTTTCCCCCCACAAGAAGGCCTCATGTTTCTTATAGTCCTACAACAAGCTAGAGGTGTTCAAAGGCATCCAAAGAGAAAACAACAAGCATAGAGGGGATGGCTAGGTGGGAGCCTAAAAGGTAATCCCTTATGGGCGAGGGGGGAGGGGGTGTCCTGTAGGCCCCTATACTTAGCCAAGTTTTGGTTATATTAAGCTCTCATTACATATTATGCCTTGCAAGTCACTCCCAAGATTCCCCAAGTGCAAGGTCATATATGAAGTCTTCAAAGGCACCTACAAAGAGGGCATTAGAAAAGGAAATGAGGATGGAAGGGAACCCTAGAGGGTACACCCACAAAGGGAAGCCTTTAGGGTCCCAGACTTATCAAAAGTTTGGTTGAGTTAAGCTCCACTCTCATAATGTGTTTCCCAAGATCCCTTAAACTCAGGTCCAAGTGTGAAGGCATTCAAGGAAGACCTAAAGAAGAGGAAATATGAGAACCCAAAAATAAATATAGGAATATGTTATATGAATGATTAATTCATATTATGTATGAAGGATTTAATTCACATTCTGTATGAAGAATTAATTCATATCTTGAATAAAAGTTTCTACGACAATGTGATGTCCAAAGCAATAGAAATTCATTTTCAACTCAAATCTTTAAATGATTATTTTAACCAAGCACTAACAAGAAATAATTGTAAATATTACTTGAGTAAGACTCATTGCGAGGGAGAACTGCAGTGTAAATTATCGACCAAAGACTGCTGTGTGCAAGTGATATAATTATATTATATCAAGTTTTGAGTTGCATGTGATCCATGGCTAATAAATCAACTCTAGCAGTACACTCTAATGTATTTGTCTGACTATGTTTTTTTTAAATATATTTCTTTAAGGAAAGAGTGTTGCATAAGGCACTAACGGAAGGAAGATTTTTGTCCAATAGATTGTTGGCTATGATAGGTGATTGGATGACTTTTGGCAGCCGTAACACTGGCCATTCTAGCCAATCACTTCATTTTAAGGCATGTTATTACCTAAAACATCCAACGACTGATAACTACTCACAAAAATGATCCAACTGCTCTTGTTATTTGATAAGTGATATAAATATATCATTTGGAGTACAACCCTAACCCCACTCCCATAAATTTCTATATAGCCGACCACCCACGTAAATTTCAGGTTCACTTTCATAGAGCAACTGTCCTTCTCGAGAGAAAGCCAAGCTTTTAACTTTTTCTTCAAAGCCAAAGAGGTAAGAGCACTATATTAAAGCCCTACTCTTTTCATATACTATTTTGTCCTTTTTATTCATGTCATGATATTGAAATATTTTGTTTTTTCACTTAGTATGATTTAAAACATACTTTTAACATCAGGAGTTATTAGTTATATATTCTAAAAAGTTATCCAAGAAGAGAGTAAGAAATGTTGACGACCACCTATTAAACAAACTGTTGTTATATGTCAGTTGCTAAAATTGTATTAAGACACCATGTTGTGTTTTGTTCAAACGGAGTTTCCTAGTGTTAACAGTGTCTATAAAGGTAAGAAATTAGGAGGAAGACTCAAGTTTTCCCTCCTAAGCCTCTTAGGATAAAACAAAAATTTCAGGAACTTTAGAACCCCACAATTGTGAACTTACAGTAGACTGCAGTGGTGCTTTCACCTGGGTTTAAGTGGTTATTGGGATGCAATAGCAAACACTATAGAAAAGATGTTGAGGAAGGTTCCTTAGTAAGATTTATCTATTGATGACTTACTCTCTGCAGAAAAGAATCACCACAAAAAAAATAAATATTTTATCACTGCTGAAGTGAGTTTGGAGATGGCCAAATGAGTTTGGCGCTGAACAAATTATCCACAGATGAGTTTGGTGCTGAACAAATTATCCAACGATTAGTTTGGCACTGAAAAATTTATCCACCAATGAGTTTGGCACTGACTTGTTGAGTTTGGCGATGAACAAATTATCCACCGATGAGTTTGACGCTAGTCAAATGGATTACTGACGAGTTTGGTGATGAATAAAATTTTTCCACTGATGGCCAACTTACCCACTGATGGCCAACTTACCCACTGATGGCCAAATTATCCCCTGACGGGTAAATTATCCCCTAACGGGTAATTTATCCCCTGACGAGTAGTTTATCCATTGATGAGTAAATTCATCCCCTGTTGGTTATCCCCTGATGACCACTTTTATGCTACAGTGACTATCAACTTATGCGTAGTTTAACTTTAAGTTGCAAAATATTATTTTCTTCAATTACTTAAGAAAATATTAATTGATAAACCTCAACATTTCAATTGTCATATTAAAGCATTAAAAATATAAGGACATCACATATGCGCATTCTCATATATATATCCAAGGCATAAATTTCTTATGTTATGTCATTGTGTATGTTTATTTTTACAGAGTCTTTCACTTAAAAGTGATTTGATTTAGAATTAGCTAAGGACCAAGGCAAGTATATACTCGCTCTATCTTTTTCATTTAATATCACTTATTCGATATACTTATGTATCCAGTGTTATGTTATTTCTTATTTAATTTTAATATCTTTAAAGATAAGTAACGTATGATCTATTGATCTGATGTACGTGAAAAATGTTATACTATAATCAAGCATTCTTTGGGCGGATGTTAGGTATTCAAACTCAATAGCACGCCAAGGTAAATCCTACATGGATATAAAAAGACTTAATTTTTCTTACTCATACTTGTAAAGTATATCCATGTGGGTAACTAAAGGCTAGTGAGATGCATCTGCCTGACACCCCGGGCCTAGGAATGATAAGGAACGAAAACCGTATGTCATTATGATGAAGTTGGTTAGGCTGACCAACTGATATACTATTTAATATGGAGTTCCTAAGGGCAGTGCGCCAAACAGACATGGTTACAAGGCGCATGTGAATTATTCAAGACTTTTTTTCAAGTAAAGGGTCAAATTCCTCATTATCACTAGGGGACCCTGGAAGCTATATCTTTTCAATTTATCAAGAGGTGTCGACATTGACTCCGTCCAACCTCACAAACACTTAAGCCCTATAAATTATTTATCTTTGAAGGCTCAACCAATGCATGACTATATACTTGCGAGCGTAAATCGCTCACATGACTATTATTAAATGTTTTACAGGCTATGGCGAGAAGGTCGAGCCGTCTAATAAAGGCAAAGCAAAAATGGCATGATGAACTTTTCCTAATCGCTCTCTTGTGGATGACTTTTAGAGGAAGAGTGAAGCGTGAGGTTATAATATAGATGTTTAGATTGTAAGGCCTGTATGGCCCCTCACAGACTTTCGCTGTTAGACAATTATTTTTGGATAATGTAACAGAGATTATATTTCTCTTATTTCATGTTATGCATGCTTGGATGATGTTATTTTTTTTTGTCAAATTTTGACAGTGTCCAGAGTCCGGTATGGGATTTTTGGGGCTACCACAAGAAACAAGATAAGAAAGTAAGTAAGGGGCATGTAGGAGAGGTCCCTTATGAGGAGCGGCCTCTAGGCCTCGTGCGTTAGCCAAATTTTGGCCATTTAAGGCCCTTGCACAACTACATGCATTCTCAAGGTCTTCCAAACCTCCATCTAAGTACATGAGCACCTATAGGACATCAAAGGAAAACTATTCAAGCCAAGAACTAAAGGAAAGTAAAGGGAAGACACCCCCATGAGGAGGGGTGGCCCCTGGCCCCCAGACTTAGCCAAATTTTGGCTATTTTTGTGTGACATCACTCCAAAGCCCTACTACCCATTTTGGATTGTTATGAAACTTCTTACACCATTATTTGAGATGCTTTATAATGTTTTTCTTGTGAAGAACTTAAAATGGCACAGAGGGATTTGAAGATGGCCCATAACATGACATTCTTAGCCTCCCAACAAGGCCCCGTGGCATGTCACCTTAGCACTCCGACGTCATGCATGGGAAAGTTGGTGTTATAGGCTCAAAATATTCCCTAGTAGTCATGGATAAGGTCTTGTACAAGCACCTTGGTGAAGTCTTAAAACACCCCCATGCTCATCCAAAGCATGTCATGACATGAGCAACCAACACGTGGCCTAGTTTAAGGAAGCATGCCCTAATATGCACCAACATGTGCACCCATTTCAACTTGGAGGAAGACAACCTCAACATGAAGAAGTACACCTACAACATAAAGGGCAGCATGCACTATGTGATGATGTCACCCCAACCGATGATGACATCACTCCAACACATAACGACTCGTTTGAATGCCGAATTGCATTCTCTACTACCAACAGAGGATTGAAAAGGCCGTTTGATTATGGGATTTGAGGAGGGTCTTGGATTAGGATGTAATGGACTCTGAAAATATGACAAAATACGTAGAAAACTAATATTGTAGCCACAAAAATATAAGTGGTAGATAGGTCACATGCATGACACATGGTCTCTTGGAGGCCTATAAGTATCCCCACCTTTTCATTTAAAGGGGTTGAGAAATTTCACTCTTGAGATCCCTGACTTCTCTCTAGAACTCTTTCTCTCTTTAGGAAATCATTTGTTGTCCTAGTAAGACAACCTAGAACTTGTAGAAGTGGAGAATCTTTAAAGTAATTTACTTGTGGAAAATAAAGAACAAAATAAATTTGTAAAACAATTGCTTTTGTTGATTAACAACTGATTATAAATTCTAACAATCACAAATTGATTCTCAACTTCAATTTTCTACACTGTATATATACAAATCTATGAAAACATACAACTTCTAGGATTTCTAAAAACTCAATTATAGCTTCTTATTCTAAATCATAATTCAGCTTCTAATCCTATTCAATAATGATTTTTTTTTCAATATTTTTCATTCTGAATAGTTTTTTTTATAAAAAAAAAAAAACTCTGGTCTATTTCCTAACCAGCTTTGTCTTCAAAATAACTTCTTTGTCCATGTCGAAATCAACTTCTAATCGAATTAGAACTATGTACTACATCGGAGAGTAATCTTTACTTTAGTCTCTGATAGCTTTTAACAATAGTCTTTGATATGCTTAGTCTTTCATAAGCTTAGTGTCTTAGTCTCCGACAGGCTTTCTCCTTAGTCTCCAATAGGCTTAGCCTTAGTATCTGACAAGCCATTTAGTCCCTATCGAAGAACTATCCACTGACTTTGTTGAATTCTCCAATGCAGTTCTGATAGTCTCTTACAATACAATTTAACTTACTTACAAAAATATATATTACAAAAATCAAAGAGTAAACTACTAGCTACAAAAATTCAATTGCTATAAACTAGCACTAACTGTACATTTGTATTTCTTAGTATTCTAAGTACAATCATCATCTAATGTTATAAAACCTAACAATCTCTCTCTATTTATGATTATCAAAGTGATAAACATAAATCAATGTTGATGATGATGTCAAAACTCAAAATTATAAGAATAAACTTAGAAATAAAAATTTAAAGAATGTGTTAATTACAAATGTACCTTAACTAAGATCTTTGATCCTAAAATTTAGGTTCACCAAGACTGTCTAAATCCTTTAAGTCTAGCGTCTAATTCTGAAACTAAATTTCAGCTGCAACTTTAACTCTTCTTTTTCCTATTGATTTCTTTGACCTTTTCTTCTAGCAGTTTCTTGAACTTGATCTCATTTTCATCAATTGAAGCCTTGAGTAAGGCAATGAATACTTCAATTTCACATAAGCTTGCTTTGTTGATATGTTTGTCATAGTCAAAGGAAACAATGTCTCCATGAAAATTCTCTTAAAGTAATCCAAAAGCAAGTGGACGAGTTTGAACTTGTGGCAGTTTAAACAGTTTGTGCATCTCTTCAAGCTCCTTTTGAATTTGTCTTCTGAATTCCAAGTTAAGCACAAAATTTTCAGATACAACAGACAACAACCACTCCAGATCTTTGAATGACCTCATCTCCAGGCTTGGTTTATTTAGATGTAAAGTCTCTCCATCTTTTTGAATGACTTTGAGGTTGTGACGGCCCCAAAAATCATAAAACAGATTTCGGGCACCATCAAAAATTGATAAAAGATAATTAATACATCCAAGCATGCATAACATTAAATAAGAGATAAATAACGAATCTCTATTACATTATCCATTAAAGAGTATTCAATACAGCGGAAGTCTTAAAATAGGGCCCACACAGGCCTTAAAGTCTAAACATTTCTATAATTTTCTCCCTCTTCACCCTACCCTTGAAAGCCATCCACAGGAGGGATATCAGGAAGCTCTCAGAATTCCATCTTTTCTTTTCCCTTATGAGACGCATCGGTCGTCTCGCCATAACCTGCAAAAATTATAATCATAGCAACATGAGCGATTTACGCTCAGCAAGTATATATTTGGTAGTATTTGGGTAAGCTTGAACGATGGAAAATAATGGTTTAAGTGTTTATGAGGTTGGACGAAAACAATGTCCAACACCTCCGAATAATATAGAAGAAAATAGTTTCTAGGGTCCCAGAGTGATAGCGAGGGATTTGACCCTTTTTTCTTGAAGAAATCTTGAATAAACCACATGCGCCTTATAACACTGTCTGTTTGGCGCACGTGCCCTTAAGAACTCTTAACACCGTCTGTTTGGCGCAGGTGCCCTTAAGAACTATCTTAAATCAAACGTTATATCAGATGGCCAACCTGAACGTCTGACTTAACCATAATGACATACGTAGTCAATGCAGAAAAATTTGTCTGCAAGGGTTCGGTTACCGATGCCTCGGTTTCCGTTCCCTATCCATAATAGGCACGGGATGCCAGGCATATGCATCCACGTAACCGTTAGTTTACCCACACGGATATACTTTTTAAGTAAGAGGTAAAGAATAAGGCTTCTATATCCGTATAGGGTATACTTTGACGTATTAGCGAACTTAAACAGCTAATAACCGCCCAAGAAGTACTTGTATCTAGTACAATATTTTTCACGTACATCGGATCGAATGATCATACGTTACTTAACTTTGAATAAATATCAACATAATATCAATATCATGTACGTATATCGAAGAATTGATTATACGCATTAGTTTGAAATATAAATCATTTGGAAACATATTTGTCATGAATATAAAAGAGATATGTACATGCATATCATTTCATAACATATCATACGCATATCGAAACAAGTGATCATGCGTTATCTTGAAATAAACATAAGATTGAATGTATACTTGCCTTTGGTCCTTAGAATTCTCACGTTTAACAACTCGTGAAAGCAGAAAATTCTGTAAAACATGTACAGATAATAATATGAGAAATCTCCACTTAAATACACATGATAAATGTTCATGCGAAGTGTTAATGAAATTCTCAAGTCTATACTTAACTACTTATGTCGTCACTCGTAATATTGGGATTCGGTTGGAACCGAATCGAAGTCCGAGGGATTAGTGGACTTGGTTAAACGTCACTCGTAGATCCTCGATAATTTAAATTAATTATAGGAGGCCTTAGATTAATTAATAAATATTAATTAATCAACTTAAGCTTTAAATGATTATTAATCATTTAGAAATTATTCATTAATTATTATTTAATTGCTTTAATTAAATAATAATTGATCTTTAATTAATTAAGAATTACTTCTTAATTAATCTTCACTTAAATAATTCATTTAGTTATTTAAAAACCATTTATTAATTATTATTTAATTATTTAATTAAATAATAATTAATCTTTAATCATTTAAAAAAAAAATCGTTTATTAATTATTATTTAATTACTCAAATTAAATAATAATTAATATTTGATCATTTAAAAATCATTTATTAATTTTAAATATATATATATATATATATATATATATATATATGTGAGTGTTTATTTTATTTTTTTTTTTTGGAAACTTGGATTGTGTCAAAAATAATTTTTAAAGTGGGTTGAAATTTTAAAATCAAGTGGGTAAAATTTATTGGATCAAAGTCAAAATTTTTATTTTGAAATCTGGGCCAAAACAGTGGGTCAAACCGGGTCGAATTCGGGTCAAACTCGGACCGAGTCGGGTCAACCGGGTCGGATCAGTGCCCCTTCATCGGATTCTGCACTTTCTGCAGATTCCGGCTAGGAACACCGGCAGCCCGCCACCTTCCAACGCCGTTTCTCACACACACACACACGGATCGAAGGTAACAGCACCACCGTGACCTTTAGCATAGGAGAACATACCCCTACGCTTGATGCCACGGCCTGAAACTTACTGAAACAGAGATCGAAGCTCGCCGGAAAGCTCTCGCCATTAACGCCGGCGAGAAGCTTCGGCCGAGCTTCCAAATCTCATTCCTTCACCATTTTTGACGAATCAAACATGGAAATGATTCTAGAGATCACAAGAAACTCGTACATGCAATTAATTTCAATTTTCATCAACTACATCGCATGCTAGATCGATTTAAAGTTTCGGACATAGATGAAAATTTCATATGAACACGAAATCATAAATACTTAACTATTTCTCAAATTGTTTAAGGCAAAATGATCCTTACAAGTGCAGAAACATGATTATATAAACTATTTGAACTACCACGTACTAAATCGGCAAGAATCGGAATTCAAAGTTTCGGCTGTTAGGGTTCTAAGTGTTATGAATAAACCGTGGCTAAAGCTTAAACAACCGTCGCTAAAGGGTTTTTTTTTATTTAGATTTTGATTAAACTTCAAAAATTAATATCTCTCAATATAAAAATGATATGAACAAGTGCAATATATGAAATTCATACTGAAAAATATCATCTACAACATGGTATAATTAGAAAAAAAATTTCAGCGTTAAAATAAAAGTGCAGAATTTTTTTTTACCTTTAAAAGCTTCAAATGAAAATTCCAAAACCTTGCTAGAGAGGAAGAATAATGCTCCGAATTTGGAAGAGAGTTTGTGAAAATGTGATAGTGAAAATGCTGTAATGGGATTACTAACCATGCAAGGAAGGAAATTAAGGAGTAATTTACTACCTAATGAATGCACCATTTAAAATTTGAATTTCAAATTTAATTCCCTAATTAGTTGCATCCTAATTGCATGTTAATTATTATTGTAACTGATGTAAATTAATCATTTACCATGGGAGTAATTAGTAAAAAATTTATTTACCCACAATTTACATTTTTAATGGTTATGCATTTATTTATTGCATTAACCGAAAAAATTTAATCCGCCTCGGCGAAATAAAAAAAATGCGTTTATAAAATTATTATCAAAATTAACATCTAGTAGTTTAAAATAAATATCTAGTCACAATTTATTGTCTCGCAATAATTAAAAAGTATAGCATTCGTTATAAATATTAATGAACGTGTGCGTAATGAATTACGTAATCATTACGTACACGTAACCGTAAAAAAAAAAAATATATAATTACTGGATGATAAATTCATAAATAACCCTCAAAATTTTACTTTTGAATTATTGGGTTCTCACAGAGGTACTCTTTGTCATCTCCATCCTTTTCATGATTGATGGGATTAACCCTCTTCTTACAAGCTTCTTTAATTTCTGATGTGTTAGCCATTCCAATCCTGGAGATTTTACTACTTCGAACTCGTTTGGATTTTTGAGTTTCAAACATACTCACCAAAGCAGTTTCAGATTCCTTCTAAGGTTCACCCATTATTTGTCCCGTGGAGTAATTGTAGAAGGGGGGTTGAATACAATTTCTAGCTTTTTCTTTGAATTAAATTGTTTAATACAGTTTAAAACTAAAGAACAGTTAAAACAATTTTACTAAAAAGATATAATAAGCGAAACAGTAAAGCAAATTGCAAGATATGACTATTAATCTACAATATGTATATTTATCGTAAATCAATTTGAATCTTTACAATTCTTTCTGGTAGTGTTTACCAGCTGCAAACAATCTCTATTTAAAATAACAGCTCCACTCTAGAAAAATGATTTCTAGCTTCTCTCAAGTTTTTGAAAACTTGCTACACTTTCTATAATATAATTACAACTGCTATATGGTCTGTGATAATATGTATACTTGTGTTTTCGTGTATCTCAGTGATCTTTTGATTATTTTTATAATGTTTTATCTCAGCTGCACCATGTCTCTATTTATAGACATAGCTCTCTTGTCCTCCAAGCTTCTTCAGTGAGTTGCCTCCAAAAATATCTCTGATATTCTTTGGAAATTGCAGCTCTGTCACATAACTAGTGTATAAGTATGATTTATCTCCATATTTTACTTTATTAGTGTTCACACCTGTAGTGTATAACTTATCTCCTTGAAGCTTCTTTGCTAGCCAATCTCTCCTTATTGGACCACTATCTATATTTTAATTCCACTACCTTTAAACTTGAGTTAGTGAATTTGTGAACTCAGCCATGTGTCATCCCATATGTCATCTTTAGTCTCTGATCATTTTATCCCCTGATGGATAGTCACTAGTGCCTAGAAATCCATCCTTGATGATGAGAAACCTATCCCCTGATGCCGGGAACTTATCCTCTAATGTCAAGAACTTATCCCCTAATGCCGAGAAATCTATCCCCTAACGTCGAGAACTTATCCCTGATGCTGAGAAATCTGGTGATAGGTAAATGACTTTGGTGACTTTTAACTTCATGTTTGGTGCTTTGTGGAACTTTGGTGCTGAATTTGATGATAATATTTCATCCCCTGATGTCTTGAATTTACTGAACAAATCATTCCCTGATGGTTTATCTATCAGTGGATGTTATCCCCTGATGGGCTGTTTAGTACATCAGTGGTTGTTATCCCTGACAGGTTCATCAGTTGATATTATCCCCTGATGCAATCCTTTGTTTATCAATGGAGCTTTTATGAAATATTCCCTGACCAGCTGCATCCCATGACCACTTTTCAATGCAACAGAAAGTCTTGCCTTAGTCTCTAGTAGTTCAAACCTTAGTCTCCGACAGGCTAAAATTTTAGTCTTCAACAGGCTAAATTTTAGTCTCCGACTCTTAGTCTCTGATAGGCTAAAATTTAGTCTCCGACTCTTAGTCTCTGACTCGTAATCTCTTATAGGCTAAATTTTAGTCCCCGATAGGCAAAGTTAGTCTCTGAGAATCTAATTCCTTAGTCTCCGAGAGGCTAAATCTTAGTCTCCGATAGGAAAATACTTAGTCTCCGATAGGCTAATTTTGCTAGACCAACTTTGACTTTTGCTAAACTCTCCAAATGTGTTAGTTTCTTATAGTGCAATACTGTAGATACTTATAAAATTACAAATCTAACAATTCGAAGTTTGTACATCATCATCAAATTCTATAATTCCTAACACTTATTAGTGCCTTCCTTCTGGCACTCTTTTCAGCCTACTCAATCTCCTTATTTCTTCTCCTTCTTGTTTCTACAGACTTTTGAGCTCTTGATCTCTTTGTCATTGTTTCCCTTTTCTTTGCTGTTTCCTCCTTCTTAGCTACTGCTATCTCCTTTTCCTTTTGTAATTGCTGAGCATACAATGCATCAACTTCAACCAATTTTTTCTTTTGGGATAAACTAACTCTACTTTCCCATCCACTATCAACTCCACTGGAGTGGGAAAATGAGTAGCTTTCATGGCATCACCCAGTAGCTTAGGTTGTCCTGATTGAATGAACTTTTTCTTCTTTAGTTCTGCAACCAGGATGCCCTTGCCCTTGTCTTGCTTGGTAGTTGGGGTTGTTGCACTAGGAGGAGGAACTGTTGTTGTTGCAATGGTGGAAGTGGAGACACTAGTCTTCATGGCTGCATCAAGTTCCTTATTTACATTTTGAAACCTTGTGATTCAGCGATCAAGCTTGTATCCTTAGGGACAACTTCTTTCTCTTATAGTACCTGACAATTGTCCCCCTTTTTAACATTAGCATCTTGAGAGATAAGAGTAATAGCTAGAGTAGGAATTGTTTTATAGATAAGTTGTGTGAGATTTTGGATGTCGAGGGAAAATTGATCTTGTTTCTGCAAAATGGATTGGACATTTGTTTCCAGTGCTTGAAGCTGCTTCTCAATGTTGGACTACTCTCGTATGCGCATTTCAATTGAGTTGAGCATCTTCTTGGGAAGATGAACTTCATAACACCTTTGTATGTTGTCCATTTCCAACTCCATTATGGTCTCTACATTTTGGAGTGCAGCCTTGAGACCGTTGATCAAGAAGTGTTGAAACTTCATATGTTTCTTGTCTGTTTTGATTAACTCCTCATAGACTGCACTGGGAGTAAGGTCAGATGCATCAGACCCTAAAGTAGTTAAGTAATTCTGTTGTAGTTATGTAGCTGCCTCATCCAAGGTGTTTCTGTTGCTTGCATCTAGCCAAGCGTCCACATTTTCTTCTAGATCCTCAACATGCACAACTTCACTTACAGCTTGGGTCTTTATGGCTGATATTTGATTTTGATTTTGTTGTAGTCCATATAAAACTTCAAAGTCTGAATTGGACATATCAACTAGCAATTGAAGTGCTGCATCCCCTGGCTGTGAGCTTCCTCTAGTTTCCTCTGTTTGTTGATTTGTTGGTGGTGCAAATGAAACTTGAGTTGTAGTGGAGGTGGATGGCTCAACAAGTTTCAAAAAATCACCTACTGAGAATGTATTTTTCTCTTTTTAATTTTGTTCATGGATCTCATCCTTGCTCACACCCTCTCCTTTTTCCTAGAGTTGGACATCCAACTGCTCTTTTTCTCCTTTTTCTAAGTTGTCTAAAGCTTGACTCTCAAGTATTTGACTCATCTCTCTTTTTTCCAGGTCATGAGCCTAACTCTCACTACTTATTCTCTCAACCTTACTCAATTGGATAGTGGCACTCAGTCCTACAGAGGAAGGAGGTAAAGAAGAATTATTTGTGGCACCAAGAAGAGGGGGTTCCTTTAATATGGAAGTGGTTAGGGATATCTCCAAGGTAAGTGATTGTTCAGCCATGTGTGTTGGCTCTTCTTGGAAAAAATCAAGAAGATTTGAACTGTTAAGTTCTGTAGAATCAAGAGAAGGAGAAGAAGTAAGAGAAAATATAGATTGAAGTAGTGGCTGCTCCTCAAGAAGAGAAATTTAAGGATCATCAATTTTAATTGACTTAGTGTGTGCACTCCTTTTGTCACTCTTTCTTTTTGTTATTCTCTCATAAGGGTTTTTCCCTTGTTTTTGTATAAGGGGTTGTGCAGACTCTCTACCTATTGTTCTTGGTTGGGAACTGTCTTCAGTGTCAACATCCTTTTGGGAGGATGTTTCCAGTGTACTTCTTTTTCTTTGAACTTTTATTGCCTTTTGAGAGGCAATGGATTGCTTTTTGCTCAAAGTTATTACTTTCTTCTTTCTCTGAGGAGCCACCTCAGCTTCTATTCCCTCGACCTCACTGTCACCCTCACTTGTTTTTCTCTTGATGGGTAACTTTGTGGCTTTCTTTGTTTTTACACCCCAGTCTTTTGAGAAAATGTGGAGGGGGTTGTGGATTGTTGTTGTTAAGTAGTTGGAGGATCAACAAGGTTTCTTATTTGTCCCACAAGATGGTTTATGGGGTGGGGGGGGGGGGGGGATTGAATACAAACCATAAAATTCTTTCGAACTTTGTGAGTTTAATTTATATAATGTATTAAAAGTTGCGGAATTAAAAGAATACAATATATCACAAGTGTTTCAGAACTTTTATAAATCAAAGAAATATTACAAAAGCTCACTGGTGTGAATGACCAGCTTTTTACAACTTTGTTGAAAATAATAGCTGCACTCTAGAATATGATTTCGAGCTTCTCTCAAGTTATGAAAACTTGCTTCTCTCTCTTTGTAAGTTTATTATAACTGCAATATGATATGAGATAATATGTATACTAGTGTTTTTGTGTATCGCAATGATATCTTGTTGTGTCCTATTTATCTCAGTTGCTCCATGTTTCTATTTATAGACATAGCTCCCTTGTCCTCCAAGCTTCCACAGTGAGTTGCCTTAAAAAATATCTCTGATATTCTTTGGTAGTTGCAGCTCTGTCACATAACTTCTCCTTTTTGCATGACCTTTCTTGCGCGCCAACCTATTATGTAACATCTCTAGTGTATCAGCACGCCAACTTACTGAATTTCCTCTTGGAGTTCACATGGTAAGTTATCTTTACAGTGAATAACTTATCTCTATGAGTTTCTTAGTTTTTGATTGGACTAGCTTCCCAATTTTCCTCCGTCAAGTTTCTATGAGTTACCTCTGCAGTTTTCACATCAGCAGCTATATACGCATGTTAATGTATAAGTATGACTTATCTCCATATTTTACTTTATTAGTGTTCCCATCTGCAGTGTATAACTTATCTCCTTGAAACTTCTTTGGTAGTCAATCTCTCCTTATTGGACAACCATCTTTATTTTAATTTCACCGTTTTTAAACTTGAGTTAGTGAATTTGTGAACTCAGCCATGTGTCATCCCATATGTCATCTTTAGTCTTTGATCATTTTATCCCCTCATGGATAGTCTCTGGTGCCGATAAATCCATACCCTGATGACGAAAAACCTATCCCTTGATGCCGAGAAACTTATCCCCTGACGCCGAGAAACTTATCTTATAACGCCGAGAAACTTATCCCTTGATGCCCTAGCACTTTGGCGCTTCATAATTTATTCACTGATGCTCGACCACTTTGACGCTAGAACAAATTACCCCATGACTTTGGCGATGAATAATTTTGGGGCTTCAGTTGACTTCAATGATAGAGAATTTCTAGATGACTTTGGCGATAGTCATTTTGAGTTTGGCGATGTTGTTGATTTGTCCGACGACTTTAGCGATAGTCATTTTGAGTTTGACACTATTGTTGATTTGCTCGACAACTTTGGCGATAGTCATTTTGAGTTTGGCGTTGTTGTTGATTTGGTCGTCGACTTTGGCGATAGTCATTTTGAGTTTGGCACTGTTGTTGATTGGTCCGACGACTTTGGCGATAGGCAAATGAATTTGGTGTTGAGTAATTTTGAGTTTGGCATTAGCCAAATAACTTTGGCGACGGTCAAATCTTCTCAAGGCTACTTCAATGGAATAGAGAGTCTTTGCCTTAGCCTCTGATAGCTTTAACAATAGTCTCTAGTAGTAAAAACCTTAGTCTTCGATAGGCTAAAACTTTAGTCTCTGATAGGCTACAATTTTAGTCTCCGATAGGCTAAATTTTAGTCTCCAATAGACAAAAACTTAGTCTCCAAGAGGCTAAATCTTTGTCTCCAATAGGCAAAAACTTAATCTCCGATAAGTTAATTTTGTTTGACCAACTTTGACTTTTGTTGAACTCTCGAAATTCATTCCTTGTAGTCTCTAATAGTAGTTTCTCATAGTGCATTACTGTAGATACTTGTACAATTACAAATATAACAATTCTAAGTTTGTACATCATCATCAAATGCTATAATTCCTAACAATCTCCTCCTATTTATGTTTATCAATAATAAGCATAAATCAAGGTTTGATGACGATGTCAAAACATAACTTTAGAACACTATTACTTAGAATTGAATTAAAACATGTAAAAACATAATTGTATATAAACTTAACAGTGATGTCTTTGTTGTTTTAATTCCTTAATGCCCAACTATTAATTTGTTAATATTTTAACAATTCTACCCCTCTCTTTATCAAAATTTCTCTTTGCTTCCCCTGCCTTGATCATTCTCCCCTTTTTTGACATCAACATCTTAATGTTTAGAAGGTAGAAATCACCAGTAAAGGTTGACTAGTAGGAAGAAATTGTTTGAACTTTGTTTGAAGTTAATTGATTATAAAGTGTTGGAGCTTCATGTTTTTCTTTCTTTGATCAATGCTTCAAAAACATTATGTAAGTTTAACTACACACGATCCATGTGTGATCAAATATTTTGATATGAAGTGTGTTGCTGCATTATCCAGTAATCTTGTGTTGTATGCATCCAACCGAAAATTCACAAGTTCTTCTCTTAGTATCCTCTGATGTCTGATCAAAATTGGGGATCAAAGAATACATGAGCTGTATATGTAGTAGTGTGAATAATTTCTCTCTATTTTTTTTCTTCAAGGATCTTATCCTTGCTCACACCCTTTCTTTTTGTCTGACTTTTACAAGTCAGCCTCTCACACTTATTTTCCCAAACAAAAATTTTGCTTTAATTTCTTTTTCCTCACCTTTTTCTAGACACAAGGTCTGACTCTCATTTTGAATTCTCTCAGGCTCACTAAATATAAAATCTTCCTGTTGTAGGTGACCTGGAGTAGTGTAGAAAATAAGAAATAAGTGTTTTGTATCAGTGGATGTTTGATAAAATACAATTGTATTATCCACTGATGAGTTGAGAGCTGCTATTTATGTTTCAGCTACAAGAGTTGGCTTCTTTGATGATTAAATTATCAAAGAATCTGAAACCAATGGAATTAAGAAATTTTTCATTGCTTCTAAAGAAATATCAAAGAGAGAAGAAGAAATAACAAGGGTAGACTTTGAATATTGGCTCCTCCTAAATAGAGAAAAGAGAAGCATCAATGTAAGACCCTATGTGTGCATTTAGTGACAAGTTGATCATTTATCAGAGTCTGTTTCTTCTTCTTCCTCTGAAAGGTATTTATAGATATGATCATTGTCGACTTATATACATGTGTCCTTGGAGGTGGACTATTTTCAATAGATACATCCTTTTGAGAGGTTGCACCTAGCGATGTGCTTATTCCTTTTAGAACTTAATATCCATTTTAGAAAATATTAAGCAGTTTCCATAGGTTCTCATTGTTCCTTATTTCTTCCTTATAACTTTCTCTAAATGCTCACTCTCCCCCTCAGCTATTGTTGGTTCTGGTTATTTTCATTTTACAACCTTTATCTTTTGACATAGACTTGTTTTTAGAGGGTTTTGCTACTTGGGTAGAAGGAGTTGGATCATTACTAACATTCTTCATTATAGCAGAATTAGAAGAAATAAAGAATAAAGTAGTAGAGAGTTACAACATACCTGATTCAGCTATGACAAGATCCTTAAATATATGATGAATAATAAACATATGCATAGTATATTAGTTTCTCTACTATTTATAATTAGTAGTTAATTATCCACTAACAATTAAACTGTTGTAGGATAATTAACCACTGTTGCAGTATCATTAGTTAATGATTATCCTTTAATAAGAACAATTATTGACTAATGCTTCACATTGTTATTATCTTTATGAACTATTAATTTTGTTAAAAGATAATTCTAACTGCTTCATTTAGCTATTAATTAGTCTCTGGTAACTAAGTCATCAGAAAATAATTAACTATAGCTGCAACTTATCAGCTTTGCACAATATTTTCAAAGAATTTATTCACCAAGGTTGAGCATTCCCAATTCATTTACCAACCTGTTAAAGGTAGCTTAATCCAATGGTTTGGTGAATATGACTGCAAGCTGCTTCTTAGTTGGAACAAAATAAAGTTCCACAGTACCATTCATCACATGCTCTCTGATGAAATGGTGTTAGGTTTTATTAACATTTGATGATGATTGTCTTTAGAATACTTA
>CM025784.1:20603975-20627617 GCA_014636745.2 Centella asiatica | reverse complement strand
TTCAACCCCCCTTCTACAAGTTCTAGGTCATCTCACTGGGAAAACAAATGGTACCTAATGTCTATGTCCTTTGTTCTAGAGAGTTGCACAGGATTTTCTGTAATGGAAATAGCACTAGTGTTGTCACAATAAATAGGAATTTGATTATACATCATACTATAGTTCATTAGTTGATTTTTCATTCATAAAATTTGAGCACAACAACTCCCAACAACAATGTATTATGCTTCAGCTGTTGGGGTTGACACAAAATGCTGTTTTTGCTAAACCAAGATATCAATTTATTTGTAAGAAATTGACAACTTCCTGTCTAATTTGCGACATGCATAATCTGCATCTGAATAACTTATTAAATTAAATCCAGAATCTCTAAGATACCAAATGCCAAGATTTAGGGTACCCTTGAGATATCTGAAGATCCATTTTACTACAATCAAATGAGATTCTCTTGGATCTGATTGTAATCTGGCACATAAACAAGTTGAAAACATTACATCAGGTCTACTTGCAGTGAGATATAAGAGAGAGCCTATCATGCCTCATTAACTTGAAACATCAACCTTTTTATCATTTGAGTCTTTGTCAAGTTTAGTGATTGTTGGCATGGGAGTTTTAGCAGTTGCAACATCTTCTAAATTAAATTTCTTTAAAAAATCTTTTAAATATTTAGTTTGACTAATGAAAATTCCATTAGAGGTTTATTTAACCTGTAAACCCAAAACGAAAGTTAATTTTCTAATCATGCTCATCTCATCTCTACTTTGTATAAGCTTAGAAAACTTAGAGCATAAACTCTCATTGGTAGAACCAAAGATATTATCATCAACATAGACTTGAATAACCTTGTGCAACTAGTCTGACCTTATTCCTTGTCACTGTACTAGCTTCATCCGGTTTGTTTCTGAAGATCCATTTAGTACCAATGATTGATTTATTCTTTGGTTTTGGTACTAGTCTCCAAACTTTGTTTCTTTTAAACTAATTGAGTTCCTCTTGAATAACAATTACCCAATCAGCATCTTGTAATGATTCCTCAACTTTTTTAGGTTCAATCTTGGATAGAAAGTTGAGGTATAGCCATTTATTCATGAGTAGCACTTCTTGTTAACACACCTTTAGATGGATTTCCAATAATTTGCTCCATAGGATGATCTCTTGTCCATCTTATTTGTGGAGGTAAAATTCTTGAAGAAGAAGCTTCATTTGTTCCAAGTCCTCCATGGTGTGTAGTGCTCTCAGCTTCATGTGAAGCTTTCCCTGAATTAGTGGATATTTCTAGATTGGAGTTTGATATATCCTTTGATTCATTCTCCACTAACTGCTCCCCCTCAGTGGTTAAAGGGATATCCACTGGTGGACTGTCTTCTTGGGGTTTAGCTTCATCAACTAATGAGTCAGTTTCACCATTTTTTGACTCATCTTAATTTTCAAACCTTAGAAATTCATGCATTCCTTTATCTTGCATTCCTGTTATTTTCTTAGAATGAAATGCAAAATGAATAGATTCCATTACAATGTTTAGCCTAAGGTTGTAGACCCTTTATGCTTTGTTTGTTAGAGAGTAACCTAGAAAAATTACTTCATCAGTTCAAATTTTACAAAGTTCTCACCTTGACTTTTTAGCACAAAACATCTGCCACCAAATACATGAAAAAATTTTACATTAGGTTTCCTGCTTGTCATAAGCTCATAAGGAGTCTTGTTGTGAGTTTGTTGATCAATGTCCTATTTTGAGTGAAGCATGTAGTTGAAATTGCTCCAGCCCTAAAATAGGTAGACAATTTGGATTCTTTAAGCGTGGTTCTAGCGGCTTCAATAAGAGTTCTGTTTTTCCTCTCAACTATTCCATTCTGTTGAGGGGTTCTTGGAGCAGAAAATGTGTGAGATATTCCTTTGTCCACACAGAAACATTTAATTTTAGAGTTCTTGAATTCTGTTCCATTATTAGTTCTTAGAACTCTGACAGTCAGCCCAGATTCAGTTTCCACTTTCTTGATGTGATCAATTACTAACTGAGCTACTTCATGTTGGGTATGCTGAAATTTTATCCATGAGTATCTGATGAAATCGCCAACTATCACCAGAGCATACTTTTTCTTTGAGATAGACTATTTACAAGTCCAAATAAATTCATATGAATTAGTTGTATTGGATTTGTAATTTATGATATCTCCTTGCTTCTAAAAGAAGTTTTCTTTTGCTTCCCTTTTTGACAAGCTCCACATAGACCATCTTGAGTGAATTCAAGTTGTGGAAGACCTGTCACTAATTCTTTCTTCACCAAAGTGTTTATTGTCTTGAAATTCAGGTGAGAAAGCTTCTTTTGCCATAGTTAACTCTCATCCACTGATGCTTTACTGTAAAAGCATGTGGACTGATTTTTACTTGATGAATCAAAGTCAACTATTGTTGGAGTTAAATAATGATGATGATGTTTTGTTAGAGTTAATTAATGATGATGATGTTTAGGAAATAAATTGTGCAACTGTAAATACTTAAGGTATATTATAAACCTTAAGATCAACACAAGTTTTGCATTCACTGATGATAATCTTGTTCATTAGGGGATGGTCAATCACTTCACAAGACAAGTCGAAAAATGGAACATCTAAAGGACTTGACAAAGTGAAGAAGAATGTCTGATGCTACTTAATAATAGTCAAAGTATTCTGCACATCAGATATTCTAAACAAAGTTTCGTTGATTAAGAACCGTCAGGGGAACTGATCAGGGGAAACTCATCAAGGAGAACCCATCAGTGGATGACTAAGGCTGACCATCCCGTCAGGGGAACACGTCAGGGTATGGCTGTGACACGCCAAGCTCATCAGGGGAACGTGTCAGGGCATGATCAAGACATGTCACTTATCAGGGTGAGACTTCAGGGTATGACAGTGTCAAGCTAACCTATCAGGGTAACCCATCAGGGGAAAAGCTCAACACTACATCAGTGGCCATCAATGTATGTCATAGATCATAACATCAGTGGATCAAATAAGCATTGAGTAAAACTCAAGTGAAGGTTGAAGCCCTGATCCAGTCTTGAACAAAGACTAGTCATCAGGGGATCCAAGAAGCACTGATCAAGTTCATCAGGGCTTATTATCAGTGGATAGTTATGACCGCATGCACCAGTCATCAGGACTTACACTCAAATCAACGAAGCTTGTTTCAGAAGCAAGAGATGTTAACTGGAAAGACATTTCTTGAAGTTTGTTTGGTCCAATAAGAACTCTCGAACATTAAATGCACGCAGATCAGGGGAAGAAAAAGAAGCAACAAAAGTAGCAGTAGTCTGACACATAGTTTCCAAAGTACAACGATGTGACATATATGCGGCTAAGTTGAAAAGAGCAACACGCCTTTGCACGTGGTTTCAACCACTGATCTTCTATATATGCAAAGGAGTTCTTATTACACAAAATGAGATCAATCCAACAGATCAAAAAAAAAAAAAAAAAGAAGCACACAAATCACTAGAGAGAAGCTTTGTAATAGATCTCGAGAGAAATATTTCAAAGAAAGTTTAGAAGCTAGTGAGTGTGAAATAGAAGCTGTAATTTCATTACAGAACTTGTAGCTGTTTAATCACATTTGTGATTATACAGATTTCCAGGAAAACATCAAGTTTTTAATATTATTATTTTAACTTGAATATGTGTGTTCATATTTTATTGTTTTTCTGTTCATAGTAGCTGTTTCCAATTAGTGCCAACTAAAGTTTAAAAAGAGCAAAAAAATTGTAGTGTTGTTTGCATTAACCCCCCTTCTACAAACACTTGAGCTTATTTTGTTCTAACATGTTTAGAGAATAAACTGTGCATCTGTAATTACTTAAGGTATTTTATAAACCATAATATCTGCACAAGTTTTGCATCCACTGATGATAAACTTATTCATCAGGGGATGATCAACACTTCACAAATAAGTTGTAAAATGAAACTTCTAAAGGACTTTATAAGTGAAGAGAAATGTCTGTTGTTACTCGAAAATAGTTAAAGTATTTCGCACATTTGATATTCCAAACAAAGCTTCAATGTTTAAAAACCCGTCAGGGGAACCCATCAGGGGATGACAAAGGCAGACCAACCCGTCAGGGGAACACATTAGGGTATGGCAGTGGCTGACCAAACTCATCAGGGGAAACACGTCAGGGAATGAGCAAGTCATGTCAACTTGTCAGGGGAAGACATTAGGGTATGACAGTGTCAGGCTAACCCATCAGGGAAACCCGTCAGGGGGAATGCTCAACATTGCATCAGTGGAAGCCGTCAGTGTATGTCATAAGTCATAACATCAGGGGATTAAGAAGCACTTAGTAAACTCAAGTGAAGTTTGAAGCACTGATCCAGTCTTTAACAAAGACTTATCATCAGGGGATTCAGAAGCACTGATCAAGTTCTCATCGAGGCTTGCCGTCAGTGGATGGTTGTGACTGCATACTCCCGTCATCAAGTCTAACACGAAAATCAATGAAGCTTGTTGAAGAAGCAATAGATATTAACTAGAAAGATATCTCTTGAAGTTTGTTGGTCTAATGACAACTCTCGAACATTAAATGCACACAGATCAGGGGATGAAAAAGAAGCAACAAAAGAAGTAGTAGTCTGACACATAGTTTCTAAAGGACAACGATGTGACATATATGCGGCAAAGTTAAAAAGAGTAGCACGTGTACGCATGTGGTTTCAACCACTGATATTCTATATATGCAAAAGAGTTATCATTACAAAAACATCAATCCAACGGATTAAACAAACAAAGTAGCATACAAATCATTAGAGCATCTTTGTAATATATCTTGTGAGAAATATTTCAAAGAAAGTTAGAAGCTAGTGAATGTGAATTAGAAGCTGTAATTCATTACACAATTTGTAGCTGATTAATCACAGTTGTGATTAACCAGATTTCCAAAAAAACCTCAAGTTTTAATATATCTATTTTAACTTGAATACGTGTGTTTATCTGATTATCTGTTTTTGTTTTTCTAAGTATTGTAGCTATTTCCTGTTGTACAAAAAGGTTGAAAAAAGAAGAAAAAGTTTTGAGTGTTTGAATTCCCCCCCCCCCCCCCCCAAATTACAAACACTTGAGGCTATTTTATTCTAACAATTGGTATCAGAGCCTATTAGCAGATTACACTTGCTAAACGATCATATTCAATGGCCAACAAAGCAAGAAATAGTAAAGTCTCCATGTTGGAAAGGGAAAAATACTTCTTCTGGAAACAAAGAATGATAGTTCATCTAAGAGCAATCGATGATTAATATATGCAGATTCTGGTGGAAGGCCCTCACGTTCTAAAGAAGCTCATTCCTCAAGAAGTTGTCAATGGAGTCAGTGTTCTAGAAAAATTAATTCCAAAGATAACTGATGAAATGACACTAGAGGAAAGAGAAAAAGTGAAGAAGGATCTCAAAATTACAGGCATTTTATATAACGGCTTGGATGATGATATGCTAAACAGTATCATGAATCTAACAACATCTAAGTTAATATGGGATACCATCCAGATCCTATGTGATGGAATTGAAGAAGTGAGGGAAAATAAACTGCAGTTGTTAACACAATAGTATGAGTGGTTCACGATGAAAAATGGTGAAACACTCACTGAAATATTTAACAGATTCAACAGGTTGGTAAATGACTTGATAATATATGGGAAGGCCTATGCTAATAAAGATGTGAACAGAAAGTTCATGAGTGCCCTTCCCATATCATGGGATCCTAAGACGACAGCCATCAGGGAATCTAAGGAGTGCTGTAGCTGAAACTGAAAGAGTGCAGAAAATAAATGAACATTTGACTGCTAGAAACACTTTTTTAGAATCAGAACTCTCCAGACTTGAGAGTCTTGAAAAAGAACTCTCAAGGACTAAAAATCTTTTTGATTGTGCTATTAAAATAGAGGAATGATCCTCCAATCTTCTAAGTCAAGAAAAGGAAGCCATAAAGAAGTGGAATGAGTCTAGCAAAAAACTGGAGGATCAATTAAACAGTCCAAAATCTGATCCCAAATCTGGTTTAGGCTATGGAAAGACTTTAGTGAAGCAACCTCCTATTGAAGTTGAAAATGCAGCTAATTTTGGAAAAAGACCATTACAACCTATTAAGTTTGTAATGGCTATAACAAAGTTGGAAAAATGGAATGTTTTCCCGATGAGTGAAGCTTCCACAAGTGGTGGAAGTGGCAAGAAACCTATTCTTGCCAAAACACTCAAACCTCCAGTCAGAAAAGAACCAGACTGTGCATCAGTGGATACATAGTCATCAGGGGGAAAGAGTGCATTAGGGCTTCGTAGCCCTTCAAGGGAAAAAGACCTGTCAGGGGAAATTAAAAAGAATAGGAATGGTAAGCTAGGTGTAAACAAGGATAGTAATTACACTTCCATTCATGAAGCCCCTACAAAAGTGTGCTGGAATTGTGGTAGTAATAATCATTTATCTTTTCAGTGTAAAGAAAAACCACAAATTTTAATTGGCACGATATTATATGCTGATGATTTACCTTCTGTTCAAGCATGCACCCATAAGGGTAAAAATAAGGAAATTGTTGATAAATCAAAAGCATACATTGAAGCTCCTAAAAAGGAGAAATTTTTTAATTTGCCAAAATCAAAAATCACTCATAAAGAAAAAACTGTTCTACCATTAACTGTGACTAAACCTAGAGGACCCAAAGCCACTTGGGTACCAAAAACAAATTAAATATTCTTTGTGTGCAGGAAAAAGTCGAAAGCAGTCAAATCTGGTTTCTAGATAGTGGTTGCTCAAGACACATGAAAGGAAACAAAGCCCTGCTCACAGAATTTCAAGAAAAGGTTGGTCTAGTAATATCTTTTGGTGATAACAGCAAAGGACTGACTCTTGGCTATGGCAAAGCAGCAAATGAGAATGTCTCATTTGAAAATGTAGCACTAGTTGATGGGCTTAAGCACAACCTGTTAAGCATAAGTCAACTATGTGACAAAGGATACATCATTTCTTTCAAAGGGGATCAGTGCTTGATCTCAAATGAGAATGATGGGAAGCTGGTTTTGTCAGGGATAAGAAAAGGAGATCTCTATATTGCTGATTTCAATTCAGTAAATGGAGAATCATGTCTCTATAGCAAGGCAACTCCTAATGAGAGTAGATTGTGGCATAAGAAGCTCTCTCACTTAAACTTCAAGGCTATCAATGATTTAGTGAAAGGAGAGTTGGTAACTGGACTACCTCAAATGGAATTCATTCAAGAAGAATTATGTCTAGCTTGTCAACAAGGGAAGCAAAGGAAAACATCCTTTGTCAGCAAGGAAGCCACAATGATCAGAGATCCAATTCAATTGCTTCATATGGATCTCTTTGGCCATGTCAATAATATGTCAGTGTCAAAGAAAAGATTTGCTATGGTTATTGTGGATGACTACACTAGATATACTTGGGTTAAGTTTCAAAATTCTAAATCAGAACTACCTCAACAAATCATTGACCATATTAAGAAAGTGGAAACTGAGTCAGGGTCAGTGGTTAGAATTTTGAGGGCAGACAATGGAACTGAATTCAAGAATGCAGCTGTTGATGGATTTTGTGTGGAGAAAGGCATAAATCATACATTTTCTGCTCCAAGGACTCCTCAACAGAATGGTGTAGTGGAAAGGAAGAACAGAACCCTGATAGAAGCTGCTAGAATAATGCTAGCAGAGGCAAGGATTCCTACCTATTTTTTGGCTGAAGCAATTTCCACTGCTTGCTTCACTCAAAATAGATCCTTAATCAACAAGGCTCACAACAAGACACCATATGAGCTAATGACAGGGAAAAAGCCAAACATCAAGTTCCTACATGTTTTTGGATGCAAATGCTTTATACTAAGGAACTTTGGTGAGAACTTAGGAAAGTTTGATCCAAAGGCTAATGAAGCAATTTTCCTAGGTTACTCCCTGACATCTAAGACCTACAGGGTTTACAACAAGAGAGTTCAGGTGGTGATGGAGTCTATAAATGTAGCTTTTGATGATCAAGAGATTTTTGGACTTGAAGATCCTGGTTTTCATGAAGAACTCAGATTTGAAAATGAAGATGAGACTGATTATTAAGATAATGAAGCTGATGAGTGCAGACAAATAGAGAATTTATCCATTCCTGGTGTCAATCCAAACTCTATAGAAGCCCCTTCCACAAATAGAGTCAATTTCCTGGACAACAGATTAGGGGATACTCCATCAGGGGATTATCCATCAAGGCATGCACCATCAGGGGATAACCTAAATCCTGATTTAAGCATTAATTCAGGGGGAGGTTTATCAGAAGCTGGGAGCACAGACTTAGGGGGAGGAGATGATAATCAAGCAAGATCATCAAGATACATCTCTAATCCCAAATGGTCTAGGAGTCACACAACAAATTTGATTATTGGTGACCCAACCAAGAAAATGCAGACCAGAAAAGCAACATCTAATGAATGCTTATATGCTTGTTTTCTTTCACAAGTAGAGCCAAAGAAATTTGAAGAAGCCATTTAAGATGCAAATTGGATAATGGCTATGCAGGAAGAGCTGAATCAGTTTGAAAGAAATCAAGTATGGAAGTTGGTACCTAAACCCAAAGATAAAATCATAATAGGTACCAAATAGGTATTCAGAAACAAGATGGATGAAGCTGACATTGTTATTAGAAACAAAGCAAGACTGGATGCAAAGGGTTATCTTCAAGAGGAAGGGATTAACTTTGATGAAACTTTTGCACCAATCGCCAGACTTGAGGTTATAAGAATATTTTTAGCCTATAGAGCACATTCAAACTTCAAAGTTTACCAAATGGATGTGAAGAGTGCCTTTCTCAATGGGAAATTGGAACAGGAGGTCTATGTCCAACAACCTCCAGGGTTTGAAAGCTCAAAATTCCCAAATCATGTATTTAAATTAGAAAAGGCACTTTATGGACTGAAGTAAGCTCCCAGAGCTTGGTATGACACGTTGTCTAAGTTTCTGGTAGAGAACAAGTGTACAAGAGGTATCATCAACAAGTCATTGTTTTTCAGACAACACCAAGGTCATCTGATTTTGGTTCAAATATATGTTGATGATGTTATCTTTGGATCCACTGACATTAGACTGTGTGAAAAGTTCTCCAAACTCATGCAAAGCAAGTATGAAATGAGCTTGATGGGTAAGTTATCTTATTTCTTGGAATTGCAAATTAAACAAGTCATTGATGGGATTTACATTCGTTAGACAAAATATGCTAAAGAACTTCTCAAGAAATTTGACATGGAGGACTCAAAAGTAGCAAAGACACCTATGACCACAGCAACCAAGATTGACCCTGCTAAGAATGTAAAGATAGTTGATCTGAAGACTTACATGGGAATGATTGGATCATTGTTGTATCTAACAGCAAGCAGGCCTGACATATTGTTTGCAACATGTCTTTGTGCAAGATATCAAGCTGACACAAGGGAATCTCATCTCATTGCAGTGAAAAGAATCTTGAGATATATCAAGGCACTACAGAGTTGGGACTTTGGTATCCAAAGGATTCTGGATTTGAATTGCTGGGATATTTTGATGCTGACTTTGGAGGATGCAGAATTGACAGAAAACGTACAACAGGAAGCTGTCAGTTTCTAGGAGGAAGGCTTGTATCTTGGTTCAGCAAAAAACAGCACTCAATTTCAACATCAACTGCTGAAGCTGAATATATTGCAGTTGGAAGTTGCTGTGCACCATTTTTATGGATGAAAAATTAGCTAATGGATTATGGCCTGAACTTCAACAAAATTCCAATAAAATGTGATAACACTAGTGCCATTGCCATTGCTGAAAATCCTGTGCAACATTCCAGAACCAAACATATAGAAATCAGATATCATTTCATCAGGGAACATGTCATGAATGGAACTATAGAACTACAGTTTGTTCCTACCAACAAGCAGCTGGCAGACATATTCACCAAGGCTCTTGATGAAGCCACTTTCTTTAATCTTGTGGGAGAGCTGGGCATGGTGAGTTATGCAAAGTGAAAGTGAAATATCTAGACAAAAGTCTTGTCAGAAAGGTAGTTGAAACAACACAGAGTATCAAATGCCTAAGTTCTGGTACTCCTAACTCATCTCATAAGTTCCTGATGAAATTAATTGATATGTGATTATATATGTGTTATTAATGTAAATATGTATATATTTACTTGTACATTATGTGTTTTTGTTTGTTTGTGTTTGTTTTTTTTTTTTTTTTTTGTTAAGTTGGGTATAATATAAAACAAGAAAGAAATTACAAAAGTAACGAGAGGCATCCCCCTCGACCTACTAGCACATCTCGCTAGCTAGGGAAAACAAGCTAAAACAAGCTAAAACTATGTGTTTGTGTTTGTTTTTGATTGATGCATCAAGGTCAGGGTCCCTGCAAGGCGCATCAGGGTCAAGGTATCGGCTCGCGCATGAGGGTCAGGGTATTCAGCTCGCGCATCAGGGTCAGGGTATTCGGCTCACGCATCAGGGTCAGGGTATTCAACTCGCGCATCAGGGTCAGGCTATTCGGCTCGCGCATCAGGGTTAGGGTATCCGGCTCGCGCATCAATGTCAGGGTATTTGGCTCATGCATCAGGGTCAGGGTATGTATATACAATGAGCATCAGGGTAAGGTAAAGTGCTTTTAACTGCATCAGGGGACTACGTTCAGTAAAGTGATGACAACTCATCAGGGAGTTCTTCTCTCATTGATGACGTGTCATCACCGAACTGAAATGACTCCCTGATTGAGTGTTTTCAGGAGCAATTTTCAAACGTCAATAGGCGGGTATTTATACTTTGTCTCTCCTACTTTCTAAAACACCTTAAAACATTTAATCTATCTCTAATATTTGCTCGAGTTTTCCTTTTCTCTCTCTCATTTTCACAGAAACCCTAGAACTTCAAATCTTCAACAACATCAATGGCACCTAGTAACGTTCAACAACTTCCGAGGAATCTGGTGGTTCCACCCACAAATTATGTGGGTTTCTCCAACATTGATGAGGTGAGTGATTGCTTTAAGCCCATGATGAACTATCTACTCATCTCCGAGTATAGTCAAGCAATCTTCGCCAATGAAGAAATTTTGGGGGAAGCACTGTCTCAACTCTGGACAAGTGCGAAGTTCATGTACTCCACAATAGGGACTGATGTGGTAAAGGGAATCTCGTTCAAGATTTCTTCTGAAAAGGGGAAAATAACCCCTTCCAGAATTAATTCTGCTTTGGGGCTATCTTCCCAAAACCTTGTGGAAGTACCATCCGATGCTGAACTGCTTCATTTCCTGAGGGAATTTGGCTACAATGTTGCTCCAACTACAATATTAAAGTTCAAGGACCTCAAGAGGGTCAATGTGAAGCGAGATATTTCTTATCTCTTTGACACCATCACTAAGGTGTTCTCAAGTAAGTCGTCTAACTTTGAGGTAATAACCTCTTTAACTTTAAAAATAGCTTATGCAATAATTAGAAATGTAAATATAAATAAAGAAAAATTAATTTTTGATGATCTTGTAAATAAAATGGGTAGTTTTAATTTTAGGAAATCAGAAGTTTATTATGCTAGATTTTTGTATATGATTATTAAAGATTAAATAACTAACCTTTCTTTTGAGAATGATATTACTGTACAGACTTACAAGCAAACAAAGAAATTGTTTGTGGAAATAATAAAGAAGTCGTACACCGCAGAACCATTTGCACTTCCACTGCATATGGAACAAGTAGTACGTACTTCTCCCTCTACTTCTCAACCTATACGTTCTTCTCCTTTAACTACTATGGCAGATATCACAACCGCTTCTCTGCCTTCCCAAGTAGTACAACCGATTTTCACACAACCACTCTCAATAGCCCAACCCATAGTCTCCCAAAAGACTATGGGGAATAAAAGAAAACCCAGTGAAGTTACCACATCAACTGAGGGGGAGCAAGAAGAGAGAGTGATTGGCTATAGGAGATTGAAGAAGAAGAAGGGAGCCATGAGTGTTACCCAACAACCTAACCAGGCAGTATCCTCTCAAAAGGATACTGCTTTTGATAAGAAATTAAACTTATTTCTAACTAGTTCCTCTCAAAAGGAATTAGTTATTGAAAATAGTCTCCAACTAGTGACACAGTTGAGTGAGGCACATACACTGACCATAGTCCCTGATGAAACTAACATCAGGGTCTCTAAGAGCCACTTGTAGATAACTGACACAGTGAGTGCACACACAACTTCTTTTGATAGATCACCTCCTCATTCAATGATCCAGCCAACACTTCCTTCTACACCACTTCATTCTTTCTCTATTCCTCAAATTTCTTCAAATATTATAACACAAACATTAAGTGTCATAAGATCAGATTCTCCAATTTCTCAATTCGTGGAAGAGCCAACACTCCCTAACACAGTGATTGATAGTCATGTTGGGTTTCGCAGGATCAAACACAGTGGAAAAATACGATTTTAAAAAAAACAAATACGAAACCCAAACCCATGGATCTATGCGAAACAATTTAATACAGATAGTTCAAGATTTTACCGATTAAAAGTGCGAATCTGAAGCTTTGGTGAAGGTGTTGATCGTCTCCAAATTTTTAACGCAATCCAACAGGACAGCGTCTCTACGGTATCCACACGAACACCCACGAACCGTCTCACGATTCGAACGAGAAGAGTTACAGTACTAGCTGTACGATCTGTATCTCTCTTTTCTCTCTATATCTCTGAACTCTAGTTTCTCTCTTATGAGCAACTAGGGTTCTTAAAATATGTGACAACGTTGGTTTTGAGAGAATAGCTGATATATCATATATATAACCTTTCATAGAGTAAATCCAAAACCTAATCTAATTAGGAGACTTTAAATCCGAATTTTATATTTATTAGATATATATATATTTAATCAAGTCTCACTTAATTAATATATATATGCACAAATAAATATATATTCGTATTTCCTTCCAAAAGACTCTATTTCATACAGATTACATATATTAATATATATGTATATAATTTAAAGCCATGATTTAATTAAATCAATCTTATTGATATATTAAAATCATTGACATTTAAATTATATCTCCTTGACGAATGTTCTTTGTGTGTGACCCTGTAGGTTATTATTACGTTGGCAATAATTTTAAAACATATTATAAAATTATAAATAGTGAGCGGCATCTAGTAATACATCACTGTTACCCAAGTAATAATAAAGTCATAGATTCGACGTTACCTTTCGTGACCAATGTTTCAATGTAACTTAATCCTTTTAACCATGATATCTAAGATTAAATTCAAGGCATGGATGTGTCATCCTCTTCATAATTTTAATCTTAGTTTTTCTTGATCAATGAGTAAACTATATGAAACAAATCTCTATTTGAGCATGGCCATGCATTTCATAGTTTCACTCAATCAAGAGGCCTATAGATATCACCCCTAATTTATAGGAGGGTTAAATTCCATCTACATCATTCTCATTTCTCACATAACTCATTATGCATCCAACAATCACCTTTATCGTCCACCCGGTTAAAGGTGACTTTTGATAATGTCAAAACGCATAACTCCTTATGTAGAAATGTCATGACTTCAGGTCGAAGGACCATTACATCATTGTCACTATGAGAATTACTTATGACACATAGCATAATGCTCCATGTAGAATTCTCATGGTGGGTCTGTCCAGTACCATGTTCTCTAACATGTACCTATGTATCAACTTAATATATCTCGTATATATTTATGACCAATGAGATATGACCATCAGTTAATCACATACTAGTCTCAATGTATTATTGTTGTTCCACTGACAATGATACTCGACTAGGGACATTTAAGAATAATGATACATTACATACTTATATGATCTCATATTCAAGTCACATACTTGAAACCATATAATTAGTATCATTCTTCTAAGGACATTTATTATGTTAACATTTATATAACGCAGTAAATAAAACATAATAAAAGACATTATCATTTAACCAAAAACATATCATAAATATAATGTCACAATCATTACATAATTGGCCACTAGGGCATACACTCTAACAAGTCAACACACTCAAATGGTTGACTCACTGTTGATCAGACAGGGGACATAAATTCAACTGTATATACAACCGCAATAAGTCTTTATGTTCCCCCAACTGTAAATACTTCTTCTATACAAACATACACTTCTCCAATTAGACATACACAAATTACTTCCACTTCCTCTCCTATCACTTCTGTGGAACCAGTACCTGTACATAATTTACTTGAACTGGGCACAGTAGTTGATCTCACAGCCTATACAAGCCCTTCTAGGACAATTTTAAGTGAGGATGTGAGAATACTTAGTGAAGAAAGGCAAAGTCAAATCCCTGAGAGGACTTTGGCAAAAGGAGAGAATGAGAGTACTGCCTTAGAAGACAAAGAAAAAGGAGAGTCTATGAGTGATACCTTATAAGGCACAAAAAAAAAGAGAGATTGAGGGAAATAAGGATGAGATCCTTGTAAATAAAGAAAATAGAGAAAATATACATACTGTAGATACTGTAAATAATACCAGCTCCGAAAGTGATGAATATGATTCTCCAACAGATGATGTTTCCCAGTTCATTGGAGTTGATTTATACTTTCAGCAGAATCAAATGGCGGATATTGTACAGTTACTCAAATAGGAGCTCTCAAGAACCACTGATCCAATCTTGATAAAAGTGTAAAAATCACAAATCATGATTGGTCAGTCTGTAGATATTGAAAACAAGAAGCTTTATACACACTTTATAAATAAAATCAACAGTGTACAGCAAGTTGTCAACTCACTTGTGACCAGTTAGACTCTACTCCGGATGAAGAAACAAGCCTACAGTGTTGACAAGAAACTTGCGGATCTCACCTCTCAGATATCTGGCATGGAATCTCTGCAACTATCTATGGCTGACACTCTAAACAAAATTCTCCAAGTCACATCCCAACTCTCAACTTCCACTAATGATGCTGTCAAAAAGGGGGAGAAATCTACTAGGCCATCGTCAGGGGATGTTGTTGAGAAGACTCAAATTCAACCATCAGGGGATGTGACCACTTTTGTTCCTGCTCCAAAACCCAAGGACAAAGGCAAAGACATCCTGATTGAGGAACCAAAGAAGAAATCATAAACTCAATCAGGGCCTAAGCTACTTGAAGATGCCATGAAGACAGCCCATTTTCCAACACCTATTGAAGCTATAATTGATGGGGAAGTGGAGCTAGTCTACCCTCAAGACAAGAAGCTCGTGGAAAGCTGATGCACTCTATGCACAACAACTTCAAAAAGAAAAGGAGAGAGAAATGACAAAGGAATAGAAAGAAGAACAAAAGAAGAAGACGAGTGTCAGGCCTAGATCCTTCAGGAAACCTCAGCCAAAAAGATCTCAAAATCCCAAGGGTGCATCAGGGGATAAACTCCAAGAGAAAACTGATGACCCTGATGCCACCAAACCCAAGTCATCTGAATCCAAGGATCAAGCACCTTCTCCTATAACCATAGCATGTGGTCCACCCACTCTAGCTGAATCCCTAAGAGAAGAAAGGTGCACAAATCTGACATTCATGTTCTCAATAAAAAGTATAAATACAGGTTCAACAATAAAAGAGATCAGCTAATTTCAGTGCAACTAAAGAGTGGGTCGCAATTCAATGTAACGATGGACTGGTTTAGGAGAATGGATGCTGAACAACTAGAATTGATCATGAACTTAATCTCCAAATCATCAACGGCTCACAAAGACTTGAGGGTGATGATCGAGAAGCTAAGGAGAGACATCAACGATGAAAGGAGCCTGCCCACAGCTTTGGAAAGATCATTGAAGTTATTCTATAAATCCACTGATGGGTAGGAGAAAAGCATAAGGATCAACGACGTTGATGGCCTTGACTTGGAGGAGGCGATGCATTTTCTAAGCCAAATTGCATATCATAAAAATGAACATGTCATCCAGTTCAGAATCCTACTGATACAGAGGGTGATAAAAGAGATCGAAGAAACCAGAGCTGATGATGGGAATGCTGATGCAGTAAGGAATGTTCCACCAGTAAAAGGATTCAAAGAATATCCTAAAATGATCACAAGCCCCATGGGCATTAAGTTCAAAAATTCTAAAAGGAAGATCATTACCTTTTACTGGTCACAACTTGCTGTAGCCAACATACAAGAGATCAAATCTGTCCTAGAAGCTTTGGAATCGAGCAAGAATGTAAACATTGTCAACTTCAGAAGGCTTCTTCAGAAGGAGTTGGATCAGCTGCTTGCAGGAAGGGAAGATAACAAACTCAGGATTCCTGATCAAAATCCAGATCAAAGAAGACAAGGCCGTGGAAGTGACTCTCAATCGATTGAATCAAGTCATCCATTGCCCTTTGTCTCAGCCAAAAGGAAAAGGGATCCTGATGTCTAAAAATGTATATTTTTGTTATAATAGATATAGGAAATACTTGTACAGGAATTCTTTTTATTAGTTCATACACAATTCTTTCGTGTATATAGTTTTGGTTTTAACATCATCATCAGTGCATCAAGAAAATTTATGGTTATCAAATGATAAACATAAATAGGGGGAGATTGTTGGAGTTAAATAATGATGATGACGTTTAGAGAATAAATTGTGCATTTGTAAATACTTAAAGTATTTTATAAACCTTAATATCTCACAAGTTTTGCATCCACTGATGATAAACTATATTCATCAGGGGATGATCAACACTTCACAAAACAAGTCGTAAAATGAAACTTCTAAAGGACTTGATAAGTGAAGAGGAATGTCTGTTGTTACTCGAAAATAGTTGAAGTATTCCGCACATCAGATATACCAAATAAAGCTTCAATGTTTAAAAACCCATCAGGGGATGACAAAGGCAGACCAACCCGTCAGGGGAACACGTTAGGGTATGGCAGTGGCTGGCCAAACTCATCAGGGGAAACACGTCAGGGCATGAGCAAGTCATGTTAACCTGTCAGGGAAGACATCAGGGTATGACAGTGTCAGGCTAACCCATTAAGTAAACCCGTCAGGGGGAATGTTCAACACTGCATCAGTGGAAGCCATCAGTGTATGTCATAAGTCATAACATCAGGGGATCAAGAAGCACCTAGTAAACCCAAGTGAAGTTTGAAGCACTAATCCTGTCTTTAACAAAGACTTGTCATTAGGGGATCCAGAAGCACTGATCAAGTTCTCATCAGGGCTTGCTGTTAGTGGATGGTTGTGACTGCATACACTCGTCATCAGGTCTAACACAAAAATCAATGAAGCTTGTTGAAGAAGTAAGAGATATTAACTGGAAATATATCTCTTGAAGTTTGTTGGTCCAATGACAACTCTCAAACATTAAATGCACAAAGATCAGGGGATGAAAAAGAAGCAACAAAAGAAGCAGCAGTTTGACACATAGTTTCTAAAGGACAACGATGTGACATATATGTGGAAAAGTTGAAAAGAGTAGCACGTCTACACACGTGGTTTCAACAACTGATCTTCTATATATGCAAAAGAGTTTTCATTACAAAAACATCAATCCAACAGATCAAACAAACAAAGTAGCATACAAATCACTAGAGTATATTTGTAATATATCTTGTGAGAAATATTTCAAAAAAGTTAGAAGCTAGTGAGTGTGAATTAGAAATTGTAAGTCATTACAGAATTTGTAGCTGATTAATCATAGTTGTGATTAACCAAATTTCCAAAAAAACCTCAAGTTTTAATATATCTATTTTAACTTGAATACGTGTGTTCATCTGATTATCTGTTTGAGGCTATTTTATTCTAACAACTATGTAGACGTTACCTTTCCTAACTCCAGATAGAGCTATTTTTCCATCCCTATTGTCACTTCTCAAACAATGTTCATCCTTGAAAGCAACATTGTAACCACTGTCACACAATAGGTTGATGCTAAGTAAGTTGTGCTTAAGACCATCAACTAGTGCTACATCATCCAAGATGACATTTCCATTTGTGACTTTGCCATATCCCAAGGTATATCCTTTGCTGTCATCTCTAAAAGAAACACTTCGACCAACTTTATCCTCATATTGTGTTAACAGGGTCTTGTTTCCAGTCATGTGTCTTGAACAACCACTATCCAAGAACCAAATCTGTTTTTTTATACTCTGCACATAGTAAACAACTAAGTTAATTTAGGAACCCAGACTTGCTTGGGTCCATTGACATTTTTAAATTTTAATTTAGCAGTTGTTAAGGGTTTTTCAGTTTTATCTTTCTTTTCCACCCACTACTTAGAAGAAATAACTTTCTTCTTAGCCTTAGGTGCATCAAATTTTTGCCTTAACTTTAGAGGAGATTTTAGATAACTTTTTTTAACCTTTTGAACATTTGAGTGGTTCTTAACAGTTAACTCTTTCCTTTTATTAGTGGGTAAGTTTCTAACATGCATGTTTCTAGGAATATTTTTACACTTATAAGCAAGCTGGTTGAGATTTCTACACTTCCAGCAATGTTTCTTAGGTGCATTAATAACAGGAGTATAATTAGTATATTTGTTAATTTCCTCCTTACCATTCCTATTATTTTTCACCTTGACCTCTGATAAGTAAGTGGAGTTTGGTTTAGAGCTTTAGGCTCTGAAGTCATTTAATTTCTTTTCCAATTCACTAACTCTTTGTACTGACACAGTCTCCTTAGATTTTTCCTCAGTAGCTCCTGTCTTAACAAATTTTATCTTTTTAAAGATAGGAGAAATAACTATTATCCTTGCCTTTTGTGATTATATATCATATCGCAGCTATAATAAACTTACAGAGAGAGAGAGAGAGAAACAAGTTTTTATAACTTGAGAGAAGCTAGAAATCATATTCCAGAGTGCAGCTGTTATTTTCAAGAAAGTTGTTAGAAGCTGGTCATCCACACCAGTGAGCTTTTATAATATTTCATTGATTTATAAAAGTTCTAAAACTCTTGTGATATATTGTATTCTTTCAATTCTGCAACTTTTAATACAATATATTCACTAAACTCACAAAGTTTCAAAGAATCAAAGTCAAACAATTGATATTAGAGCCTATTGATTAAAACACCAATCAATAGATCAAAAGATAGGACAGAAGGATGGAAATGTCAAAATTCCAATGCTTAAGAGGGAAGAGTACTTCTTGTGGAAGAAGAGAATGTTTTTGCATTTGGAATCAACTGATTCTCAATATGCTGACATCCTCAATGATGGACCTGTTATTCCCACAAAAGTTGTGCCACAAGGTATTGTTGATGACATTCCAACCCTAAAGACATTTGTACCTAAAAAGCCAAATAAGCTCTCCAAATAAGAAAAAGAGGAAGTCCTAAAAGACAGAAAAATCATGAACATCCTCTACAATGGGTTGGAGAATGATATGTTCAACAGTGTCATCAACTGCCAAAGTTCCAAGGAGATATGGAAAACTATTCAAATACTATGTGAAGTAACTGAAGAAGTTAGGGCAAACAAAAGATCATTACTCATTCAACAATATGAGTATTTCACTGCCAAACCTGGAGAATCTATTACTCAACTATATGATCGATTCAACAGACTCATTAATGATCTTAGATTGAATGGGAAAGTCTATGAGAATATAAACACAAATATTAAATTCATAAGGTCACTTCCATAGTCATGGGATGACAAGACAACTGCTGTAAGGGAAGCTAAGGACATGAATACCATGTCCTTAAACAAGCTCTATGGTAATATCAAAACTTACGAGCTTGAAGTACAACAGAGAAGCATGCTAAATCCTGACTTCAAGAAAGAGAAGTTTGTTGCATTTATAGTAGAGACAAGTAATATGAAGTTTGATGGAAAAAGAATTCTCATTAAGGAATCAAATTCTGATCAAGAATCTGATAAAGAAGATAAAGATACGGAGGTAGAGGAAGAACTCTGCACACTTGAAGATTTAGAAGACATTGATGAAGTTCTAGCTTTAATAGCTAGAAAATTCAAAAAGCTTAAATTTGCCAAGAGAAAGCCTAGATTCAACAATGTCTTTTCATCAAAGAAAGAAAGTCAATCTGGCAAGGTTGATAGATCTAAGTTCAGGTGCTTCAACTATGGTGCTCTTGGACACTTTGCTAGTGAGTGCAGGAAGCCCAAGATTGACAAAAAAAATAAGGGAACCCAGGGATGCTACAAGAGATGAGGATTACTATAAAAAGAAATACTATGATCTCCTCAACAGCAGCAAAGGCAAGGGAAAGGCACTGATCACAGAAGACAAAGATTGGGTTGATTCAAAATCAGAGGATGAAGAATATGTCAACATGGCACTGATGGCCAACTCCTCTGATAGCAGTAACACTTTTGGAAGTCCAAATTCCAAGAACTCCCAATTAATTGACTTGACTATTTATTCTACTATGTCATTATTTGATTGTCAAGAAAGCTTAACTGACATGTGTAAAGAAATGTACCATCTAAAAGGAACACTTAGATGCTCTGTAAAAGAAAATGCTAGACTCATTGAAACCATTAAACTGTTAAAGAATATAAATTCTTTCTTAGAGTCTGAGCTAGCTGTTCTTGAACAAGTTAGGAAAGAGTGCAAAAGGGCACTAGATGATCTTGCTTGTGCTAAACAAATAGAAGAATGAATAAGAGCATAACTTAAGAAAGAGCAGGTCATTAGAAAAGAATAGACCAACTCTTCTAAAATAGTTAAAGAGACAATAGAAAAATATAGCACCAGTCAAAATGAAGGGCTAGGCTATAATAATAAGGTCCAGGGAAAGTAGCCAGTGATTGAGGAATTGCCAAACACTAGAACTGGTGAAATTAGCACAAGTAAAAGTGCTCCAGTAGACACTGTTATTACCTTTAAAAAGATAAAATTTGTTAAGGTAGGAGCTACTGAAGAAAAATCTAAGGAGACTATGCTAGAACGAAACGTTAGTTAGTTGGAAAAGAAATTAAATGGCTTCATAGCAAAAGCTTTAATCCAAAGTCCACTCACTCATTAGAGGTTAAGCTGAAAAATAATATGAATGGTAAAGAGAGAATTAAAAAAATATACTAATATACCTAGGAAACATTGTTGGAAGTGTGAAAATCCTAACCACTTTGCTTATAAGTGTAAAAATATCCCTAGGAACATGCATGCTAGAAACTTACCTTCTAATAAAAGGAAAAAGTTAACTGTTAAGAACCACTCAAATATTCAATATTTCAAATCTCCTCTAAAGTTAAGGCAAAAATTTGATGCACCTAAGGCTAAGAAGAAAGTTATTTCTTCTAAGAAGTGGGTGACAAAGAAAGATAAAACTGAAAAACTCAACAATTGCTAAATTAAACTTTAAAAATGTTAATGGACCCAAGCAAGTCTGGGTTCCTAAATTAACTTAGCTATTTATTGTGTGTAGGGTATAGAGAAACAGATTTGGTTCTTGGATAGTGGTTGTTCAAGACACATGACTGGAAACAAGACCCTGCTAACACAATTTGAGGAGAAAGCTAGCTCAAGTATTTCTTTTGGAGATGACAACAAAGGATATATCTTGGGATATGGCAAAGTCACAAATGGAAATGTCATCTTGGACAATATAGCATTAGTTGATGGTCTTAAGCATAACTTGCTTAGTATCAGCCAACTGTATGACAGAAGTTACAATGTTGCTTTCTACGATGAATATTGCTTGATAAGTAACAGTAGAGATGGAAAAATAGTTCTATCTAGAGTTAGAAAAGGTAACCTCTACATAGCTGACTTTAGTTCATCTAATAAATATTAGTTCAAATGCTTTTATAGTAAAGCATCAGTGGATAAAAATTGGCTATGGCATAAGAAGCTTTCTCACCTGAATTTCATGATAATCAACATTTTGCTGAAGAAAGAATTACTAACAGGACTTCCACAACTGGAATTCACTCAAGATGGCTTATGTGGAGCTTGTCAAAAAGGGAAACAAAAGAAGACTTCCTTTAGAAGCAAGGAGATATCATCAATTACAAGTCCAATGCCACTAATTCATATGGATTTATTTGGACCTGTAAATATTATGTTTATCTCAAAGAAAAGGTATGCTCTAGTGATAGTTGATAATTTCATAGATACACATGGGTAAAATTTCAACATATCAAAAATGAAACAACTCAGTTGGTGATTGATCACATCAAGAAAGTGGAAACTGAATCTAGGCTGACTGTCAGAGTTCTAAGAACTGATAATGGAACAGAATTTAAGAACTCCAAAGTTGAATGTTTCTGTGTGGACAAAGGAATATCTCAGATATTTTTTGCTTCAAGAACCCCTCAACAGAATGGAGTAGTTGAGAGGAAAAACATAACTCTTATTGAAGCTGCTAGCACCATGCTTGAAGAAGCCAAACTTCCTACCTATTTTTGGGCTAAAGCAATTCAATTGCATGCTTCACTCAAAATAGGACATTGATCAACAAAGCTCACAACAAAACTCCGTAAGAGCTTATGACAGGTAGGAAACCAAATGTCAAATTTCTTCATGTATTTGGTGGCATATGCTTTGTGCTAAAAAGTCAAGGTGAAAATTTAGGAAAATACACAGGCAAGTTTCTTCATGTATTTGATGAAGCAATTTTCTTAGGTTACTCGCTAACAAGCAAAATACACAGGGTCTACAACCTTAAACTGAACATTGTAATGGAATCTATACATGTTGCATTTGATGATAAGAAAATAATAGGAATTCTAGATGAAGGAATGCATGAGGTTCTAAGGTTTGAAAATGAAGATGAGTTAGAAAATGCTGAAAATGACTCATCGGATGATGAAACTGAACCCCATGGAGCCACTCCACCAGTGGATATCCCTTTAACCACTGAAAAGGAGCAGTCAGTAGAAAATGAATCAGAGGATCTCTCAAACTCCAATCAAGATGTTTTCCCAGTGAGATAGCCTAGAACTTGTAGAAAGGGGTTGAATACAAGTACTTAAAACCTTTTCAAATTCTTGTTCTTCAAAGTATCAAACTTACGGAAAATAAAGAACAAAAATAAGAACAAATTTATAAACAATTGCTTTTATTAATTAGCAATTGATTACAAATTCTAACAATCACAAATCTATTGTCAGCTTCAATTTCTATACTGTATATATACAAATCTACAAAAACATACAACTTCTATTACAACTCTGTCAAATTAATTATAGCTTTCAAATATAAATCGAAATTCAACTGCTAAATCCTATTCAATAAATATTTTCTATGTACAATTGGAATAGGTTCTATATTTTTTCATTCCATGATGATAAACTATATCTCTCTCTAGTTAATTTCCTAACCAGCTTCGTTTTTAATATATCTTCAATGTCCATGTCGAAAACAACTTCTAATCCAAATAGAACTTTGTACTGCATCACGAAGTAATTTTACTTTAGTCTCTGACTGCTTCAACTTTTAGTCTCTAGTCAACTATGTTTAGTCTCTGACAGCTTAAGCTTAGTCCCCGATGCTTTAATCTTAGTCTCCGATGGCTTAAGCTTAGTCTCTAATGACTTAAGATTAGTCTCCGATACTTTAAGCTATAATTTCTAATAAGCTTTTGCCTTAGTCTCCGATAGACTAAATATAAACTTTGACTTATTGAAATCTCTGATGTAGTTATGGTACTCTCTTATTGATCCATCGGAGTTGTTGACGAGTGAAAGAATAAATCTCGTATTA
>CM025784.1:20570639-20588975 GCA_014636745.2 Centella asiatica | reverse complement strand
CCCTGATGACGTCAGCTTGTATAGTCTCCGATAGAATTATTTAGTCTATGACGCGTTAAGGCTTAGTCTCCGATGACGTCAGCTTAGTCTCCGATGACGTCAGTTTAGTCTCTGATGCTTTTAACTTTAGTCTCCGATGACGTAAGCTTTAGTCTCTGACTCCTTTAGACTTAATCTCTGATGACTTAAGTCTTAGCCTCCGATAGGCAAAACTAGTCTCCGACAGATAAAATCTTTTTAGTCCCTGACCAATTTTCCTAGTCTCCGATAAGCCTTTTTGCAAACTCTAACAGATCAAATACACATCTTGACTTTCTAAAGCTTCGATACACCATTCCAGCAATTACTTACAAATAAGAAATATTTATATCTCTTTACAAAGAATGAATGAATTACAAACAAAGAGATAACTGCTAGCTACAAAACTTCAGCGTTACTAATTAACACTTTCTATACATTTGTATTCTAAGTAATCTAAAGACAATCATCATCAAATGTTCTAAAACCTAACAATCTCCCCCTAATTATGAATATCAGAATGATAAGCATAATTTCAAGGTTGATGATGATGTCAAAACTCAACATTACAATTACTTAGAAAAAGAATAAAGAATTTCTATCTACAAATGTATTCTGAACTAAGATCTTTGATCTGTTGTTTAGCTTCCACCAAGACTCAGGTTTAAATCCTATAAGTCTGGCTTCAAAAATAAAAAATTACAGCTTATTTTTAACAAACAACTCCAACACAACAAGTTTACCTTATTTTTTCTATAACAACTCCAGCCTTTCTTTTTTGTTTTTCCTTAGCAACTTCAGTTTATCTATCAACAGCTTTTTCAGCACCAACTCAATTTTTTCTGTAGCATCCTTGAGCAAACTGATAAATCCTTCAATATGTCGCTCACTGACACTATTCATATCTCTATTATAATCAAAGAAGACTTTTTCCCCATGAAAAGTCTCATACCATAATCCTAGAGGTTTAGGATTAGCTTCCGGCACAATATCCACCTTATGCTTCACCTTCATCACCTTTTGAATCTGGCTTAGAAGTTTCATGTTGAGATCAGAAGTTTCAAGCACAACAGTCAGCAACCATTCTAGGTCTTCTTTCTTTTGTCCCTCAAAGGCTAGCTTTTCAAACTTCAAAGATTCCCCATCTTTCAAGAAAACATGGAGAATTTCTTTGTTATTTGTACCCTTTACCAGATTTATCTTCTCTGTGGTCTTCTTAAGGGCCTTGATGATTTCTTCTGTACTTGTCATTTCAACCTTGTAAGACTTCTTTGATGAAATTGTTTGTGGCTTTGTTGGTCCACTCACAGCCACCAAAGCAGTCTCAGTTGACCTTGGAGGATCTTGAGAGGTAGGCTTTTCAATAGTTGCCCTGGTTACAGGTTTCTTTGCAAATTCCTGAACCAAGGGTTTCCTTCTTGATTTCTTTTCAGCCTCTTCCATCTCTTTATTTTTCTTTTTGGTTATGGCTGCTTTCTGTGCACTTGATTTCCTTGTAAAGCTTTTCTTCTTCTTTGACTCCTCCTCCTCCCTTGCTGCTGCCATATCCTCCTCCTCTTGAAGTTTTTGAGCTAATAGTGCATCAGATTCTATTAGCTTTTGTTCTTGAGGATAAACTAACTCCACTTTCCCATCCACTATTAGTTCAACTGGAGTGGGAAAGTGAGCAGTCTTCATAGCATCCCCCATCAGCTTAGGTTGTCCTGGTTGAGCAGATTTTGATTTCTTTGGCTCCTCAACCAAAACACCCTTGCCTCTATCTTTCATTGTTGGGGCTTATGCAATGGAAGGAGGAGATGCTGTTGTTGTTGTTGTTGTTGGTGTTGGTGTTGGAAGTTGTGTTGTAGCTGTTGTAGCTGCTGCAAGATCAGCATGTTTCTTTAAGATCCTGTCCATCATTGCTTGCAATTCTGCATCAAGGACAGGACCAGACTTGTGCTTTTGTACAGGAACATCGGATGGACCACTCTCCCCCTTTTTGACATCAGCATCTTTGGATTGAGAGGAGGTGGCCAGATTTGGAATTTCCTGCATCAGTAGCTGCTCCATTCTGTCTTGCTTTTGGATCAGGAGTTGGATGTTTGCATCAAGGGCTTGAAGTCGACTGTCAGTCTTGGACTTGTCTTTGATAAGTGTATCAATGGAAGTAATTGTCCTCCTTGGCAGGTGTCCTTCATAGCACCTTCTAATTTTGTCAGTCTCCAACTCCATCCTTTCCTCAATTTTCTTCATTGCACCATTGATGCCAGTAACCAAGAAGTGGTGAAACTTTGTGTGTTTCTTATCCACCTTGGTTACTTCTTCCATTATGTCTTGAATTGATGGTGCAGATGTAGTTGACCCTATATTGGTCATATAGTCCTGCCTTAATTGGGCGGCTGCATCCTCCAGAGTGTTGGAATAAGAGGCATCAAGCCATTCATCAACATTATGCTCTGGAGCTTCTTCAGGCACAGGTTCATCTGCAAGCCTTGTCTTTAATGCAGAGATATGATCTTGAGACAGTTGTAGACCATAAAGAGTTTCAAAATCTGCATTTGACATCTCAGAGATAATATGTAATGTTGCATCCCCTGTGCTTGGACTTTTCTCTGATTCTTCTGTTTGGATATTGATGGAGGGAGCAGAAGAAACCGGAGCTTCTTGTGAGTTTGTTTCAACAGGTTGTAAAAATATACCTACTGAAAATTTCTCTCTGTTCTTTTGTTCAAGGATCTCATCCTTGCTCACACCCTCTCCTTTTGCCTGGGGTTGGGCACCCAGCTTCTCTTTCTCTCCTTTTTCCAAGCTATCTAAAGCTTGACTCTCTTGTATGTGTATGGTCTCTCCTTTTTCCAGGGCAGGAGCCTGACTCTCACTAATTATTCTCACAACCTCACTCATATGGATGGTGTCACTTTGTCCTACAGAAGTGGGGGTTTGAGAAGTGCTTGTGACAGCATGGATAGGGGGTTCCCTTTGTTTATCTTGGGCTAGGGATCTATCCATGGAATCTATTTGAGAGCTTGTCTCGATTATTGGCTCCTCTTGGGAAAAATCAAGAGAATCAATCATATGTATATCAAAAGAATCAAGAGTGGGAGAAAAAGGAGAAGGTTGTACAGTTTGGAGTGTTGGCGGTTCCTCAGACATTGAAAATTGAGGAATATCAAAAGATGACGATGTGTGTGCACTCCTTGTGTCACTCTTTTCTTTTATTTTCTCTCTTTGGGTTTCCTCTTGTTGGTGAACAAGAGGTTGTGCAGACTCTGTACAGTGTGTTCCTAGTTGGGAACTTTCTTCAATGTCAACATCCTTTTGGGAGGATGGTGACAGTTCACTGTTTTTCCTTATAACCTCCAATGCTTTTTGAGAAGCACTGGATTGCTGTGGGCTTTTTGTTATAACTCTCTTCTTTCTCTGAAGTGGAACTTCAGCTTCTTGTTCTCCCTCATCCTCACTTGCTCCCTCAATGATTTTTCGTTTAATTGGGAGTTTTGTGATTGTCTTTGGTTTTACAACCACAATCTGTTGAGAGACTATGGAGGGGGCTATAGATAGTTGATGTGAAGTGGTTGGAGGATTAATGGGGTTTTGGCTTTCAATATCCTCAAAAAATTGTAAAGAATAAAGATTTGGATGCCTGTCAATGAGAATAGATCTCATGACAAGAGGAAAAAATAAAGGAACTATTACCTTTGCAGATTTATGCTTCACATCTGTAAATATTCTTTTACTCTGCAAAACAGTTGGTAAAACTTGCATTCCAGTAATATCAAGGTTAGGAATTAGATAATTAGCAATCATCATCAAAAAGCTAGAATAATAAATTTTATTTTTACTGGTTTTAAGTTTTATCAAAAGATTTTGCAGAATTAAAAGCCCAATGTTTAGATGTCTATCATATAACACACTAAAAGCAATTTGTTGTGTGAGTGTAGTGATAGCATCATAGCCACTGCATTTTGAAGTAAAAGCTTTAGTTATTATGTCAAAGAACAGTGACCACTCTTGCCTTAGATGGGGTCGTGTTATAGACCCAACAGAAGTAATTTCTGCAGAATAATGTAAATTTTTAAACATAGAAACAATTTCTTCATCAGAAGCAAGTGAGTCAAAGTTTTCATAAATTGGCAAGTGTAAAGCATTATTAACTACGGTATGATTTATATTATAAACAGAGTTTGCATACCTGAAACTTACCACAGGGGAGGCAGTTTTCTCACCCTGGATGGTAGCAGTGGACCAGACAGCCGTGATAATCTCAGCGGCTTGGATGGGGGCTTCGTAAATGGCATACGAAAGACTGGAGTGTTGAAGGAAATCCACAAAGGGGTGGTACTGGGCTTCAAAGACATGCTTATCAGCCACCCCTGCATGGTTTGTCTTGATGATATCAATGTCTCCAAACTTGAACAGAACAGTTTTAGCGGCCATTTTCAGAGATCTGTGAACTTTGGAAGAAAACTTGAAAAAGGGTTAAATTGCAAAGTATTTGCAGAGAGAAATTAATTTCAGAGCTTGAGTGTTTGTAATTGCAAAGATGTTTGAACTTTGTTTTATCAAATTGTTTGAAATGTTTGCAATTTTTAAGGGTAGTGAACCGTTTTTGATCGTGGGAGAGATAAGTACCATATTACCCTCGATCGGAGATTGCCCTAATCTCTGATAAGTTCACTTGTAAGAGACTAGAAGAAGATTAGTCTCTGATAGTGTTGACTATCGGGGACTAATGTAGTCTCGGATAGTATTAACTATCGGGGACTAGTTAGTCTCTGATAGTATTGACTATCGGGGACTAAGGTAGTCTCGGATAGTGTTAACTATCGAGGACTAAGGTAGTCTCTGATAGTATTAACTATCGGGGACTAAGATAGTCTCTGATAGTATTGACTATCGAGGACTAAGGTAGTCTCTAATAGTATTAACTATCGGGGACTAAGGTAGTCTCTGATAGTATTGACTGTCGAGGATTAGTTAGTCTCTGATAGTTCAATTTTTAATTTAATCGGGGACTAATTAAAAACAAAAACAACTATCAGGGACTAAAATAGTCTCTTACTCACTCTAGCTCATATTATTCAATAATCACTCATTTGATTATTCATTTTATCAAATTTTTTCAGAAATAAAATTCTAGCTCCTAAAATTCTGTTTTAATAAAATAAAACAGCTTCTTTCCAGAAAATTAATTCTAGCTTCACAAATTCTGTTTAATTAAAAACAGTTGCAATCTAGAAAATAAATTCTAGCTGCATACAACTAAACAACTTGTTTTCAAAAATTAATCAATTTTTAGAGGCATAATTCAACATTCCTAATTCGGAAACTAATCTAGAAAAGGTAGATTCATCTAAAGGTTTTGTGAATATGTCTACAAGTTGTTTATCAGTTGTTACCCAGTGTAATTCGATATTACCTTCACTTACATGTTCTCTTATGAATTGATATCTAATATCTATGTGTTTTGTTCTTGAATGTTGCACTGGATTTTCTGTTATTGCTATGGCACTAGTATTATCACAATAAATAGGAATTTTGGATAATGACATACCATAGTCTAGGAGTTGATTCTTGATCCATAGGATTTGAGCACAGCAACTCCCAGCTGCGATGTATTCAGCTTCTGCTGTTGAAGTAAAAACTGAATTTTGTTTCTTGCTGAACCAAGAAACAAGTCTACCTCCAAGAAGTTGGCAGCTTCCACTTGTGCTTTTCCTATCAAGCTTGCAACCTGCATAGTCAGCATCTGAATAACCGATTAGTTTAAAATCAGATTCTTTGGGATACCATAAACCAAGGTTTGGGGTACCCTTTAGATATCTGAGAATTCTTTTTACAGCAATTAAATGTGACTCTCTAGGGTCAGCTTGAAATCTAGCACATAAACATGTAGCAAACATTATATCTGGTCTACTTGCAGTTAGATACAAAAGAGAGCCTATCATGCCTCTATAGCTAGTAATATCAATTTTCTTTCCTTTTAAATCTTTATCTAGCTTAGTGGCAGTAGGCATGGGTGTTTTTGCAGATGCACAATCAACCAAATCATATTTTCTCAATAAGTCTTTGATATACTTGGACTGACTGATAAATATTCCATCAATTGATTGTTTTATTTGCAATCCAAAGAAAAATGTTAATTCTCCCATCATACTCATTTCATATCTAGACTGCATAAGTTTTGAAAATTTTTCACAAAGTTTTTCATTTGTAGATCCAAATATAATATCATTTACATATATTTGCACCAATATTATGTTTGAGCCTTGCTTTCTATAAAATAAGGTTTTATCTATGATACCTCTAACAAATTTATTTTCAAGCAAAAATTGAGATAAAGTATCATACCAGGCTCTTGGTGCTTGTTTTAAGCCATAAAGTGCTTTGTCTAACCTGTAGACATGATTTGGAAATTTGGAGTCCACAAAACCTGAGGGTTGGCAGACATAGACTTCCTCTTCCAATTTTCCATTCAAGAAAGCACTTTTGATATCCATCTGGTACACCTTGAAGTTCTTGTAGGCTGCATATGCCAAGAAGAATCTTATAGCTTCAAGTCTTGCTACTGGTGCAAAAGTCTCATCATAGTCTATTCCTTCTTCTTGAGAATATCCTTTTGTAACCAGTCTTGCTTTGTTCCTTGTAATTGTACCAGCTTCATCCAATTTGTTTCTGAAGACCCACTTGGCACCAATTATTGATCTATTCCTTGGTTTGGGTACCAGTTTCCAGACTTTGTTTCGAGTGAATTGGTTTAACTCCTCTTGCATGGCAATTATCCAGTCAGGATCTTGAAGTGCTTCCTCAATTTTCTTTGGCTCAATCTTTGAAAGAAAACTGAGATATAAACATTCATTTTGAGTTGCACTTCTAGTCTTGACTTCATCCTCTAAACTTCCAATTATCAAATCTGGCGTGTGGTCTCTCAACCATGGAATTGCACGTGGCAGATTTGATCTTGAAGTTGAGGCTTCATTGTCTAGATTGGTGTTATCCATTCTAGCTTCATGATCAGAGACTGCTCCCCCTAAATCATTGACTCCTGCATTATCAGCTCCCCCTGAGCTGTTTATTTCTATTTGCTCCGGTGTCACTGTAGTTTCAGATTATGCATCAGTGACTCTAGTCTCTAGTGAAACATTAGTCTCTGAAGGATTACTAATGTCACCAGTCTCTTGAGTTTCATCTAATAATCTATTCTCTGATAAATTATTAGATCTTGGCACTTCATGCACAACTGTTAGCTTCCCCTCAACTAAGTAGGGATCATTACTATCTTGGGGTTGTTCAGTAGTCTCTAATGGATATTCCCATGCATCCAATTCATTCTCAAAACTGAGAGATTCATGCAATCCTTGTGCAATCATTCCTGGAATCTTTTTATCATCAAACACTACTTGTATTGATTCCACAATGACTTTTGTTCTTAGATTATATACTCTGTATGCTTTACTTGACAGAGAATAACCTAAGAAGATTGCTTCATCAGATCTATTGTCAAACTTTCCTCTTGACTCTGATGAATCTCTCAGTACAAAGCATTTACAACTAAACACATGTAAGAACTTGAGAGTTGGTTTTCTCCCAGTCATTAACTCGTAAGGTGTTTTGTTGTATGCTTTGTTTATCAAGGATCTATTCTGTGTAAAGCAAGCAGTGCTTATAGCTTCCTCCCAAAAATATGTGGGAAGCTTAGCCTTTTGTAACATAGTCCTTGCTGCTTCAATAAGGGTTCTATTTTTCCTCTCAACAACTCCATTTTGTTGAGGGGTTCTTGGAGCTGAGAATTGATGTGTTATTCCTTTTTCAGTGCAGAATTCAAGTACTTGGGAATTCTTGAATTCTGTTCCTCTATCGCTCCTTATAACCCTTACTGTTTTTCCTGACTCAGTTTCTATCTTCATGATATGATCAATTATCAACTGAGCAGCTTCATCTTTTGTAAAGAGGTATTTTACCCAAGTATACCTCGTGTGATCATCCATAATAATCAGTGCATATCTATTTCTTAAGATAGACATCACATTCACTTGACCAAATAAATCCATATGTAACAATTGTAGCGGGTCAGTGATTGATGTTGCTGGTTTACTCTTGAATGATACACTTTTTTGTTTCCCTTTCTGGCATGCATCACATAATCCTTCTTGTGTAAATTCAAATTGTGGAATGCCAGCTACCAATCCTTTCCTCACAAGCTTGTTAATGTTCTTGAAATTCAAGTGGGAAAGCTTCTTATGCCAAAGCCAACTTTCATCAGTTGAAGCTTTTTTATACAGACATGTGATTTGATCAGTAAAAGAAATAAGATTGGCAACATACAAATTTCCTTTTCTTTTTCCAGTCAATATCACATTCCCAGATTCCTTGTCACACACCTGGCATAGGTCTTCTTTAAAGATGACATGGAATCCTTTATCACATAGTTGACTCACACTGAGTAAATTGTGCTTTAAGCCGTCAACCAGTGCTACTTCTGTGAAGATGACATCTCCATGTTCAACACTGCCATATCCCCTTGTATGGCCTTTGTTGTCATCTCCAAAAGTGACTTTTGGGCCACTTTTCTCTTCATACTGTCTTAGCAGGGTCTTATCTCCGGTCATGTGCCTTGAACAGCCACTGTCCAAGTACCATGATTTCTTCTTTTTGCCCTGCACAGTAGAGAGTAACTAGTTTGAGATTTTTGGAACCCAGACTTTCTTGGGTTCTTTCTCACTAGTTGTAGACTCAAGACTTGACTCAGATTGAGTTGATTGTCTTTTAACAGTTTTAACTTTAATAGGACAATCATTAGTCTTGCTACTTGTTTGTGAGAGACTGCCAAGCTTAGAATTTTCAGTTTTAATGCAAAGATGTTCTAACCTTTTTACTGGTGATTTATCTTTTATTCTCTTTGAAGGTGCAGTCTCAATTATAGGAATTTTATTGTTGCTCCTACAGTTTATAGCTATGTGGTTGGGGTTACCACATACATGACATGTCTTTCTAGGAGCATCAGGCATTCTAGCATAGTTTGTATGTTTATTAATGCCTATCTTTCTATTCCTATTTTTCTTCTTTCTGCTTAACTCCACCAATTTTTCAGCCTTTTTGTCTGGAAGATTCTCCAGTTTTTTCTTTATTTGTGTCTTTGTCATGAACCCAATATTTAATCTTTTTGTTTCACTCTTATCAACAACATTCACTGTCTTTTGATCACTTTCTCTTTTTGCAGTGAATTATTGATCTTGAGTGTTAATAAATTTAGGTTCAATAACAGGAGAGACAAAATTAATTCTTTTAAAATTTGGCTTACTAATTGAGGAGTTTGCAGCTTCGAATAGATCATTTAAATCTGAACTTTTGTCTAGATTTTCATCATAACCTAGTCCAGATTTTTGACCTATTGTTTAACACTCTACCAAGTCAGTTAATTTTTTTGAGGAAGTATTCCATTGTTTAATCTTAGCTTGAGCAATTTCAAGTTGTTGTACTAAGTAATATTCCCTCTTTTTCAAAGCATCAATCATGTGATGAGCTTTGTTTAAATCAAACTTGATAGTGTCAAATTGTGCCAATCTCTCTTCAAGAAACTTGTTTCTTTTCAAGAGATTGTCACGTGATTCTTTTACATTGGTATGTTCTATAGTTAATGATTTAAAACTGGCATGCAAATCAGACATATCTTTTTGCATGCTTTCCATGCTAGATGTATCAAGTAAATTAAGCACGTTAAAATTCTGATTTGCATCACATACCTTTGTAAAATCACTTGACTCGTCACTACGAGCCATTAGGGCAAAGTTGACAACTTCTTCATCATAGTCGCTGTCAATCCAATCTTTTCCCTCAGTTATCAAGGCTTTGCTCTTGGATTTAGCTTTCTTGTCAGCAAAGTCTTTCCTTGATTTTTCATCCTTAGATCTATCACTAGATCTAGGCTTCCTGCACTCATTGGCAAAGTGCCCTAACCCATCACAGTTGTAGCATCTTATCTTTTTTAAGTCGAAGGTGACTTTTTGACCTTCACGTTTTGGGTTAGGCTTCCTTGACGATTTTCTTCCATTCCTGCTTGCTCTAAATTTCTTGAACTGTTTGACCATAAATGCCATGAATTCCTCCATGTCATCTTCAGAATCCAGTTCATCTTCCTGATCAGTCGAGCTAGCACTGGAAGATTCATCATCAAGCTTCTCTTGAGACTTGCTTGTCTCAACCATCAACGCAGCTCCTCTATCCTTTCCATGCATGCGTTGTCGTTGCTCTACTTCAAGTTCATAAGTCTTTAAGTTCCCGTAGAGCCTGTCCAGTGTGAGTATGTCCAAGTCATGAGCTTCTTTTATAACTGTTGTTTTTGGATCCCAACTTGGAAGGAGAAATCTCATGAACTTGGTATTGACATCCTCATTGTCATAGGACTTTCCAAGTATTTTCAAATCATTGAGCAAAGTGTTGAACCTGTCATATACTGACGTTATTGGTTCACCAGACTTTGCTTGAAAGAACTCATATTGTTGTGTCAACAATGATCTTTTGTTTTTTTGGACTTGGTCAGTCCCTTCACACAGGACTTTGATGGTGTCCCAGATTTGCTTTAATGTAGTGCAATTTATGATGCTCTGTAAACCTAATTACAGCTTCTCTAACAATTGAATTACTATTGACTCAGTTCCTATTCTGAACAAAATTCAACTTCCTTATTCGAATCAAATACAATCTTTCCTTTTTGATAGGAACAGATTTCTGGTTAGTTTCCTTACCAGCTATGTCTTCAATAATATTTTGCTTTACGTGGAAGACATTCCTTTTTAATTCGAACTCTGTATCTTTCAAGAAATAAAACACGATTAGTCCTTGATGCTTCATCTTTAGTCTCTGGTGACGTCATTACTAGTCTCTGGTGCAATTAGTCCCTGATGACGTCAGCTTGTATAGTCTCCGATAGAATTATTTAGTCTATGACGCGTTAAGGCTTAGTCTCCGATGATGTTAGCTTAGTCTCTGATGCTTTTAACTTTAGTCTCCGATGACGTAAGCTTTAGTCTCTGACTCCTTTAGACTTAATCTCTGATGACTTAAGTCTTAGCCTCCGATAGGCAAAACTAGTCTCCGACAGATAAAATCTTTTTAGTCCCTGACCAATTTTCCTAGTCTCCGATAAGCCTTTTTGCAAACTCTAACAGATCAAATACACATCTTGACTTTCTGAAGCTTCGATACACCATTCCAGCAGTTACTTACAAATAAGAAATATTTATATCTCTTTACAAAGAATGAATGAATTACAAACAAAGAGATAACTGCTAGCTACAAAACTTCAGTATTACTAATTAACACTTTCTATACATTTGTATTCTAAGTAATCTAAAGACAATCATCATCAAATGTTTTAAAACCTAACAACCATCATCAAAAACCTAGCATAATAGATTTTATTTTTATCACCAGTTCTCAATTTAGCCATTAAGTTATGTAGAATTAACAGCCCTAAATTGATGTGCCTATCATATAACACACTAAATGCAATTTGTTGTGTTAGTGTGGTGATGGCATCATAACCACTGCATTTTGAAGTAAATGCTTTAGTGATAATATCGAAAAATAAAGACCACTCCTGCCTAAGATTTATGGAACCTACTGATGCAATTTCTTCATCGTAATGTAAGTTTTTAAACATATCGAGCAATTCCTCATCAGAGGTAGTTAGGTCATATGCATCATGGATAGGTAAATGTAATGCTTTATTAATGACTGCATGATCAATAGTATAAATAATATTATCATATTTAAAGTTTACTATAGGAGAATCATCACTTTCATCCTAGATTTCAACAGTGGACCACATAGTTGTGATGATTTCAGCGGCTTGTGTGGGAGCTTCATAAATGGCATATGCAAGTGTAGATGTTTGTAGAAAATCTACAAAAGGGTGGTACTATGCTTCGAACTCGTTCTTGTCTGCGACCCTAGCATGATTGGTCTTGATAAAGTCGAAGTCACCGAACTTGAAGTAGATAGTCTTGGATGCCATTGTTGATATCTGTGATAAGCTTGAAGAGATTCTTTGCAAGGGGTTAAATTGCATAGATTTGAGAGAGAAAATTCTTTGAGTGAATGAAATTGCAGTTGTATTTGATTTCTCTTTGAATAAAGTATAGGAAACATTTGCAATTCAAAAGATAGTGAACGGTTTTCAATCGTGGGTATATGAATAACTACCAATTTACCCCTCATCAGAGATTGCCCTAGTCTCTGCCACATTCACTCATCAGAGACTAAAGTAAATTAGTCTCCGATAGGTTATTTTTGTTAAGTCAGAGAGTAATTAAAAATAACTATCAGAGATTAATTTAACTAGTCTCTGATACGTTATTTTTAACTAGTCAGAGACTGATTAAAAATAACTATTAGAGACTAATTTAACTAGTCTCCGATAGGTTATTTTTAACTAGTCAGAGACTAATTAAAAATAACTATCAGAGATTAATTTAACTAGTCTCCGATAGGTTATTTTTAACTAGTCAAAGACTAATTAAAAATAACTATTAGAGACTCATTTAACTAGTCTCCGATAGGTTATTTTTAACTAGTCAGAGACTAATTAAAAACAACTATCAGAGACTAATTTTAGTCTCTCACTCAAATTCCTTCAGAGACTAAATTAAACTAGTCTCTGCTACAATTTTGTTTTCAAAGTTATCCAACAATCAATATAATGATTATTAGCTACAAAAGGTCTGTTTATTCAGAACAACTACATTCTAGAAATTAAATTCTAGCTTCTTTAGACTAACCTAGTGAATGTAGGTTCATCTAAAGGCTTTGTGAATATATCAGCAAGTTGTTTATCAGTTGTGACCCAGTGCAATTAAATGGTTCCTTCACTAACATGTTCTCTAATGAAATGATACCTAATATCTATATGTTTTGTTCTTGAATGTTGTACTGGATTTTCAGTTATTGCTATGACACTTGTATTATCACAATAAATAGGAATTTTGGATAAAGACATACCATAGTCTAGAAGTTGATTTTTGATCCATAGGATCTGAGCACAGCAACTTCCAGTTACAATATATTTAGCTTCAGCCATTGAGGTTGACACTGAATTATGTTTCTTGCTAAACCAAGAAACAAGTCTACCTCTAAGAAATTGGCAGCTTCCACTTGTGCTTTTTCTGTCAAGCTTACATCCTGCATAGTAAGCATCTGAATAGCCAATTAGTTTAAAATTAGATTCTTTAGGATACCATAGACCAAGGTTTGGGGTACCCTTTAGATATCTGAGTATTCTTTCAACACCAATTAAATGTGACTCTTTTGGATCAACATGAAATCTTGCACACAGACATGTAACAAACATTATATCAGGTCTACTTGCAGTTAGATATAAAAGTGAGCCTATCATGCCTCTATAACTAGTTATATCAACTTTCTTTCCCTTAGTATCCTTATCTAGCTTAGTGGTTGTAGCCATGGGTGTCATTGCATGCATAATCAACTAAATCATATTTCTTTAGTAAGTCCTTGATATATTTGGACTGACTAATGAAAATTCCATCAGTTGATTGTTTTATATGTAGTCCTAAGAAAAATGTTAACTCACCCATCATGCTCATTTCATATCTAGACTGCATTAATTTTGAGAATTTTCCACATAGTTTTACATTTGTAGATCCAAATATAATGTCATCCACATATATTTACACAAGTATTAAATCAGAACTCAGTTTTCTATAGAAAAGTGTTTTATCTATGATACCTCTAACAATTTTATTTTTAATTAAAAACTGAGAAAGAGTATCATACCATGCCCTAGGTACTTGTTTCAAGCCATAAAGTGTTTTATCTAACTTATAGACATGATTTGGAAATTTGAGATCTACAAAACCTGGTGTTTGTTCAACATAGACCTCTTCTTCCAACTTTCCATTCAAAAAAGCACTTTTGACATCCATCTGGTACACCTTGAAGTTTTTATGGGCTGCATATGCCAAGAAAACCCTTATTACTTCAAGTCTTACAACTAGTGCAAAGGTTTCTTCATAGTCAATATCTTCTTCTTGAGAATAGCCCTTTGCTACCAATCTTGCTTTATTTCTTGTTATTGTACTAGCTTTATCTAATTTGTTTCTAAAGACCCACTTGGCACCAACTATTGATCTATTCCTTGGTTTGGGCACCAATCTCCAGACTTTATTCCTAGTGAATTGGTTTAATTCTTCTTGCATGGCTATCACCCAGTCAGGATCTTGAAGTGCTTCTTCAATTTTCTTTGGCTCAATTTTTGACAGAAAACAGAGGTAAAGACACTAATTTTGTGTTGCACTTCTTGTCTTGACTCCTTCCTTTAAATCTCTAATAATTAAATCTAATGTATGATCTCTCAGCCAAGGTCTTGCAGGTGGCAGATTTAATCTTGAAGATGAGGCTTAACTTTCTAGATTAACATTGTTCAATCTAGTTGATGGATCAGAAACTACTCCCCCTAATCTAGTGACTTCTTCATTATTAGCTCCCTCTGAGCTATTAGTCTCATCTTGACTGTAGATTTCAATAGTCTCTGGTGTCCCATTAGTCTCTGATTGTGCACTTCTGTTACCAATCTTTGGTGTTTCATTGAATGCTAATACTCTAGTCTCTGATGGAGTATTAGCCCTTGGTACTTCATGCACAACTGTTAACTCCCCTTCACTCATGTAGGGGTCATAACCATTTAGGGGTGACTCTTCAGTCTATGTTGAATCTTTCCATGCATCCAATTCATTCTCAAATCTGAGAGTTTCATGCAATCCTTGACCAATCATTCCTGAAATCTTACTATCATCAAATACAACTTGAATGGATTCCACAATGACTTTTGTTCTTAGGTTATTACTCTATATGCCTTACTTAATAAGGAATAACATAAGAAAATGGCCTTATCAGACTTACTATCAAATTTTCCTTTTGTCTCAGATGAGTCTCTCAGAACAAAGCACTTACAACCAAACACATGCAAAAACTTGAGAGTTGGTTTTTTCCCAGTCATTAACTCATAAGGTGTTTTGTTGTAAGTCTTGTTGATCAAGGACCTGTTTTATGTGAAGCAAGCAGTGCTAATAGCTTTTTCCCAGAAATAGGTTGGAAGTTTTGATTCTTCTAGCATTGTCTTTGCTGCTTCAATCAGAGTTCTATTTTTTCTCTCAACAGCTCCATTTTGTTGAAGGGTTCTTGGAGCTGAGAATTGATGAGTTATTCCTTTTTCAGTGCAGAATTTATTTACTTGGGAATTTTTGAATCCTGTTCCTCTATCACTCCTTATAACTCTTTCTGATTTTCCTGACTCATTTTCTACTTTCTTGATATGATCAATAATCAATGGAGCAGCTTCATCCTTTGAGTGAAGGTATCTTGCCCAAGTATACCTTGTGTGATCATCCATTATAACTAAGGTATATATGTTTCTTGATATTGACATCACATTCACTTGACCAAATAAGTCCATATGTAATAACCGTAAAAGGTCAGTGATTGATGTTACTGGTTTACACTTGAATGACACACTTCTTTGCTTTCTTTTCTAGCATGAATCACACAAACCTTCTTGTGCAAACTCCAATTGAGGAATGCCAGCTACCAAACCTTTTCTTACCAAATTGTTGATGTTTTTGAAGTTTAAGTGAGAAAGCTTCTTGTACCAAAGCCAACTTTCATCAACTGAGGCTTTGCTATAAAGGCATGTGATTTGATCAGTGGAAGAGATTAGGTTTGCATTATACAAATTCCCTTTCCTTTTCCCTGTCAATATCACATTTTCAGATTCCTTGTCACATACTTAACATTAATCTTCTTTGAAGGTGACATAAAATCCTTTATCACATAGTTGACTCACACTTAACAGATTGTTTTAAACCATCAACTAGTGAAACTTTAGTGAAGATAACATCTCCATGCTCAACATTGCCATAGCCCTTTGTATGGTCTTTGCTGTCATCTCCAAAAGTTACCATAGGGCCACTCTTTTCTTCACATTGTATAAGCAGAGACTTGTCTCCTATCATGTGCCTTGAACATCCACTGCCCAAGAACCATGATTTCTTCTTTTTGCCCTGCACAATAAGAATAACTAGTTAGAATTTTTTGGGGACCTAGATTTTCTTGGGTCCTTTCTCACTAATTTTAGAATCAAGACTTGACTCTGATGAAGTAGATTGTCTTTTAGAGTTTTTAACTTTTATAGGACAATCAGTAGTCTTGCTTCTTGAAAGAGAGAGACTACCAAGTTTAGAATTTTCACAATTATTGCAAAGATGATTAAACCTTTTTACAGGTGATTTGTCTTTAATTATCTTTGTTGGTGCAGTCTCTAATATAGGAACTCTATTTTTACTTCTACAATGTATAGCAATGTGTTTTTCTAGGAGCATCAGACATTCTAGCATAATTGGTATATTTATTAATGCCTATCTTTCTATTCCTATTCCTTCTTCCACTGCTAGACTCCACTGACTTTTCAACCTTAGACTCAGTAAGATTTTCCAATTTCTTGTTTAATTGTGTCTTGGTCATGAATCCTATATTCCGTCTTTTGTTTCCACTCTTTTCAACAGTATTCACTATTTTTTGATTATTCTTTATCACTGTAGTGACATGTTGAATTTGAGTGTTGATAAATTTAGGTTCATTGACTGGTGAGACAAAATTAATTCTTTTAATAGGAATTGGCTTGTGAGTCATGGAGTCAGCAGCTTCATTAATCTTTTCTATATGTGGTTTCTTTCCCAGGTACTCATCATGACCTAGACCAGATTGTTGACCTGTGATTTGATTTCCTACCAAGTCTGACAGCTTTTTAGAGGATTGATTCCACTGATTTATCTTAGCCTGTTCATGTTCAAGTTATTCAACTAAATAATATTTCCTCTTTTTCATAGCATCAATTATGTGATAAGCTTTATTCAGCTCTAACTAGTATCAAATTGTATTTGTCTCTCTTCAAGAAATTTATTTCTGTTGAAGAGTTGGTCATGTGATTCTTTGACTTTGGTATATTCAATGGTCAATGATCTAAAACTAACAAGCAAATCAGACATATCTTTTTGGATGCTGTCTATACTAGATGTATAAATTAGATTAAGCACATTAAAGTTCTGAGTTGCATCACATACCTTTTTAGAATCACTTGGCTCACCCGTTCGAGCCATCAAGGCAAAGTTGACAATTTCTTCCTCAGAATTATTGTCGATCCAATCTTTGCCTTCAATAATCAAGGCCTTGCTCTTTGATTTGTACTTTTTATCAGCAGGGTCATTCCCTGATTTCCTGTTCTTTTCATCCTTAGATCTCTCTGTAGATCTAGGCTTCTTGCACTCATTAGCAAAATGCCCTAACCCATCACAGTTGTAACACTTTATTTTCTTTTTATCAAAGGTCACAGTTTGACCTTCTCGTTTTGGGTTAGGTTTTCTTGATGATCTTCTTCCTTTTATACTAGCTCTAAATTTCTTGAATTGTTTTACCATGAAGGCCATGAATTCTTCAATGTCATCATTAGTGTTGGATTCAGATTCTTCATCAGTCGAGCTTGCAGTGTAGGTTTCATCATCAAGCTCCTCATGAGACATCTTTGTGTCAACCATTAGTGCAGCTCTTTTGTCCATGTCATACATCTTTGGTCTTTGCTCTACTTCAAGTTCATAAGTCTTTAGATTTCCATAGAACCTGTCCAATATGAGAATGTCCAAATCATGAGCTTCCCTTACTACAATTATTTTTGGATCCCAGCTTGGTGGAAGAGCCCTCATGAATTTGGTATTTTCATCTTCATTATCATAGGACTTTCGAAGTATTTTCAGGTCATTCAGCAAAGTATTGAATCTATCATACATTGATGTTATTGATTCATCAGGCTTTGCTTGAAAGAATTCATATTGTTGTGTTAACAATGATCTTTTATTCTTTATTACCTGGTCTGTTCCTTCACATAGGACTTTGATGGTGTCCCAAATTTGTTTTGATGTTGTGCAATTGATCATGCTTGTGAACGTATTCTTATCCAATCCATTATAAAGTATGTTCATCACTTTAGCATCTTTCAACACTTGTAACTTGTCTTCATTAGTATAATCACTCTCAAGAGCAAGTTCAAAATGTTCAGCAATTATTGTTCCTTCCATAGTTTTTGAATGAACAAATTTCCTTTGTTGATAAGGAGCCTTCTCAATCCTATCAATGTAATCAGGATCTGTTGCTCCCAAGTGCAGCTAGAACAAAATAGGCTCAAGTATTTGGGGGGGGGGGGGGGGGGGGGGAGAATACAAATACTCAAAACTTTTTCGATTTTAAAACACTTTGTTAAACACGAATGGAAAT
>CM025784.1:20543042-20562247 GCA_014636745.2 Centella asiatica | reverse complement strand
GGGGATGAATACAAACACCTGAAACTTTTTGCTCTTTTAAACTTAAAAGAGATTACTGGAAAACAGTTGAAACAAACAGACATATTTACAATTTGAACATATATACAAGTATATACATATTTTCAATTTGAACATATATAACCACATATCCATTGATTTTATCAAGAACTTATGAAATGAGTTAGAAATACCAAATCTTATGAGTTTGACTCTGACCCTGACGCATAATTCACCATTCCCAACTCTCCCATAAGATTTGAAAGAGTGGCTTCATCAAGAGCTTTGGTGAATATGTCTGTCAGCTGCTGATTTGAAGGTACAAACTGTAGTTCAATATTCCCATTCATAACATGTTCCCTGATAAAATAATATCTGATTTCAATATGCTTAGTTCTGGAATGTTGCACTGGATTTTCAGCAATGGCAATGGCACTAGTGTTATCACACCTTATTGGAATTTTGTAATAGTTCAGACCATAATCCATTAGTTGATTTTTCATCCATAGAATTTGTGCACAACAACATCTAGCTGCAATATATTCAGCTTCAGCAGTAGATGTAGAGATAGAGTGATGCTTTTTGCTGAACCAAGATACAAGCCTTCCTCCTAGAAATTGACAGCTTCCTGTTGTACTTTTTCTGTCAATCCTGCATCCTCCAAAGTCAGCATCAGAATATCCTAGCAATTCAAATCCAGACTCCTTTGGATACCAAAGTCCCAACTCTGTAGTGCCCTTGATATATCTAAAGATCCTTTTCACTGCAATGAGATGAGATTCCTTTGGGTCAGCTTGATATCTTGCACAAAGACATGTTGCAAACATTATGTCTGGCCTGCTTGCTGTCAGATATAGCAATGATCCAATCATTCCCCTGTAAGTCTACAAATCAACTTTCTTTCCATTCTTATAAGGGTCAATCTTGGTAGCAGTGGCCATAGGTGTCTTTGCTACTTTTGAGTCCTCCATATCAAATTTCTTGAGAAGTTCTTTGGCATATTTTGTCTGATGAATGTAGATTCCATCAGAGACTTGTTTAACTTGCAATCCCAAGAAGTAAGATAACTCACCCATCAAGCTCATTTCATATTTGTTTTGCATGAGTTTGGAGAACTTTTTACACAGTCTTGTGTCAGTGGATCCAAAAATAATATCATCAACATAAATTTGAACCAAAATCAGATGACCTTGGTGTTGTCTGAAGAACAAGGTTTTGTCAATGATACCTCTTGAAAATTTGTTTTCCACCAGAAACTTTGACAGTGTATCATACCAAGCTCTAGGTGCTTGCTTCAATCCATAAAGTGCCTTTTCCAGTTTGTAGACATGATTTGGAAATTTTGAGCATTCAAATCCTGGAGGTTGCTGGACATACACCTCCTGTTCCAATTTCCCATTTAGAAAAGCACTTTTCACATCCATTTGATATACTTTAAAATTTAAATGTGCTGCATAGGCTAAGAAAATTCTTATAGCCTCAAGTCTGGCTACTGGTGTAAAGGTCTCATCAAAGTCAATCCCTTCTTCTTGAAGATATCCTTTTGCAACCAGTCTTGCTTTGTTTCTTACAACAATGCCAGCTTCATCCATCTTATTTCTGAATACCCACTTAGTACCTATTATGATTCTTTCTTTGGGTTTAGGAACAAGCTTCCATACTTGATTTCTTTCAAATTGATTTAGCTCTTCTTGCATAGCCAAGATCCAGTTTTCATCTTCAACAGCTTCTTCAAACTTCTTTGGCTCAATTTGAGAAAGAAAACAAGCATATAGGCATTCATTAGATGTTGTTTTCCTGGTCTACACTCTTTTGCTTGGGTCACCATTAATCAGATCTGTTGTGTGACTTCTGGCCCATTTGGGATTAGAGATGTGTCTTGATGAGCTTGCTTGACTATCATCTCCTCCCCCTAAGCCTGTGCTCCCAGCTTCTGAAAACTCTCCCCCTGAATTAGTGGATAATTCAAGATTCAAGTTATCCCCTGATGGTGCATGTCCTGATGAATGATCCCCTGATGGAGTATCCCCTGATCTGTTGTCCAGGAAATTAACTCTATCTGCTGAAGGGGGTTCTACATTGTTTGGTTTGACATCAGGAATGGATAAATTCTCCATTTGTCTGCACTCATCGGCTTCATTCTCTTGATAATCAATATCATCTTTATTTTCAAACCTGAGTTCTTCATGAAAACCAGGGTCTTCAAGCCCAGAAAATTCTTGATCATCAAAAGCTACATTTATAGACTCCATCACCACTTGAAGTCTTTTGTTGTAAACCCTGAAGGCCTTGGATAACAGAGAATAACCTAGGAAAATTGTTTCATCAACTTTTGGATCAAATTTTCCTAAGTTCTCACCAAAATTCCTCAGAACAAAACATTTGCATCCAAAGACATGGAAGAACTTGATGCTTGGCTTTCTCCCTGTCATTAGCTCATATGGTGTCTTGTTGTGAGCCTTGTTGATTAGTGATCTATTCTGAGTAAAGCAAGCAGTGGAAATTGCTTCAGCCCAAAAATAGGTGGGAATCTTTGCCTCTGTTAGCATTGACCTAGCAGCTTCTATCAGGGTTCTATTTTTCCTTTCCACTACACCATTCTATTGAGGAGTCCTTGGAGCAGAAAATGTATGATTTATGCCTTTCTCCACACAAAATCCCCCAACAGCTGCATTCTTGAATTCAGTTCCATTATCTGTTCTCAACATTCTAACCACTAACCCTGATTCTGTTTCCACCTTCTTGATATGGTCAATAATTTGTTGAGATACTTCTGATTTAGCATGCTGAAACTTTACCCAAGTGTATCTGGTGTAGTCATCCACAATGACCATTGCAAATCTTTTCTTTGACACTGACATAATGTTGACAGGGCCAAAGAGATCCATATGTAACAATTGAATTGGATCTTTGATCATTGTGTCTTCCTTGCTTTCAAAGGATGATTTCCTTTGCTTCCCTTATTGACATGCTGAACATAATCCTTCTTGGATAAATTCCATTTGGGTAGTCCAGTTACCAACTTTCTCTTCACTAGATCATTAATTGACTTAAAGTTCAGGTGAGAGAGCTTCTTCTGCGATAGTCTGCTTTCATCAGGAGTTGCCTTGCTGTAGAAACATGATTCTCCATTTACTGAATTAAAATTAGCAACATAGAGATCTCCTTTTCTTATCCCTGACAAAACCAGCTTCCCATCACTTTCATTTGAGATTAGACACTGATCTCCTTTGAAGGAAGTGATGAATCCTTTGTCACTTAGTTGACTTATGCTTAGCAAATTGTGCTTGAGCCCATCAACCAGTGCTACATATTTAAATGAGACATTCCCACTTGCTGCTTTTTTTTTTTTTTTTTTTGCTAAATCCACTTGCTGCTTTGCCATAACCAAGAGTTAGTCCTTTGCTGTTATCACCAAATGAAATTACTGGACCAGCCTTCTCTTGGAATTCTGTGAGCAGGGCTTTGTTTCCTGTCATGTGCCTTGAGCAGCCGCTATCTAGAAACTAGATTTGACTACTTTTGACCTTTCTCTGCACACAAGAAAACATTTAAATTGTTTTTGGTACCCAATTTGTTTTGGGTCCTCTAGGTTTAGTCACAGTAATAGGTAATACAGTCTTATCTTTATTGGTGACTTTTGGTTTTGGCAAATTTAAAACTTTCTCCATTTTAGGAGCTTCAACATATGCTTTTGATTTCTCAACAGTTATTTTGCCTTTTTCCTTAGAGGAGCAGGCTTTAACAGTTGGTAAATCATCAGCATACAAAATTATGTCAGTCAAAATTTGTGGTTTTACTTTGCATTGAAAAGATAAATGATTACAGTTACCACAATTCCAGCATACTTTTCTAGGGGCTTCATGAATGGAAGAATAATTGCTAGTTTTATTAACACCTAGCTTACCATTTCTATTCTTCTTGCTTTCCCCTGACAGGCCTTTTTCCCTTGACGGGCTACTACGGCCTGATGCACTCTTTCCACCTGACGACTGTGTATCCACTGATACACAGTCTAGTTCTTTCATAATTGGAGGGTTGAGTGCTTTGGCAAGAATAATATTCTTGCCTCTTCCACCACTAGTGGAAGCTTCACACACTAGGAAAACATTTCCTGATTCTAGCTTTGTTGCTGCCTTAACAAACTTGATAGGTTGTGTTGGCCTTTTTCCAAAGCTAGCTACCACTTCAACCTCAATGGGAGGTTGCTGCACTTGAGTCTCTTCATAGCCTAAACCAGATTTTGGATCAGATTTCTGATTTTTTAAACGATCCTCCAGTTTCCTGCTAGACTCACTCCATCTCTTAATGACTTCCCTTTCTTGACTAAGAAGATTCGAGGTCCATTCCTCTCTTTTGATAGCACAGTCAAGAAGATTTTTAGTCCTTGAGAGTTCTTTTTCAAGACTCTCAAGTCTAGAGTTTTCTGATTCTAAAAGAGTGTTCCTGGCAGATAACTGTTCATTTATTTTCTGCACTCTCTCAGTTTCAGCTACAACACTCCTCAGGGTGTCATAAAGATCCTTTATCTCACAAGCCATTTCCTTAACAGTTTTAACACAATCAGTTTTAGACATGTTAGAGGAAATTTCAAGGCTTACCTATGAGCTGCTACTGTCAGTGGATGAGGCCATCAGGGCTAGGTTGACATACTCTTCATTTTCTTCCTCATTAGAGTCAGCCCAGTCCTTTCCCTCTGCAATATATGCTTTTCCCTTTTTGTTTGCATTAAGAAGGTCAAAGTATTTCTTCTTGTATTCCACAACAGCTTCTTTATTTCTGGATTCACCAACTTTTGTGGCCTTGCGGCACTCCTTTGCAAAGTGACCCAGCTCATTGCATTTGTAGCACTTTATTCTTGATTTGTCAATAAAGTTTTTCATGCTACTGGGTTTCCTTGCTGAAAATCTTTTAGATCCCGAAGGCTTTTGGAATTTCAGCTTGGAAAACCTTTTTGCAAGAAAGGCCATGGTTTCATCCAGCTCCTCTAACTCTTCTGGAGTATATTCTTCCTCCTTGAAGTCAGCTTCTTTGTCCCCTTCTTTGTCAGCATCTTCTAGTTGCTGCTTCATCAAGACACTTGGCCTTGCTTCTTGTTTATCCTTCGTGGCAGCCATCAGGGCTACAGATTTAAGCTTTCTGGTATCCCCTGACATTTCAAATCTTTGTTGAATCTCTAGTTCATATGTCTTGAGAGTACCATACAGCTTATCCAAGTCTAGAAGATTCATATCCTTGGATTCCCTGATGGTTGTTGTCTTAGGATCCCATGACATGGGAAGGGCTCTCATGAACTTTCTGTTCACATCCTTGTGAGCATATGCCTTCCCATATAATCTTAGGTAATTTACCAACCTGTTAAATCTGTCAAACATTTCAGTAAGTGTTTCACCATTTTTCATTGTGAACCACTCATACTGTTGTGTCAACAACTGCAATTTATTTTCCCTCACTTCCTCAGTACCATCACAAAGGTTTTGTATGGTATCCCATATAGATTTAGACGTGGTAAGATTCATGATACTATTCAGCATATCATCGTCTAAACCATTATATAGGATCCCAGTGACTTTTAGATCCTTTTTCACCTTTTCTCTTTCCTCTATCATCATTTCATCAGTTGTCTTTGGGACAAGCTTTTTAGGAATACTAACTCCATTAACGACTTCTATAGGAATGAGCTTCTTGGGAACGTGAGGTCCTTCTTCTAGAATCTGCAAATATTCATCATCAATAGCTCTAAGATGAACTATCATTCTTTGTCTCCAGAAGAAGTATTTGCCCCTTTCCTACATGGGGACTTTACTGTTTCCAGCTTTGTTAGCCATAGATAATGATCGTTTTTAGCAACTGAAATTTGCTAAGAGGCTCTGATACCAATTGTTATTGTAATATAAGCACAAATGTTTGTAGAGGGGGGGGGGGGGGATGAATACAAACACCTGAAACTTTTCGCTCTTTTAAACTTAAAAGAGATTACTGGAAAACAGTTGAAACAAACAGAAAAACTATGAAAAATAAACACACAGATTCAAGTTAAAATAGTTATATTGAAAGTTGGGGTTTTTCTAGAAATCTGTATGATCACAAATGTGATTTACAGCTACAAATTCTGTAAATAAAATTCACAGTTTCTCACACTCACTAGCTACAAATACTTTTCTCTGAAAAATAAATCTCTCAAGAAATATATTACAGAGCTTCCTAGTGTTGTGTGCTTCTTTGTTTGTTTGATCTGTTGGATAGATTCAATCTCACCTATTTTGTAATGAAAACTCCGTTGCTTATATGTTAAATCAGTGGGTTAAAATCACGTGCTTGAGACGTGCTGCTTTTCTCAACTTAGTCGCAAGTATGTCACATCGTAGCCCTATGTGTCAGACTGCTGCATGCTTTGTTGCTTCTTTTTCTTCCCCTGATCTGTGTGCATTTAATGTGAGAGAGTTCTCATTGGATCAAAAACAAACTTCAAGAAATATCTTTCCAGTTGATATTTCTTGCTTCTGTAACACGTTATGTTGATTTTCGTGTAAGTACTGATGACGGGTGCATGCTGTCATAACGATCCACTGACTGCCAGTCCTGATGGACTTTAATCAATGCTTCTGGATCCCCTGATGTTTATTGACTGGATCAGGGCCTCAACCTTCACTTGAATTTCACTCAGTGCTTCTTGATCCTGATGGTTATGACTGACGGCATACACTGATGGCTTCCATTGATGCCATGATGGTCATTCCCCCTGATGGGTTGGCCTGACACTGACATGTCCTAAAGTGTTTTCCTGACGGGTTGATCTGCCTTCGTCATACCCTAATGGGTTCCCCCTGATGGGACTTAATCAACGTAACTTTATTTAGAATTTCTGATGTACGGAATACTTTGACTGTTTACAAGTAGCATCAGACATTCTTCTTCACTTTGTCAAGTCCTTTGAATGTTTCTGTTTTCTGACTTTGTCTTGTGAAGAGATCGACCATCCACTGATTAATAAGGTAATTCAGTGGCAAAACTTGTGTTGATCTTAAGGTTTATAAAATACCTCAAGCATTTACAGTTGCACAATTTATTACATAATCATCATCATCATCATTTATCTCTAACACTCTCGAACATTAAATGCACGCAGATCAGGGGATGAAAAAGAAGCAACAAAAGTAGCAACAGTCTGACACATAGTTTCTAAACGACAACGATGTGACATATATGCGGCAAACTTGAAAAGAGTAGCACGTCTATGCACGTGGTTTCAACTACTGATCTTCTATATATGCAAAAGAGTTTTCATTACACAAAGATCAATCCAACGGATCAAACAAACACTAAAGCATACAAATCACTAGAGAGAAGCTTTGTAATAGATCTTGAGAGAAATATTCAAAGAAAATAGAAGCTAGTGTGTGTGAAAAAGAAGCTGTAATTTTATTACAGAATTTGTAGCTGTTTAATCACATTTTGTGATTAACCAAATTTCCAAATTTCCAGAAAAACCTCAATTTTTAATAGATCTATTTTAACTTGAATACGTGTGTTCATCAAATTATCTGTTATTGTTTTTCTAAGTATAGTAGCTATTTCCTATTGGGCAAAAAGTTAAAAAAAAAAAAAAGTTTTTGGGTTTTTAATCCCCCCCCCCCCCCCCAAATTACAAACTCTTGAGGCTATTTTATTCTAACAATCGGTATCAGAGCGAACTAGCAAATTACACTTGCTAGACGATCATTATCAATGGCCAACAAAGCAGGAAATAGTAAAGTCCCCATGTTGGAAAGGGGAAAGTACTTCTTTTGGAAACAAAGAATGATAGTTCATCTAAGAGCAATCGATGATGAATATTTACAGATTCTGGAAAAAGGCCCTCACGTTCCAAAGAAGCTCATTCCTCAAGAAGTTGTTAATGGAGTTAGTGTTCCAAAAAAATTAGTTCCAAAGACGACTGATGAAATGACACTAGAGGAAAGAGAAAAAGTAAAGAAGGATCTGAAAATCACAGGCATCTTATATAATGGTTTAGATGATGATATCCTGAATAGTATTATGAATCTTACAATGTCTAAATCTATATGGGATACCATACAAATCCTTTGTGATGTAACTGAGGAAGTTAGGAAGAACAAACTACAGCTATTAACACAACAGTATGAGTGGTTCACGATGAAAAATGGTGAAACACTCACTGAAATATTTGACAGATTCAACAGGTTGGTAAATGACCTGAGAATATATGGGAAGACCTACGCTAATAAAGATGTGAACAGAAAGTTCATGAGAGCCCTTCCCATATCATGGGATCCTAACTCGATAGCCATCAGGGAATCCAAGGACATGAATCTCCTAGACTTGGATAGGCTTTATGGCACCCTAAACACATATGAACTTGAAGTTCAACAAAGATCTGAAATGTTAGGGGATGCCAGGAAGCTTAAAACTGTAGCCCTGATGGCCGCCAAGAAGGACAAAGAAGAAGCAAGACCAAGTGTCTTGATGAAGTAGCAGTCAGGGGATGCTAAAATTGAAGGGGACAACGAAGCTGACTCAAATGAAGATGAATATACTCCTGAAGAGTTAGAGCAACTGGATGAAACCATGGTTTTTCTTGCAAAAAGGTTTTCCAAGCTGAAATTTCAAAAGCCTGCAGGGTCCAAAAGATTTTCAACAAGGAAGCCCAGTAGCACTAAAAACTTTATTGACAAATCAAGAATAAAGTGCTACAAATGCAATGAAATGGGCCATTTTGCAAATGAGTGTCGTAAGACCTCAAAGGATGGTGAATCCAAGGGAAAGGAAGCTGAAGTGGATTACAAGAAAAAGTACTTTGACCTTCTTAATGCTTCCAAGAAGGGAAAAGTGTACATTGCTGAGGGAAAGGACTAGGCTGACTCAGATGAAAAAGACAATGAAGAATATGTCAACCTAGCCCTGATGGCCTCATCCACTGACAGTAGCAGCTCACAAGTAAGTCTTGAAATTTCCTCTAACATGTCTGTTAGGTTTTATAACATTTGATGATGATTGTCTTTAGATTACTTAGAGTACAAATGTATAGAAAGTGTTAATTAGTAACACTGAAGTTTTGTAGCCAGTAGTTATCTCTTTGATTGTAATTTATTCATTCTTTGTAAAGAGATAAAGTCATTGTTTATTTGTAAGTAACTGCTGGAAAGTTGTATCAAAGCTTCAGCAAGTCAAAGTGTGTATTTGATTCGTTGGAGTTTACAAAAAGGCTTATCGGAGACTAGGGAAAACTTGTCAGAGACTAAGGATTTTATCTATCAGAGACTAAGTTTTGCCTGTCGGAGACTAATGCTTACGTCATTAGAGATTAAAGTTAAAGCGTCAGAGACTAATGCTTACGTCATTAGAGACTAAGCTTAGTGCATCAGAGACTAAGTCTAACGCATCAGAGACTAAGCTGACATCATCAGAGACTAAGCCTAAAAGCATCAGAGATTAATAACTCTATCGGAGACAACACAACTTGACGTCATCAGAGACTAAATGATGACGTAATCAGGGACTAAAGCTGAAGTCATCAGGGACTAAGTCGTGATTTATTCCCTGAGAGATACGGAGTTCGAATTGAATAAGGAATGTCTTTCGCATAAAGCAGGATATTATTGAAGACGTAGTTGGTAAGAAAACAAGCCAGAAATCTGTTCCAAATCAAAAAGGAAAGATTGTGTTTGATTCAAATAAGGAAGCTGAATCATTGTTGATTTAGAATAGAAACTGAGTTAATTGTAATTCAGTTTTTAGAGAAGCTGTAATTAGGTTTACAGAGAATTGTAATTCGAAGCTGTATAGAATTCATAGTTTGTATCTTTACCATACAGCAAAGAAAAGAAGCTGATGATCATATTGTTATGATTGTTAGAAATTGTAATCAATTGTCAAAATCAATAAAAGCAATTGTATATAAATTGATTTGAGTTCTTGTTCTTTATATTCCGCAAGAAAAGTTAATTTCTTAAAGAACAAGTAATCGAAAAGAATTCAAAGAACTTGTATTCAAACCCCCCCCCCCCCCTGTACAAGTTCTGGGCTATCTCACTAGGAAAACAATGTCTAAAAATGATTGTGTTAAAACTGTTAAAGAAATGACTTGTGAGATAAAAGATCTTTATGACACCCTGAGGAGTGTTGTAGCTGAAACTGAAATAGTGCAGAAAATAAATGAACATTTGACTGCTAGAAACACTCTTTTAGAATTAGAACTCTCCAGACTTGAGAGTCTTGAAAAAGAACTCTCAAGAACTAAAAATCTTCTTGATTGTGTTGTTAAAAGAGAGGAATGGACCTCCAATCTTCTAAGTCAAGAAAGGGAAGTCATAAAGAAGTGGAATGAGTCCAGCAAGAAACTAGAGGATCAATTGAACAGTCAAAAATCTAATCCCAAATCTGGTTTAGTCTATGGAGAGACTCTAGTGAAGCAACCTCCCATTGAGATTGAAAATGCAGCTAGCTTTGGAAAAAAGCCATTACAACCTATTAAGTTTGTAAAGGCTGTAACAAAGTTGGAGAAAGGGAATGTTTTCCCGATGAGTGAAGCTTCCACAAGTGGTGGAAGTGGCAAGAAACCTATTCTTGCCAAAGCACTTAAACCTCCAGTCAGAAAAGAACCAGACTATACATCAGGGGATACACAGTCATCAGGGGGAAAGAGTGCATCAGGCCTTCGCAACCCTTCAAGGGAAAAAGGCCTGTCAGGGGAAATTAAAAAGAATAGGAATGGTAAGCTAGGTGTAAACAAGGATAGTAATTACACTTCCATTCATGAAGCCCCTAGAAAAGTGTGTTGGAATTGTGGTAGTAATAATCATTTATCTTTTCAGTATAAAGAAAAACGAAAAATTTTAACTGGCACAATATTATATGCTGATGATTTACCTTCTGTTCAAGCATGCACCCATAAGGGTAAAAATAAGAAAATTGTTGATAAATCAAAAGCATACATTGAAGCTCCTAAAAAGGAGAAAGTTTTTAATTTGCCAAAATCAAAAGTCACTTATAAAGAAAAGGCTGTTTTACCATTAACTGTGACTAAACCTAGAGGACCCAAAGCCACTTGGGTACCAAAAATAAATTAAATGTTTTTTGTGTGCAAGGAAAAGTCAAAAGCAGTCAAATCTGGTTTCCAGATAGTGGTTGCTCAAGACACATGACAGGAAATAAAACCCTGCTCACAGAATTTTAGGAAAAGATTGGTCCAGTAATATCTTTTGGTGATAACAGCAAAGGACTGACTCTTGGTTATGGCAAAGCAGCAAATGGGAATGTCTCATTTGAAAATGTAGCACTAGTTGATGGGCTTAAGCACAACCTGTTAAGCATCAGTCAACTGTGTGACAAAGGATACATTATTTCTTTTAAAGGGGATCAGTGCTTGATCTTAAATGAGGATGATGGGAAGCTGGTTTTGTTAGGGATAAGAAAAGGAGATGTCTATATTGCTGATTTCAATTCAGTAAGTGGAGAATCATGTTTCTACAACAAGGCAACCCCTGATGAGAGCAGACTGTGGCACAAGAAGCTCTCTCACCAAAATTACAAGTCTATCAATGGTTTAGTGAAGAGAGAGTTGGTAACTAGACTACCTCAAATGGAATTCATTCAAGAAGGATTATGTCCAGCTTGTTAACAAGGGAAGCAAAGGAAAACATCCTTTTTCGGCAAGGAAGCTACAATGATCAGAGATCCAATTCAATTGCTTCATATGGATCTCTTTGGCCCTGTCAACATTATGTTAGTGTCAAAGAAAAGATTTGCAATGGTTATTGTGGATGACTACACCAGATACAGTTGGGTCAAGTTTCAAAATTCTAAATCAAAAGTACCTCAACAAATCATTGACCATATTAAGAAAGTGGAAACTGAGTCAGGGTCAATAGTTAGAATTTTGAGGACAGACAATGGAACTGAATTCAAGAATGCAGCTGTTGATGGATTTTGTGTGGAGAAAGGCATTAATCATACATTTTCTGCTCCAAGGACTCCTCAACAAAATGGTGTAGTGGAAAGGAAGAACAGAATCCTAATAGAAGCTGCTAAAACAATGCTAGCAGAGGCAAAGATTCCTACCTACTTTTGAGCTGAGGCAATATCCACGGCTTGCTTTACTAAAAATAGGTCATTAATCAACAAAGCTCACAACAAGACTCCATATGAGCTAATGATAGGGAGAAAACCAAATATCAAGTTTCTACATGTTTTTGGATACAAATGCTTTGTTCTAAGAAGCTTTGGTGAGAACTTAGGGAAATTTGATCCAAAGGCTGATGAAGCAATTTTCCTAGGCTACTCCCTGACATCAAAGGCCTACAGGGTTAATAACAAAAGACTCTAGGTGATAATGGAGTCCATAAATGTAGCTTTTGGTGATCAAGAGATTTCTGGACTCGAAGACCCTGGTTTTCATGAGGAGCTGAGATTTGAAAATGCAGATGATTCTGATTATCAAGAGAATGAAGCTGATGAGTGCAGACAAATGGAAAATTTAACCATCCCTGATGTCAATCCAAACACTCTAGAAGCCCCTTCGATAGATAGAGTCAATTTTTTGGAAAATAGATCAGGGGATACTCCATTAGGGGATCATCCATCAGGGCTTGCATCATCAGGGGATAACTATAACCCTGATTTAAGCATTAATTCAGGGGGAGTTCTCTCAGAAGCTGGGAGCACAGACTTAGGGGGAGGAGATGATAACCAAGCATGCTCATCAAGATACATCTCCAATCCCAAATGGTCTAGAAGTCACACAACAAATTTGATTATTGGTGATCCGAACAAAAACGTGCAAACTAGAAAAGCAACATCTAATGAATGCCTATATGCTTGTTTTCTTTCACAAATGGAGCCAAAGAAATTTGAAGAAGCCATTCAAGATGCAGACTGGATTATGGCTATGTAGGAAGAGCTAAATCAATTTGAAAGAAATCAAGTATGGAAGCTGGTGCCTAATCCAAAAGGCAAAATTATTATAGGCACCAAATGGGTATTCAGAAACAAAATGGATGACGCTAGCATTGTTATCAGAAAAAAAAAAAAAAAAAAAAAAGCAAGACTGGTTGTAAAGGGTTATCTTCAAGAGGAAGGGATTGACTTTGATGAAACTTTTGCACCAGTAGCCAGACTTGAAGCTATAAGAATTTTCTTAGCCTATGCAACACATTCAAACTTCAAAGTTTATCAAATGGATGTGAAAATTACCTTTCTTAATGAGAAACTGGAACATGAGGTATATGTCCAACAATCTCCAAGGTTTGAAAGTTCAAAATTCCCAAATTATGTATTCAAATTAGAAAAGGCACTTTATGGACTGAATTAAGCTCCCAGAGCTTGGTATGACACACTGTCTAATTTTCTGGTGGAAAACAAGTTTACAAGAGGTATCATCGACAAGACATTGTTCTTTAGACAACACCAAGGTCATCTGATCCTGGTTCAAATATATGTTAATGATATTATCTTTGGATCCACTGATACTAGATTGTGTGAAAAGTTCTCCAAACTCATGCAAAGCAAGTTTGAAATGAGCTTGATAGGTGAATTGTCTTATTTCTTGGGACTGCAGATCAAACAAGTCACTGATGGGATTTACATCCATCAGACAAAGTATGCCAAAGAACTTCTTAAGAAATTTGACATGGAGGACTCAAAAGTAGCAAAGACACCTATGGCCACTGCAACCAAGATTGACCCTGATAAGAATGGAAAGAAAGTTGATCTGAAGACTTACAGGAGAATAATTGGATCACTACTGTATTTAACATCAAGCAGGCCTGACATTATGTTTGCAACATGTCTTTGTGCAAGATATCAAGCTGACCCAAGGGAATCTCATCTCATTACAGTGAAAAGGATCTTGAGATATATCAAGGGCACTACAGAGTTGGGACTTTGGTATCCAAAGGAGTCTGAATTTGAATTGTTGGGATATTCTGATACTGACTTTGGAGGATGCAGAATTGACAGAAAAAGTACAACAAGAAGCTGTCAATTTCTAGGATGAAGGCTTGTATCTTGGTTCAGCAAAAAGCAGCACTCAATTTCAACATCAACTGTTGAAGCTGAATATATTGCAACTGAAAGTTGCTGTGCACAAATTCTATGGATGAAAAATCAGTTAATAGACTATGGCCTGAATTTTAATAAAATTCCAATCAGGTGTGACAACACTAACTATAATTAATTTTGGATTGAATGTTCTAGTGGAAATACTAACCAATTGTGATGGGCATCGGCGTGACGTACTTGGATCGAGATGGGCTATTGGCTCAAATGTGGTTCAATTAGATTGAGATATAATTTTATTGCAAGTTGCTAAGGAGATAGATTTAACATGAAGATTGGTTTAATGGTCGTTTGAAAGGATATAGATTTAACATGTAGACTGGTTTAAGTTTTATAATACGAATAAAGCTTTAAAGCAGAGTACTCACAAAATGGGACACCAAAACTTTTGAATCAGGTTATGTGGGTGTTCTATACTTGAACCTTTCATATTTATTTTAAGGTCATAAAATTAAGACATGATGTTTGAATTGATTGAACCCAGTTTTGTTTGAGATAATTGAATTCAAAAGGTTGCTTGAGTTAATTTAATTTCGAAATCCGTTCGAGTTAAATTAAACTTTAAAATAAGTTTAAGTTAATTAAACTTGAAATTGTGTTTGAATTAATTAATTTAAATATAATATTTGTTCAGGTTAATGAAACTTAGAAAATTATGAGTTTTAATTATTATTTGTAATAAAATGACAATTCAATGTTAAGCATGTGAACGTGTTTTAATCGTTTTATACTAATTTTATGAGGAGTACACAAATGATGTTGATGAAGTCAAATGAACTTCAATCAAATTGCTTGAAACTTATGAGAGATGATCTTGACAATCAATTCAACTAAGAATGAATGTCAAAGATTTATTGAGAATGAGCTCTATCGCGAGTCAACTTAATTAGCCAAACATGGCAGAGTCAGGGTAACACTCCATTTTGTAAACGAAAATTATATGAATTTAATTTCAAAGTGGTTATTTTAGTGCTACAAAGTTAGCATGAAATAATTTTCTTTTTACAAAAAAAAAAAATATCAATAATTTACTATATAGAGAGAGAGAATTCACAAATAAGTTTAGACATTGGGTATATATAGGGTTAGTCGTTATTTTTAAATATTATAAATAATTCTTAAAGTAAATTAGAACAAAAATCAACAATTCATTATTACATATCTAAATTATTTTACAATATAACAATAGCTAAGATGACTTTAACAAAATCAACATCTAAATAATTAGTTAAAAATTATTACTAAATAATTTCGTACCCATTATTTGAATGATATTTTACGCTAATATGTTAATATTGTTCATTCGGGGAGATTTACCAATCAAAAAGATATTTTACGCTAATATCAAGATTGCCTCTAATAGTTCAGGGAGATTTACCAATCAAAAGGACAAAAGAACAATTTTTATTGGCAATCTGAGCTTTCAGATATGTGAAGATTTGTTTTATACTTTTTGTGGAAGATATGGTGTCAAAAAGATGCAGAAGAAGCGGCATTAAGACTCGATGGGAGATTCATCCAGAATAGACAAATGATTGTTGAGTTTGCGAAGAGGCAATTTGTAGAAGTAAGCAAAGAATGTTTGCAACATCAAAGAAGGATGGAGATGGGTAATCTGAGGGATAGTACAGTGCAAGAATTTGAAGGTGGTGAATTAGGTTCTGAAAATTGTGTTGAAGGCTTTCAAAGTAATTTGGTTGTGTCAAATATAGATAAGTGTAGAGTTGTTGTGACCAGACATAGGATTAATATGAGGATTCTTGGACTTTGGATGAAGAAAGGTAATGTGCAGGTTAATAGTATGATAAGATGGGGAGATAATGCTCTATTATTGTTGTTTGTTTCTCAAAAGAAGATGCAAAAACAATTGACAAGGACTTTATAGTCTTGGACAATTAATACAGATTATCAAACCTAGCTAAGTTGAACTTGGAAGATGATAACAGGTTGTTCAAGTGCTTGAATGATAAGTCAGAGACAAACAAATTGGAGTTGACTAGTATGAATTTGAACCAAGTCAGAGTTTCAAGGGGGAACTTATGATTGCAGAGAATGTGACGAATTCAAAGAGAATGTGACACCTAAAGGTTATGACTTTGTCGCATGCAGTGATGAAGATATGTTGTCTGACATCAGTTTTTCGAGAAGGATAATGGTCGTGTTAAATCAGTTTTCACTAGTAGAGAGCATAAAAAGTAGAAAATGAGAACTAGAAAGGTTACAAATGGTTCAAGAAGTCGATCCAAATCTAGTGCATAATCAAAACTGGAAAATGCTTTGACTCTAAGCAAGAATTTGGGTTTGAGGTTTAAGTCTAAAGATGATGAGAACGAAGTTCGGAAAGTTTTCAATAAACTCATTAGAGGCACATAAATTGATTTTTCTAAACATAATAGGGAGGATATTGACAGAGGATTCATTAAGTGACTAAGGAGATTTGTTCTTCCTAAACATGGCAAGGATTTTAAGGAAGTTTCATCAAAATTTTGATTTTCATATTCATATCAGGGTTTCGGAGGAGGTTTCAATACAAGTCTATCCCTTAATCTTTGTGGTTTATTCTGGTATCAGAGCCATACTATCTAAAACTCCTACAGTCCTCCCCTCACATTCTTTTACAAATTCTATAACCTCTTTTTAAATCTTTCTCTTCCCTTCTCTAGTATCCCAACCAATTTCTATCTCTTGATCATGTCTACAGTTGATAAAGGATCCTCCTCTTCCACTCAGCCAACACCACCCCATCTAGCCCTCTTCTTCTTACTCAAGCACACCATTCTCTCACTCTCAAAATTATCTATTTTGGCCCACTCAGATTGACCCATTCTTGCAGGTTCAAAATCTCTTTGGCTTTGTTAATTAATTGTTTTGTATGTAATGGAGTATATAACTAGCTACCCTATCACTTATAGGAGAAAAATGAGATTTGCAATATTCTTTACAAAAACAATATTCAGTTGATTTAGTCCTCATTGGTTGTACACAGTATGACGAATATATTAATTTTAGTTAAGAATATATAGTTAGTTATTGTGTTGAATTGTTTACAATTTTTTGTTTTCATTAATGATGGGCGTAATTAGGCTTGACAATTATGTCCGACTCTATTATAATATGTCATTTTAATTTTAATAATATTCAATTATTTGAATTCTATAAAATTAAGGTAGGATATAAAATTTAACTCTCCCCTCCCATTATACCTTATCTCCAATCCGATTAAATGTAAATTATAATTATATTTAATTTTCAAATATATTTAATTTTAAAAAATTAAGCATAAAAATAATATAAATGAAATAAAATTAACAAAAAAATTTAAAATATATTATTTGGAGTAACGTCCGACGAACTTGGGATGAATGTTAATGAAATGAGACAGATTCGGAAAATTTTATATTTTTATGCGAGTAGAATTTGAAAAAGGTTCTCCCTTTCTATATTACTAATAGGGAGTTTGTGTTTTGTCTTCATTCCGTTCATATTTATACGTCAGTTGTCTTTTTAACACACAATTTTAAGTATATTTTTATATATGTTAAATATTCTATTTATAATAATTCTTATTTTAAAATATTTTTTTTTATTTTTTAAAAATAAAATAAAATATTTAATGCATATAAAAATACACTTCAAATTATGGTAAAAAAAATCAAACCACAACACGTAAGAACCGACAGAGTGTACATGTAATGTGAGACGTAGTTGGACTACATATGATGGGGTTAGAGGGGTTTGAGCTGGAAAGCTCGTGCAGGCAACAGATGATGGTCACGTCGTGGGTACCGGGTAGTATGTGTCTAAATATTTTAGAGAGAGAAAGAGTAGAGAGAGAAAGTAAGAGAACATTTTGCATGCGGCGTTCATTTGTTGGAACTGAATGTTCCAAACATAATTAACAAGTGTCTCTCTGTCCTCTGCGTGATGAGAGAGAGAAGGAGATGAACCAGATTTTGATTGTAAAGACCAAACCATTACCAAAACAACAAATGATGGTCACCACCTCGATATTATCACTTCTCACGTGCCCCCAACGTGCAATAAAGACATAATTATCTCTACTTGATACTACTTTATGTTTTTTTTCTTATATTTAAACTTTCACAATTTTTTTCTCAAAAAGAGTAATATTTACATTTTGACAAATATTAATATTACATATTTAACCGAAAATTATATGTGAAAAGAATAATTTTTTTTATGAAATTTATTATGAATGTTGAATTAATAATAATATATGAAAATTTTAATAACAAAATTTTAATAATATAGCATTATAACTAAAAAAATTATACAAATATTGCTCCATCTTTTGGAACAAATTTTATTCCCAAATACTCTTTTAGAATGTAGGACTAGTATTTAACTATAGTTAGTTGAATTGATTAATTTTTAGCTTAAATTTTTTTATTTTAATAATTTATAGGTGACAAATTTTAACCGAAAATTTAGACAGTTCATAACTTAATTTTTTATATGGATATTTATGTAATTGTAAGATAAAAAATTATCAATTTAATCATAAAAATTTATAGATTATTAAGAGAATATGAAGTACTTCCTTAATTCGTAATAAATGAGTTCAATCGGGTATTAATTTATTTTTTCATCAAAAAAGATTTAGATTAAAAGGAAATTCTTCAGCATTAAAAATAAATCAATTGAAATATAATAAACGTCTAAACCACATCCTCAAACAAACTAATTGAATCACAAATTTCAAAGAAAGTGTACCATAGAATTTACAAATTACTCTTCAAAGTGAAAAATTTACCTGAGAAAATTTGTACTTGTTGTTGCACCCCTGCTTATATTATCTTTGCTTATGTGTTTGATTTATAAGAATTGATGATGTAATATAGTCATTGCTTAGACAATGTAAAAGGACTTAGAAAAATATCCAACATGTTAGGTGGATATAATTTGTAGTTAAGAAAGGACCCTTGATCACCATTGAAGTCTACTGATAAGCCTGCTATGAAGGATTCTGAAGAAGAATTTTACAAGTATAGTCCTGCTTAGAATGGAAATAAGCAAGGACTAGTAAGCAAGATCCTTTGCTTATCAAAGTGAAAATTGTCAGAGAAACTATCTTATTCCCTGCTTAGTCAACTTCTAGGATTCTCTGCTGAAAG
>CM025784.1:20529385-20543032 GCA_014636745.2 Centella asiatica | reverse complement strand
CACTATTCAACCCCCCTTCTAGTATTTTTACCCTTTGGGACCTAACAGTACTCTTAACTTACTGTATTTTAACAAACTAAACCGATCTCTATTGACCGAAAAATAAAATATAGTTGAACATTAAACATCCTTATAATTTGCTAGGAATTTAATATTAGTCGAACCAATTCAAATCTCTAGTTAATAATAGAGTTTTTTTTTAAACGAAATAATAAAAATAAAAGGATAGATGTTTTTTCCCCTACCAAAATAAATAAATAAATAACCAAACATCACCCAAGCCCACACAATTTAACTGACTTTTATGCCATGAGTCCAATAATCCATGGGTACATTGGCTTTAAGTAATCATAGGAAAACACTGGGATAATAACAAATAAACTATATGATTAATAATACCAATCAATAAAAATGAGTTATATTATTCCAAGAAGGATGAAAATATAAATAAGGAACAACATTAGAATGATTTAAATGAGAATGTTTCTTATTCTAATAATGGTATTTTTAATGTTACACAATTAAAATACTAAATATTATGGTAATATTACTAAATGTTTGTTAATATTACTGATTGATCTATCGATATTATTAAATGACTCTTCAATATTTATTTGTTCTAGCAGTTCTTAAGAAAAACGTCATCTTGATATCAAAATTGATTGACCAATCATTTTCCAAATACAAATCACTCAATAACTTCAACCTCAATGACATTTTTCCTAATTTATATTGGAGATTTTTTGTTTTCGTTATTATATGAATACATCCCCCGAAGTGAGGCCAATTTCTTTGTTATGTACTTCCTGTCTCTTGTGCTTACATTTTCAGGGTACACACAAGCTTAATTATTTAGAAGAATACCATCGCTTAAAACTCTATGCATACAATCACACGATGCATTATGCGTCGTATGCTTATTGAGTGTGAACGCATTATGGGAAGTAATCCTTTCCCTCCCAACCCCTTTTCCCCAAAAGGAATAAGCACAAGCATATAAAGCATAACCACAAAATGTAGCAGATCCAAATCTGCCACACAAGAATAACTCATTCCATCTGATCAAATATTTCTAATATATATAAAGTGAAAACTAGATATACAGAACATACAAATTTTCAGGCTTAATGGGAGCACAGCTACAGCGCACATGAAAATATTCTTTTCCCATAAAAAAAAATATAAGAAATTCAAGGAAAAGGAAATCTAAATAGATTTGTATCTCATGATAAAATTCTATACTAAGATGCTGAGTATTTTGATTGATATCTACTGGAAATTGAACTGAAAGTAATGAAATCCATTCTGTAAAGAGAAACTGGCTCCTGCTCGGCAGCGTTTGTTGCATGATTAATATGTAGATGCTGTCTCCTCACTGTAAAAATGAAAAGCATCATTAGAGTTAGAATCCATATTTAGCATAACAACTCCACCCTTCGGGAATGCATAGAGAAAGAATGAAGGACAAACGAGAAAATGTTGAGAACTTAAAATTAAACCTTATATTGGTCTATTACATAAATTGAAACCAACAATAGGTCTTGCAAGGGCCCAAATAAATGATGAACATTCATTTATTGTGTATTTGTGTCCAGAACTTAATCTGAACTGAAGAAAAAAATACTTTATTAACCTACAGAAACATTGATTGGTCACAAGAGGAGAGCACAGTACAATGCACAAAAAGTTTAACTAGAACGTTCTCTACAAAATTCACCAGGACACAGCATATTAATCAAGGGACAGGATCAGGAAAATTATTCAATTTAATTCATTATGTGAAACTCTAATAATCTGAGAAAGTCGCTACATCTTATAACTACATTGTTTGATTTTGGAAGTCTGTTCAACTGCACTTTGATGTGTATCGTGTCTTTTGGTGAGCGTTTGTTATCAATGACATTATATTAATTTGATAGAGATATTAACAAATCTGGGTCGAGAAAGGTGGACAATGTTAATCCGATGATGAGAAGTGGTTGTTTTGGTTATGTCTTAACTAAGAAATTGCAACTTTAATGCTAGAAACAGAACACACTTTGCTGGTAAAAGTATATAGAGTTAATAAGTGCATGATGCAAGATAATAACCCCATTTGTTCCAAAGAAAAGAGTCTAATTAAATTTATTTATTTATTTATTACTTTTTAAATTCGATGGACAGCACTTCAAACTTCAAAACAAATGTGATACAAGAAGCTTCATAAAATGACGAACTTCATAAACTTCATAATTATTTTGCAATCATGAGAATTGCATCAAAAGAACTCAAATGACTTCAGACAATCTTGAAGTTTTAAAAGTCGTTTCTTGAACAAATCAAAAAAGGACTGTGAAATGGAGCAATATATGTAATATGAAATATTTACAATGATATATGAGCACATCTAACATTGTCTTTCATGGTGTAAGTTCTAGCTTGAACTGGTCAAAGAACCTAGTCTGTACCTTCTTCGAAAGATAATTCTAAATGCAAAAAGTTAAGAAGGCAGTTAATAACTATTATTTTAGTAGCATCGAGTTGATTAGTTAGTTAATCTGGCATTGAGTTTGTCACCGTCCTAAAACAAACATGAGTGACAGTTGTGCTACTGGAGTTGGCAGATAATGGAACTTATGTGGCTGAACTCAGTTTATAATCGACAGACTACATCTGACGATTTATTATCTTCCCTTGGTTTTAACAATGTTTCGAAAATGATGATAAGTGGGCCATGACATGAAAACCAAAATTATATATATTCTCAGCTTAGATGATAAGCTCAATAATATAGAATATTAGAATGTTTAAGTTGATATGCATCAAATTTAAAATAGGAGCAGAAAAGCGGATGAATAAGAGGAGGGATGAGAGAAGTGCAACAAAAGAAAAAGAAATGAGGAAGAAATAAAGAGAAAAAGGGGAATAAAAGATTGTTAGATATCTCATGGAATAGAATTTGTAAAAATTATTATGTTAAGAAGTCATATTTTGGTAGCATTACTGATAAGGAAAGTAGTATCATTTATTGTGTAGTGCAGGACCAGTGGTGAAGGCTTTGCCATGTTTTTATGACTCTAATACTGCATTGGTGAAACCTGGTTCCTCTTAGCCTATGATTTTTAGTTTCATAAGATAAAACAAAAAAATCAGAAAAATATAAACAGTTAATTCTGAAAAATATTTAAATATAGAGAGATAAGCATTTCTAGGCTTTTGGTTATGCCTGTACAGCATATACACTGTTTCTCAGCATAAGGACAAAGAACTAACCAGATACTGTTCCCTTAGATTGGACACATTGTACAGTCATCCAGAGAGCTTTGCCTTGATGAGATACTCTAACGAAATATATCTATTTGATGTATATACATATAAGTAGCCTTTGGTTGAATAAAAGGGAATTACATGTTAATGAAATTAGTGGATAAGAAGAAACATAGAGGTAGAAGACACGGATCACAAAATGATGAGGAGATTATGAGAATTGACAAATGATAGATTGTGTATAAGATTTTGGTTATGATGGAATGGAAAATGTCCATCTAGAGAGTGAGTTTAAAAATACACATAATTTGTAGGAAGGAATGAAGTAAGAAATGGACTTTACACATAAATAATCGAGCAAATAGTACAAATTTTATTTTATTTCACGTCATTCCATTCCATCAAACCTAACACAAAATTAAAGTATATAGAGTTTCAAAGCAAGGAGCACGGTACTCGGAATAACAAGTTCTTTACCCCTTATTAAGATATCTCAACACGGCAGCTACATACCAAATCTTTTTGTTCCTGGCCACTATGTCTAACAATATGATTTGTCCTATTTTTCTGTTGTCTTACGGATAAGCTTATGCAAGTTCTATAAATAAGAAAATAAAAAATACTGCATTATATGGATAAGTTTCATTCAAACAATTTGAATTTCAGAATTTTTAAAAAAATTCATTGCTTGAGTTATGACGTTACAAAATTTCTATGTTTTTCCATCTTAAGCATGAATGTAATGGTAGTAAAACAACAAAGACGGATCCTTGGAGACATTAAATTTATACTCAACTATAGTTGTAATTACAAGAATGCGTCCCCACGAAAATTACAACCCACTAACTCTTCTCTTTATACTTTATGCTCTCGAGAATTATCACATTGACTTTTACGTGTGGTTGTTAGGTTGTAATTAAACCTGGCAATTGGGTACCCTTGGGTAATTTTACCCAATCTGTTAAAACCCACGACATATTTACCTATATTTACCCATAGGTAAATTTACTCGTTTATTTTTGGATATCAATCGGTGTACCCATTACCCATGACTATGGGTATTCAATAACCCGTGGGTACCCAACTCATACATAATTGAAAATATTCATTTTAAAAAAAATTCTTATTAAAGTTGTAATCCTTGCAATTAACGAACAATTATGTAGAAAACTTGAATTATTTTATTTATTTAATATTAATAAAGGAAAACTAACACATTGTTCATTATCAAACTTATTATATACAAAATTTTAAAAAAATAACAACATAACTTCAATAATCTATAAGTTTGGGTCGGTGATTACAATTTTAAAATCAATCACAATATCAACAATTAATAAATTATCTAACAATTAGAATATCAACGATAAACATAGAAAAGTATCTTCATATGTCTCTACGTCATAAAAAGAAAAAACATAAATTAAAAAAAGAAGTATATAATCCACTTAAAAGAATGCATTACGCGAACATATGTTTAGATGTCGTTTATATTGATCAAAAGTCTTTCATGTGTATAAGTATCTAGACTTTTATTAAAATTCCAAACATAAAACACTAAAAAAATATATATAAATACAATAAAATGCGTAACCCATGGGTTGGGCCAAAATGTGACGAGTAAATACATACTTGGATAATATCATCCGTTTATTTTTGGGTTCAATATTTAACACCCATTACCTATATTTTTTTGAATAACCATGGGTACCCATGGATTTGGATTCAAATTTGCCGATCTAGTTGTAATGATACATGATTGTCAGCGGTTATGTGGCGGTTGCAATGGAAACGACAACAGTATTGTGACAACAGCTCAATTGATGGTAATGGTAATATGAAGAAGCTAGATAGAATGGATTTCTTATGTCATACATCTTTATTTATTTTAAAATTTTCAAAATTTTTACAAACTAAACTAAAATGACATACGCACTTATGAAATTTAATAATAATTTTGACATATACTCATGTATTCATTTTCGATGTCAACATACCACATAAGAAATCTTTAATGTATCAACTTGATTTGTCCCAATTTTGAAAAAAATTGACAGTCGACTCATTTCATTGGAAAAAAATGTATAAACACGCATTGCTGTTACTTCATCAATTTATGAACTTGAGACACGTATACAGAGGCATGTATAGACTATAGAGTAAAAGGGATAGAGATTTACTTGGAAGTTCAAATGTGAGAATTCACATAGTTCATGCCTTGTGCGAAAGAATCTTGATGAGCATACTGTCATATTTATGAACACAAAGAAAAAGACAATCAAGTTTCAAATTCTTATAGCTCAGTACGAGAGACTAAAAAGATTCTAAATACAGCTTTAGAAGAATTAAAGATTAACAGACTGCCTCTTTGCTACCGCACCTGTGGAGTTGGGAGCTGAACTCCAACCTGCTCTTTCTTAGCAGATCCATCTCCTCCCCTAGCAGATCCCTTGGCATCACCCTGACAAAGTTATACCAGAAGGTCAATTATAGTCCTATCATCACAACTATTAAAATAACAATATATGAAGAAGAAAGAAAAAGAAGAATGTGGCTGCATACCTCTAACTGCAGCATCACGTATGTCCAACGAATTCAGTCAAACATAGGAACCAAAAACAATAACATTAGCTTGACTCCATAAAATAAAAAGAGGTCACAAGTATCATGCAAAACAACTTGGAATTTGCATTAATGTGATCCAAAAGTATATAGACAAATGGTACGTACATCTGCCAGATGCCAAAGAAACCACAAAGTCAGGCGAGGGTCAAGAAAACCACAAAAATATAAACAGAACTAACCCGAAGAAAGGTAAATGAAACCTAATTTAAGGTAAAATTGGTAGTAGTAAGTGGCTTGCCAAATTTGTAGGCTTGGACGGTTATAATTAGTAACTTATTTAAGTTGCATTACAGGTTCCAATTAAAGTTGATACATAGTGCCTTTTTTTTTCTATTTGTACATACAAGATATGACGATTCACAATCAATACTAAAATATGTAGGAGTACGGGGAATATATTAACTGTAAAAAGAAGAAATATGAAACTCACAGTGAACAAATATGAATAATGTTTTTCCCCCAATATAGTTACTAATCAAACAATAAAAAAGAGTTATTTACATTGCATTATTGTAATATTGTTGATCGATTACGATAAATAGCACTAGAAAAAATTGACTATAAAGTCATTAGTATTGTCTTCTCTATTTAAGTTATGTGACGTTTGACTTTTGAAAATGCTTGAACTTAGCAGATACTTTTGAAATATTCCCTGTACAAATTGACTATATACAACACAATTACTAGCAAAACCCAAACGAAATTCCAACCCTTTTGATAATAAAACATAGTCAACCTCCAATCCTAAAATCTTTTACAAATCAAGAACACTCTATAGAACGAGGGTATGATCCATATTCCAGGAGCAAAAGACTAGAGACTAAGGATGGAATATGCACTACAGAATTATTTAAAAAGTATCTCAATTTCACTTCCTACAGATAACCCACCCAAGGGCTCATATAATGTTTCTCAAGTCATGTCTTATTATGAATTCTCCTCTCCTTCCAAGCCCCCAGCAAATTAAATACTAATTATTACACACACCAGCAACAAAAATTCATACCCAACGATCTCTAGTTGACTTCCCAATGATCTGCAGATTCTGGATTCTTCTTATAAAGTAGAAATGGTAAACCACACAGGTGCCTGGAATCCACCTCCTCTAGACCCAACAATTAAGACAAGCTCTCAAGGACAAAATACATTCTCCTCTAGATTTGATTAATTGAAAGAATAGCTTCAAGTGCACAAAAAATAATCTCATACTCAGATAAAAAACAAAGAAGAGCACAGAAACCCTCATATAAACAGAAAAATTAAAAGTAGCAGCAACTAGAAAGGGAGAAATTGAATACCTCTCTGTACCTAGCTAGGTATGCCTTAAGGGGGTCAATATAATCTTCAAAACCTAAAGTAGCCATAGCCCAGAGCAAATCATCGCCATTGATAGTCTTCCTCTTCTCTTTCTGACACTTATCACTCGCCCTAAAACACCAAAAAAAAAAAACCCAATTCACTTCCATAACTACACAAGCAAACACAAACATAAATACAGAAACATCTAAACAGTGCGTATACTCAACTCGCTAGTAATGAAACTGATGAACTCGGAGACGCATTCCTGAACAGTGTCCTTGGCGTCCTTGGCGATCTTTCCATTTGCAGGCAACGCCTTCTTCATGATCCGACTTATGTTGGCGATCGGTAGGTACCTGTCCTGCTCCCGGACGTTGGAGCGAGGGCTCTGATCGCCGCCGCTGTCGGGGCTACCTCCGCCGGGACTCGCCGGAGCATCCGCCATCGTCGCCGGGAAACCTAACTAGATATCTTTAACTAGAAAACAAGAGCTGAAAACAAAATTTGTGGATTTTCTTATAGAGAGAGAAATAGAGATTTGTAAAATTGGCGGGCTTTGGAAATGGATTTTGAGTGGATTGATGGAAGGGTTTTGTTAAATTGTTTTTTGTTGTTTTTATGCTAGATCCGACGCTGGGCAAGAAATGAGGGAAGGCCACAGGGACGATGATCAACTTTTGGGAAAATTAATGTTTTATCCATTCAACTATTCACGGATAAATAATAGACTCCGTCACCCGTTTTTTTATTTTATCTTTTTTTTTTGCTTGTCAAAAGGAATTAACCTTTTCGATTAAAACCCAATAATAAAATAATCACTATATAAATTGAATTTATTAATTAACCAATTTTTGAAAATCGAATTAATTGTAACTAGCCAACTAGTGCATGCGCAATACGGGTTGTTATTAGAACAATATAAGCTCAAGTATTTGTAGAAGGGGATGAATGCAAATACTATAAATTTTTTGCTCTTTTTAAACTTTAGTTGGTACCGATTGGAAACAGTTACAATGAACAGAAAAACTATAAAATATGAACACACAGATTCAAGTTAAAATAGTTGTATTAAAACTTTATGTTTTTCTGGAAATCTGGATAATTACAAATGTGATTAAACAACTACAAAATCTGCAATAAAATTACAACTTCTAAGTCACACACACCGCTTCTCTTTTCTTTGAATATATCTCTCAAGATTTATTACAAACTTTCTCTCTAGTGATTTTTTGTGCTACAGTGTTTGTTTGATCTGATGTGCTCAATTGATCTCTCTCTTGTTGTTTTTGTGTAATGAGAACTTCTTTGCATATATAGTAGATCAGTGGTTGAACCCACGTGCTGAAGACGTGCTACTTTTCTCAACTCAGCTCCATATATGTCACATCGTTGTCCTTTGTGACAGATTGCTGCAGCTTTTTGTTGTTTTTTTTTTCTTCCCGTGATCTACTTGCATTTAATGTTCGAGAGTTCTCATTAGACCAAACAAACTTCAAGAAATATCTTTCCAATTAATATCTCTTGCTTCTATAACAAGTTTCGTTGATTTGAGTGTAAGTCTTGATGACGGATGTATGCAGTCATAACTATCCACTGACGACAAGTCTTGATAAACTTGGTCAGTGCTTCTGGATCCCCTGATGATAAGTCTTGATAAAGACTGGATCAGGGTTTCAACATTCACTTGAGTTTTACTTAGTGCTTCTTTGATCCACTGATGTTATGACTTAAAACATACATTGACGGTTTCCACTGATGCAATGTTGAGCTTTCCCCCTGATGGGTTAGCCTGACATTGTTATATCTTGAAGTTTTACCCTGACAGGTGACATGCCGTGTCCATGCCCTGACGCATTCCCGTTGATGAGTTTGGTCAGCCACTGTCATACCCTGACGCGTTCCCCTGACGGTTGATCTGCCTCAATCATCCACTGATGGGTACCCTTGATGATACTTAATCATTGAAGTTTTGTTTGGAACATCTGATGTGCGGAATACTTCAATCTTTTTAGAGTAACAACAGACATTCCTCTTCACTTTGTCAAGTCCTTTAGATGATCCATTTTACGACTTGTCTTGTGAAGTGTTTGATCATCCCCTGATAAATAATGTTATTATCAGTGGATGCAAAACTTGTGCTGATATTTAAGTTTATAAAGTACCTTAAATATTTACAGATACACAATTTATTCTCTAAATATCATCATCATCATCAATTAACTCTAACAGTTGTTGTGATAATTGTATTATTATCTTTTTTTGGTAATATTTTATTTAAGATTTTACATCTTTTTATAGTTCTAAATTTATGTATTTTGTAGTACTTCTTTTCAAAAGCAATTTGTTGTTTGTTGAATTATCATTAAATATTTTCTTTTATCATTCTCAAATAGTTTTTATAATTTTTTGCCAACTAGTTTAGTTTTTATAATGTATGTGTGTTAATTTGAAATTTAATATTGTTATTAATTTATATTAAAAAAAGTGGTACTTATGGATTTTCTATTTATTTTAAATTTTTGAAACTCAGTTATGGATTCTAACGAAAAGCAATTAATTTATGAAAATTTTTAAAGACATTTGAAATTGGATGGATGAGTAAATTTTAAAAATGAAATGAAATTGGATTTTAGTTATGATAATTCACACCAGTTCTGAAACTCGTGTACATCGCGAATTGTATTATTAAATATTTTTATTTTTGTTTTAAACTTGTATTTTTTCAAAAAAAATACAAAATAATTAAGAATTACATATAATATTTTTTGATTAGTTATACACGAAATACTTTATTATCTATTTTTTCAATTTAAATTTCAGTCAAATTTTTAAATATAGTGATTATATATATAATTTTTTAAATAATTTTTTAGAGTAATTTTTAAATGTAGTGACACTAACCTATTGATTTAGGACTTCCCCTTTTATCTTCCCTTAGTATAATCTGGCTAAGAAGTAATACTAGAAATAAAAGTAAATCTTACTTCCTCGGTTTTACAAAAAAATAACATTTAAATTTTTAATAACTATTAATTTTACATTTTTAACTAAAAATTAAATGTATAAATAATAAATTTTTCTTAGGAAATTTGTTATGAATTTTTAAATTATAACGAGATCTATAAATTTATAATTGAAATTTTTTTAATTAAAAACAAAATAATAAAGAAAATTTTTAAATATAACTACTTTTTAGAATAATTTTTTTTTTTTGAAAATAGGGAGTATAGTTTAACACGAGAGCTTGCACATTAGTCTCATTGGTAGAAGTTCATCGATTCCCTCTTAATGATGAAATCCACTCTCATCATTGGAACAACTGGGAATTTTTTAATTGAAAAAAAAAGAAGAAGAAGTTTTAATATGCACATATTATGCGGTAATTAAATCTTAATATTTTACAAGTGACATTTGAACAAAATAAAAAAATAAAATGTATCTAAAAGTCAACCCTACAAAACTACAGGTTTGATAACCAGACTTTTGTTTTATACTGGGCGAACTCCAAACGTAGACGCTGATTATATAGCCTTTAGCAATCATTCAACCAACCATGTCTTATGTCATTCAATAGTCACTACAAGAACTTCACCTAATATATCATTGATCTTATTAGTAGATTGGCAACATGGGTCACAAAAATAATATCAAAATGTATCATTTGTATAATTATATTTGTCATTCTGTTATAAATTAAATATCATCATTTTTCACTGATCTAGCTAGTTTGTCACCTATTAAATTTTGACTAACCTAATTTATGTCCCATTATATTTTGAACAATCGCTCACAAATAAGGTTTGAATCCATCACAATCTCTTAAAATTAAATTTTAGTGAGTCTCATCCACATTTATAAATACGAAAAAAGTCATTTGTCAACAACAATATTATTCTAGGATGACAATGTACTAGTGGTGGATTAATTATTCTTTTCTTCTTCTTGTTTTTATTTTTTTTATTGGACGAAATTATTTGTAATTTTAACTCAAATTTCACTCAACTCTTATAATTTTCATCTAATAAAGTTTGATCTCTTGAACTAATGGTTTGAGATAACCCACGACTTCATGCGTCAAAACATGCTCCCATTTGGGATGTATATAAGCAACAGAGAAGTAGTACCTTTAGACTGAAAAATTGAAATTCAAATTGCCTTTTTTGGGGACTGCACAAAATTACATAGGATGTGTAGATATTATAGTGCTTTTTTTTTAATAGGTGAAATTCCTCCTAATTCTCACCCAAAGAAATTCTTCCTAATTCTCACCCAATGAAATTTTCAAAGTCAAAATAAAGTTTTTTTTTTTACTACGTAAGCTAACCAGAACCTCATATATATATATATATGTGTGTGTATATATATATGTATGTGTGTATATATATATATGTGTGTATAACCCAGAACCTTATATATATATATATGTGTGTGTGTATATATGTGTGTGTATATATATATATATGTGTATACAAAACTAAATACAGTCATATTAAGCTTAAATCATAGGACAATATTTCACACCCTCAAATGTTGAAACTGATAATCAAAACTAAATACATTCATGTGAGTAATCGATTAGCTAAATATAATCCAATATAATCATCACAAATTCTAAAGACATATCAAGCTACTACGATCTAAAAAACGTAAGGAATGAGAGCGTTGATATCTTTTGGGAAGTCTTCAAATTTTGAAAGATACCACTTTTTCGTGGCATAGCTCCTTCCCATCAAGTAAGCAGTTGTGCCTATGGTGAAGCAGAATGAATAAACTGTTTGCGAAACGAACGAAATTCCTAAAAACCCCATGATTTCGAAAAGAAAATGTGGACAAATCACAAGATTAAACAGACCCCCTCGAGGAATTTTGTACTCTTTCTCTCCCACTTTTCTTAGCTTTGAAAGGAGATAATGATGGTAGAAATTGCCAGAAATTCCTACCAAGAACATAGCAGCTCCAGCATATGTTAAATCAAATACAGGCTGGGGAAGTTCTGTGGTTAGGTATTGAGAGTAGATCATGGTTGCTGTGGAAACAAAATAACTAAAGGAGATAGCGAGTGCAGAATCAACTTGCATGCTGCCACTGTATTTGTGAATGAATAATACCTATACAAGAGCGTTAGAAAATGAGAATGTTAGAATCTATGTTAAATAGAATTTTAACGATGTTTGTACCGAAAACTAACATATATAACCGTTCATGGATTTAAGACATTTTTTTTAGTGAAATTCATAGATAAACGGGCATAATACAGAGTAGTATATTTATTCACCGATGAAATTATCTACAGAGATGATATTCAAGGATGTAATTAACTACTAATATAGTAATTCACTGAGGGTATTAACTGATGTAATAATTAGTCTTTGATATGATGTAATTATCCATTAATGACAGTTGGTCATTAGTGATTAATTTACTCATCGGAGACTATGATCATCGGTGATTATTTTGCTCATTAGGGACTATGGCCATCAGTGGTTAATTTGTCCATCAGAGATTATAATCATCCGTGGTTATTTTGTCTGTCGAAGATTATAGTCGTGAGGGTATAATATGCCATTAGGGGATATTTGGTCATCACTGGATAATTTACTCATCAGGGGTTATTTGTTTATTACTGGATAATTTATCTCGTCATGAGGGATAATTCATGTCTGGCGATGTGGATCTTTTGTGGAAGTTTGTTTCAAAAGAATAACATGATTCAAATTAGTGTTAAGTGTTATTATCAGATTCAGATAATAACGAAGAACTTTAATTTTGTTTCTAGTTGTATTTTACTCAATCTGTAACTGCTCAATAATGACACGTCGTGAACAAACATTACATGAAGTGTTTTAAAGGAACGTTACAAGAGTCGTTGGCTTGAGAGATGTTCTATAATACTCCAAAATCTTGCATGATGAATAAAAAAACACCGATTGAAAACAATCTCAGAAACATACAAGTAATTTCACAACTCACAAATTTTTGCTTAATAATTGTTGGATTTTCAAGGAAACTAATATGATAGTGTTTGTGCACAGATTTAGATTGCACCATTTCTGTATTGTTGATATTTTATCTTAGAAAAAAATTCACAGAATATTTTTTCAAGAACAGTCTATCGTTTTCATAGGAATTGGCGATTCTATCGTTCTTAACACTGATAATTCCTTCATCTCTTTATGTATTTCAATTAATTGTACTAACTCTATTGTTTATCTTTTCAATTGTTGTTTGTTTGATTTCAGTAATTAAAACCCTGTAGTTAAATACATATCAATTTTGTTATTTCCGTGTAGAAGATTTCCCACAAATAGTTTAGCATTTCACGTAATTAATTACATGTTGTTTATAAGAATGGCTAGCTTGCTACCAATGAATTTGTTGGAATGTATGTTCAAAATATAATAATAATAATAATAATAATAATAATAATAATATAATAATAATAATAATAATAATAATAATAATAATAATAATAATAAT
>CM025784.1:20491480-20529375 GCA_014636745.2 Centella asiatica | reverse complement strand
TATATATATATATATATATATATATATATATATATATATATATATATTTGAGGACAACAAACGGACTATTCTAAACTTGATACTTACGATGGACGGAGAATAAAATTAGGATTTAAAACATCACTTGGCTTGACTTGGTACATATTTAGATTAATAATATGTCAGCCATCATTGTCGCGAGCAAAATTGATTTTTGGATTGCCATTATAGTTTCAGTTGATGTCTTCGACAAAGAGGACGCCACTACCTTGTGTTGCTGTTGGTTGTTTCCAGCCAATTTTGATGAGTTCCAACAGAGGCAGGTGTTCATATTAATTTTGACCATGTTCTAGTGAATTTAGTTTGTCGAAGGCAAGGGTTATTGGGCCCACTTGATTTTGACGGTTGTTGTTATCCCTCTAGTTTCCGACCGGCGTGATTGTGTTCTTCAATTTTCCTGCGAGTTTCATTCGCTGCTGCAATTTCCGACTGTTTTTTGAAGAAGTTGAATCACGAATCTATGTGGGATGTCTCAAACTGTTTTGCGCGCCCATTGAGTTCTACCAGTGGAGTCCACATATATTATACGAAGTATATAAGATGGATTAGTTGGACCCATTCAGTCTGATTATTTGACTTGGACATTAAAGTATTCAAGTATTGGAGCACTGTGATGTATGAATCAGGAGAGCTCTGTTGTTGGGCAAGATATCTGGATCAGAGAAAGCGGGTGAAGTGACATGAATGAACGATCAATGAACTTGACAAATCAAGATGGTAGTATGTTAGAGATTTATTAAAGAATGAGCTCTTTCTTAAGATAAGTTTCTAATTTTGAATTTTAGTATTAAATTTAATTATGTGTAAATTATCGTGTGTTATAATTTCTAGTTGATGCAATAACTTGCGTAGTTAGTTTAATTCATGATACTTATGAATTATTATTATGTATCGGATAATAAAATTATAATTGGTTAACTGAAATAAATATTAGAACGTAGTTAGAAATTACTTATAGATTACTAGTAAGTTAAAAGTAACTACTCACATAATTAATTATCACAAGTTACTTAGAAGTTCAAAAAAACTAAATCCTTGGAGTGTACCTACATAGTTGTAAGTAAATATAATATTTAAAAACAGAGAAAAATACTACAAATATAACACATTTGGTCATTGTTAGGAATTATAATATTTGATTATGATGTATAAATACTTAAAATTGTTAGAGTTTATAATTATACTAGAACCTGCTGATGTGTTATAAAAATCAGCAGTTAATTTGTAGCTGATTTTGTCTAAGTATTATTCTCTTGAAAATGTAAACTGTTTATCAGTGGATAATAGTCAGGTCAGTAGAAGTAATCAGAAAATAAATCCGATGATAAATCATCACAGTAACCATCAGAGGATAATCTGTAGTAGAGAAATTCTGTTGAAATTTCAGAGGTTATTCTGCAAAAACATGTTCATTCTATAGTAGAAACATTCTGTAGAACCACGTTCATCAGAGGTTAAGTCAATAGCAGATAAATGGTTATTAGAGGAAAACAGTTTTTCATCAGCTAATAATGACCATCAGCAGATAATAAGTCATCTGGGGATAAATAATCATTAGAGGATAATTTACTCATCAATGGATAATGACCATCAATAGATATTGAAGATGACATATGATTTTACTCATTAATGGATAATGACCACGATGGATATTAAAAATGACATATAACTGATTGTATCCTCATCAATGGATAATGACCATCAATGGATATTGAAGATGACATATGACTTTACTCATTAATGGATAATGACCATCAATGGATATTAAAGATGACATATAATTGACTGTAGGACACCCCTAAGTTAGTTAGAGCTCTAAAATTAAAATAATGAAACTGATCCAATAAAGAGAGATTGTATACCAGAGATGATGTACAAAGAAGTTATATAGCACAGATAACTTGTAAGAAAGATTATGTAAAAGAGAAGTTATGTAATAGAGCTGCAATTACTGAAAATATCAAATATATTTTTCAAAAAGATAGCTCGAATAAGAAGGTTGAATAAGGAAACTGTGTTTATAAACATGGAGATACAGAACATATGAGAACATATAACATCTTAGAACATCTCACATACATATTGAGAGAAAAAAATTAATTGAGAGAGAGTAGCTTTATCATTTCATACATAGTAGTTGTATCAAGAGATAAAAAGTTAAATATTGAGAGATATAAAGAAGGAAGTTCTTACAACTTGAGAAGTAAGTTTTTAACTTGAATAGCTAGAAATTATTTTCTAGGTTTGCAACTGTTTATCACTGAACATATTTAAAGAAGCTAGTATCAATAATTTTTGATTATCAGATTATAGTACAAATTCAAAAATCAATAAAAATAAATATTTATTGGTTGATATAATTTAGTTTCTATACACTGTATTCTTGAGATTATTTATTATTCCGTAAGTTTATCTATTACTTTTAAATAATCAAAAGAATTTATAGTATTTGTTGATTTGTATTCAACAGATATAAAAAATATTAAATTATAATTACTAATAAAATATTTAAATTAAATAATAAAATAAAAAGAACTTGTGATTTACGTGAGTTGCGACCTAGTTAAGATAAATATTAGAGAGACCCATTTTATAATTTGAAGTCGGGGTGGGAACAACATATAGGACATAAAATTAGAAGAAGTTGTAACAACACTAAAAAAAGCAAAATGCTTCCCCACACTCCCACACGATCGCATCTCCGTTTGTTTTTTCCTTTTTTTTTAATACTGACCCAAGATTACCAAACTTAGTTATTAAGAGATGAATCAATAATTTAAAAGTAACCATTGATTTAGTTAATTAAATTATAATGGTCAAATACTGACACTTATTTTGGTCGCCATCCATTTTGGTTAAACATCACTTTTATTCAAATATAATTCAATGTGTAAACAATTATAATTCTTATTTAATAAAATTAATTAATTTAGAGTATTGGTTTTTAAATTTTTCTATAACTAAAATATTTTACAAATTCTCAAATAAAAATTACATTACATGACGCAAAAAATTATTTTAAAAAATATACGTAATATTTTTTGTGCAAGCAAAAAAAGTTGTAATTTATTATTTAAGATAAAGTAGTGTAAAAAATATGAAAATAAAAGAAAATAAAGCATTATCTTTTGACAAAAAGAAAAAAAAATTGTCAAAGAAATCATAAAATTTTCAAATCTCACGTAATATAATTATAGTAAAGTATTACGATTAAATTTCAATAATTGTAGACCACACATCTATTTTCATTTTTGCACAAAAAGTCATAGTTCAATATTTCAATATAAAAAAATAAATAAATAAATAAATCTTTTTCTTAACAGAAATAATCTTGTAAACAAATCTCTATGTAATATATACTTATAACAAAAATACGTCAAAGTATAATTTTAATTATCTTTGTGTCTAAATTTAACTGATTATTGGTTGCAAATTTATAAAGAATATTATTAATTCTCATAGCCCAAAAAATTATAATCAATAATATAATATAATTCTTAAAAAGTATTATTATTACCATATATAAAACTTCCGTACGTGCTTAAAAACTATTACATTATAATATGTACACACACTAATAGCAACATTATCACATTAAATACCATTATCATATATGTGAAAGCATTTAAAGAAAAGATAAGATGCAGGTGATATTAGAAGTAGGTCGTCCATAGACCACAAAATGATGTGTGGCTGTGGTAGGGAGGGGATGAGTTTTACTGTAGCATATGTTAATATATCACATTGAATAACATCAGAATAATTGAAACGTAAGTCATTTTTTTGGTCTCCGTATATTAAATAATAGAACTTTCACTTATCATTTTTTCAAAATTTATTACAGCAGATGATACACTCACTCATTGGTTGGGATGTGATTTGCATGCGCCTGTGTGTGTGAGAGAGAGTAAAAACTTATTTACCTCCAAGAGTCTCTTAAAGAAATGGATGGAAAGACAAGAAGCAACCAAGGTAAATCTGAGACCTTCACCAGGAAAGAGTACCAAAGAAGTGACACCCGCAAGAAACGCAGGTGTATAAAGAAAAATCATTCCATTCCTACTACACAATTTCATCTCCTCTTGTTGTTTCTGACCAGAATTATTATTGAAATTCCAGAATTTGGAATATTTCAAGTGCTTCCCTCTTGTCTCCATGAAACCAGCATTAGCTAGTGATGCAATACTTATCACCGACATGGCCGTTACAAACAACGATGTTGGTGGTGGGTACATGAATCTAAGTAGTACAGAAAGCACCATTTCTAGTTTGGTATGTAGGTGGGATGGATGGATACTTACTATTCTATGGAGAGTAGAAATGGACACGAAAGGACTGCACATACATATAAATAGATGAAGACAACTGCATGATTAAAACTTAAGGCCATTCACACGCCGAGTCTCTTAACAGATTTTATATTTTATAAATTGAATTATACTTTTTCATATTGATAAAAAGTTTTATCTTTAATTTTAGAATTTTATCAGCATCTCTATTATACAGAGTAAAATATTTGAATAGTAAATTTATATTTATTGTTCAAATATTTTAACAGATTCTTTATTTTAAGAATTATGGTGTGGAGATAATTTTTGAAATTTTAATTTTTTACTCATAGAAAATATAAGAGATTCGGTGGTACTGCTCTAAGAGTTAAGAGTGGAGACCTTAAAAAGTGATACTTTCTCTGTCTTACTTCATTTATTAATGATAAGTGTAAATTTCAATTGAATTGTTTATCTTGACATTCAAAATACATGAGCAGAAGTTATGGAGTATTCTAGTTCTATCGGCGCTATAGGTTCCAACGTAAGAGAAATTTTAGAGAATGTTTACTATCTTAAAATATTTTTGTATTTTTTAAATGATAAGAAGAAAAAAAATAATCAGGTCAAATGAAATACCGGCCATTTTAGAATTGGAGACATTAAATTTAAATAAGTTGAGAAATAAAATAAGTGATCAAAACAAAAATGCTGCCACATAAAGAAGATTTATAAAAACTACTTGACACAAAATGTATTTTAATTTTAACTAATATATTATTCCATCGGTCTTATTTGTTTCCAATATTCCTTTATAGGTTGTACTCCCATATTATTTGCAATAATTTTCTTTTTAGAAAATATTATTAGATAATATAAATAAATTAACATTTTCCTTTCGTGTATTTTCTCATAGTCCCTCATGTTATCATTAACTATTTCTTTATTATCATTTTCTAATTTTAATCCTTCTAAACTCGTTCTATTTTGTTGTTTTTCTCTCAATCTTCTTATATCTCTTACATTCTCTTCTCTCAGTATTTTCCCCAAATTGTATTTGATTATGAATATAAAATCAACTGATCGACCTTCTCTCAAAATTTATAATTAAGAGCTTCATGTTAAAATATTTCACCTCAATTTTGAATTATAAAATTTCACAAATATATTTCTTATTAAATAAAAAATATATCTTTAATTTTTGAATCGAAGAAGTATTTACAAACTTGTTGTCAATTTTTTAAATATGATGGAGAAAGACTTATTTTAGTTTTAAAGACATACTAAGACACTGTTTGATTGGCTCTTAAGAGCTCTCAGCCGAAGCATCTCTTATTCAGTAAGAGTTTGGAGTTGTTCGATTGGAAAATTCTAATCTCTTAACACTTCTAAATCGGGAAGAGATCGAGCAAATATACACTGAATGAACTGGAGCCACCTCTGGACGACTTCTTTACAAAAATAACCTTTGTTTTTTGTACGATAATTATATTATCATTGTCATTTTGATACTTTCGCTTCTTAATTTTCATTTAGCATAGATAATGAAGTTATCGTTTGTGACACAAAATAGTTGTATAAATGATACTCACTTAGTTCTACAAGAGAGTTATATTTGAGTTTTTTTTATGTATATTAATATTACATGTTTGATTGAATATTACATATTCAAATAATAGACTTTTTTCGTTGATATTTTATAGATACAATTAGTGATAAGATAATCTTAATATTCTAACATGCGAGAGAGTTCCTCCTTTCGCTTCTAGAGTTATATTTCTTTTATGCAAATGTAAATTTGTTTTGGCTCTTAAGATTAAAATACTCTTTCTGCCACTTAACAAATGGGAAATTTGAGTTTTTAGTCACGGTATTACATGTCTGTTTTCAAATAGGTTACTGAACTCATTTTTTTTGCAATTGAGTAACGCTACCCAAATGACATTATCGATTAAGTTTTTTCCATTACATCTGTTCAAATCATTAACAAGACGGGCTGACTTGGCAAACATGCATAACGAGAATATGAATTATTGCTTACATGTAATGGGACATGCTGACTTAGATAAAGAGGGAAATTCCCCCAAATATTTTAAATAAAATAAAAAGTCGGTCGAATAAATGAGACTGAGAATGAAACACAGAGAATGAAAACGATCCACTATAATCTAAGGTGCGATCAAAGTTGCCAAAATATTTAGGATTTTTGTTTGTGCTTTTTGGTTTTTACTACTATCTCATGGTCCCCTACTATTTATTTGTTTATATGAGAAGTTGTAGTGGGTGTATGTCATACTTGAGCTGCTGTGGAAAATTTGTTATGTGAAGTTTAGGATAACATGGTCCCCATTATACTTGAACTGTTGTACAAAAATTAAAATACAAATTGTCATAAAACATTATTCATGTTACAGTGATATAATTAAATTGATTATAAACTATGGAGGTAAATTTAAGGATACATCAAATGGAAAGAAATATGAAGGGGTACTGTTGATGCCATTTATCAAGATCCAAAATTATATGCCATCGAGTAAGAGAAGATTTGGTCGTTTTTTATGACTTTCACAAGGACTCTCAAGTATTCTTTTAAAAAAAAAATGGTGAGTCATTAGATAATGGACTGAGGTTAATATGGGATGATGCAAGTGTCACTGCCTTAAGTCAAAATGCAGTTTAAGTAGGGGAAATAGAGTTATATATATGTGGATCATGTGTTGCTAGAAACAAGACAACCTGACACAAAAAAAAATGTATTATGGATGAGGATGAGGATTTAGAAGCTACTGCAGATGACTTCGAACAGGGGATGGGTAGTGATGAAGAGCATATTAATGCTTTGAAATTTTGTAAAGAACATGAGAAAAAAAATGAAAAAACAGGGTGGGGTTGATGATTTAGATTTGAATGATGTTGCTATTGAGGATGAGGGAGATGAGATCAACACTGAAACAAGTGAAAGAGCCAATAAAAAATCAAGTCAAAGGACGAGTAAAAGGGTTACTCAAAAGGCAGCTCAAAGAAGTAGAAAAAAAAGAAGCAAGAAGAATATTGAGGAAAAATACACTGAGAATTAGAATCCAGAAAAAGATAAGAGGGTTAATAATAGTGATGTTGGATAGCAACACCTAGGGTTAGGATCGTCTATAATTACCCTAGTAATTATAGGCTCAACCCTAGTACTGTTCGGATATGGTAGTTTCCTTAACAATTACTAACTGTCATGTTGATATGTTAAAATCTTTATTCACGTCAATATGGAGTCTTGTAGCCGTGATCTAAGGAACATGTCATATTCAGGACTGTTTGTCCCAAGGTAGATGGTTTGTAGAAGGGGGTTGAATACAAACTACAAAATTCTTTCGAACTTTGTGAGCTAAATAAATATACTGTATTGAAAGTTGCGGAATTGAAAGAATACAATATATCATAAATACTTCTGAACTTTTATTAATCAAAAAAAGATTAAAAAAGCTCACTAGTGAAGATGACTAGCTTCTAAGAACTTTGTTCAAAGAAGAACAACTACAGTCAACAAAATGATTTCTAGCTTCTCAAGTTCTAATGACTTTCTACTCCATATCTCTCTCTCTCAATATTTTAACTCTCTATTTCTTTTGATGCATCTTCTCTCTCTGTAAATCAATTACAACTGCTCTCTCTCAATTTTTCTATCAATATGTATATATATGTATTTTATTCTCTGAGATATGAGATGTATTCTAAGATATGTGTTGAGAGATCTGAGAGATGTGTATATGATGTTGTTGAGATATTCTCAGATGTGTGTTCTCAGATGTGTGTTCTCAGATGTTTTATGTCTCTATTTATGGACACAACTCCCTTGTCATCCTAGCTTCTTCTTTAAGCTGCCTCCAAAAATATCTTTGATGTTCTTTGGTAATTGTAGTTTTGTTACATAAATTCTCTTTTGCATAACCTTTCTTTCATGCCAATCTACTATGTAATTTCTTTGGTACACACTCTCTTCTTATTGCACCAGATCCCTTATTTTAGTCTTCAGAGCTCTCTTATAAGTTATCTCTCTAGCTTTATACATCTACTGTGTATTTGAATAACTTATCTCTTTGGACTTCTTTGGTTCTTATTGGACCAGCTTCGTTATTTTGCTCTTCAAGTTTGTATAAGTTATCTTTGTAGTTTATACACCTACAACTTTATATACCTGCTATGTATTTGTATAATTTATTTTCTTGAATCTTCTCTAGTAGTCAATCTCTCCTTATTGGACCATTTTTTCTTATTTTAATTTCACAGTCCTAATTGAGTTAGTGTACTGCTGCAGTCAGCCATATGTCATCTCATATGTTATATTCAATCTTGGTGATGATCATTTATCCTCTAATAACTATTTAGACTCTGATGAGTTAATTTTGCAGTCTTTGATTGTCACTTGCAATCTCTAATGGTCATTTAGTCTTTGATATGTTTGACTAACTTTGACTTGTCTTTAGTTTCTGATAGTTAGTCTCTGATAGTACAATTTTGCAGTTGAGTTGCAGAATTGCTCTGAACTTTCATTTGCTGGTATAGATCATCGTTTCTTGAAAAGATATTGTATTTTGAGTGGATAATATTCTTTGATGATATGTTACTCCTGAAAATGGCATTATCCACTGCTGATCTAATTATGCAAATTCGTCTATGATGATGTGCATGTTTCTGTAAATTAGTCTCTGGTGGGAAAGAACTCCTTTATGAGTTTTTGTCTTTTGATGAATGAGTTCCTCCTGTACTAAGACATGGTTCTTTGCATAAAAATGATCCTCTTGTGCTGTGTTAAGCTTTGACATGACTTTATTCATTACTGTAGAATTATCCTCTAATGACTGTTGCTAGGATGTTTTATCCTCTGATGTACATTAGCAGGTTCTAGTACAATACAAGTTCTAACAATTTTAAGTATTATACATCATCATCAAATGCTATAATTCCTAACAATCTCCCCCTGTTTATGATTATCAATGATAAGCATAAATCAAGGTTTGATGATGATGTCAAAACACAACCTTATAACAACACTTACTTAGAATTGAAATTAAAGATGTGTAAACACCATTGTATCAGTTCTATTCTTAATAGCTTTGTTGGCTTTATGCAGTTTTTTATGCTCAACCATCAATCTAGTAACATCTTTACCAATTCTCTCCCTGTCTTTATCAGAATTACTCTTTACTCCCCCTGACCTGATCATTTTTTTCCTTTTTGACATCATCATTTTAATGTCGAAGGGTAGACATGGACAGATTAAGTTGACTAGTAGGATGAAATGTTTCAGCTCATCAATGTCCTTTGAATTATATTCTAACTATCCCCTTCTTTGTATATCCTTTGAATTACCAGGAAGATTAGTAAGTATACTAATTGTGTTCCTTGAAATTTTTTAGTAGAGTTTGAAGACCATTGATCATGAAGTGTTGGAGCTTCATGTTTCTCTTTTCTATGTTGATCAATACTTTATAAACATCCTGTGAGTACAACTGCACTTGATCCTTGTGTGATTAAATATTTTGGTATGAGGTGTGCTACTATATCATCCAATAATCTTATGTTGCTTGTATCCAACCATACATCCACAATATTTTCTTTTCTCAGTATCCTCTGATGTCTGATCAAAATGATGATTACAGAATACATGAGCTGTAAAGGTAGCAGCGTGTGAAACAGGTTGAAATAGGGAACTTGTAGAAAATTTCTCTCTATTCTTTTTTTCAAGGATCTCATCCTTGCTCAAACCCTCTCTTTTTGCCTGACTTTTATAAGTCAGCATCTCAAACTTACTTTCTTTACATTTTTTGTTTTAATATTTTTTTTTCCACCTTTTTCCAGACACAAGGTCTGACTATCATTTTGTATTCTCTCAGGCTCACTAGAAATATATAAACTTTTCAGTTGTGGATGACCTGTAGTGGTGTAGGAAATATAAGAAGTAAGTGTTCTATATTGGTGGATATTTGATAAAGAACAATTATATTATCCACTAATGAGTTGAGAGATGCTATTGGTGTTTCAACTTCAAGAATTGGCTTCTTTGATGATTAAACTCATCGGGAAGGCATCAGGGGATGACCCCGTCAGGGGAAACACTCTAATGTCCAGACTTTGGCGACAACATACCTCCCGATGAGTTTGACAATGACTATTAATCACTTTGGTGATAGTTTATCTCGCGACGAGTTTGGCGATGGGTAAAAGTGACTTTGACAATAATCATTTTTATCCACTAACGACGAGTTTGGCGATGACTAACAATGACTTTGGCGATAGTCATTTTTATACACTGACGACGAGTTTGGCGATGACTTACATTGCTCAATGAGTTTGGCGATGACTTAGATTGTCCGACAAGTTTAGTGATGACAAAAGATCAACTCGTCAGTGTAACCCTTCGGTGGATAACAAGCAAGTCATAACATCAGTAGATAAATGAAGCACTGATCAAGTCTTCATCAGGGCTTGACATTGGTGAATAAAGAAGCACTGATCAAGTTGCCTTTATCAGGGCTTGACATCAGTGGATCGTTATAACCCAATCCACACATCATCAGGACTTACATGCAAATCATTGATACTTGGCACGGAAGCAAGGGGTATAACTGGAAAGATATTCCTTGAAGTTTGGTTATCCAATAACAACTCTCGAGCATTAAATACATGCAGACCAGGGGATGAAAAGAAATAACAAAAGCAAACAGCAGTTTGACACACCACTCCTAAAGGACCTTGATGTGACATACTGCAGTTGTGTTGAAACTTGAAGCATGTCTAGCATGTGGGTTCACCAACTAATCTGCTATACATACATACAGAGTTGTTACATGGAAAATGAATCAAGCAAGCCATAACACTCAAACACTAGAAGTAAGCTTTGTAATAGATCTTGAGAGAGATATTCAAAGAAAAACGTAGCTAGTGAGTGAGTGAAAAAGAAGTTGTAATTTATTATAGAGAAGCTATATCTTATTACAGAGTTGTAGCTATTAATCACGATTGTGATTCAACAGATTTCTAGAAAAATACCAAGTTTTAATACAACTATTTTAACTTGAATGCTTGTGTATTCATCTTAATTTCGTTAAAGTTTTTCTGGTTTTGGTAGCTATTCCAGCCCGTGCTAAACAAGTTTTAAAAGAGCAAAAAGTTTGTAGTGTTTGTCCTTGGAGGTGGATTGTTTTCAATAGATATAGCCTTTTGAGAGGTTGCACCTAGGGATGTGCTTTTTTCTTTTAGACTTAGTATTTTTTTGAGAGGATACTAAGTAGTCTGCAAGGGTTCTCACTATTCCTTATTTCTTTCTTATAATTTCCTCTAAATGCTCCCCCTCCCCCTCAGTTATTGCTGGTTATGGTTGTGTTTTCCCAATGAGATAGCCGAGAACTTGTAGAATGGGGGGGGGGGGGGGGGGTTCAATACAAGTTCTTTGAATTCTTTTCGATTACTTGTTCTTCGAGAAATTAATAATTACTCGCGGAAATAAAGAACAAGAACACGAATCAATTTATAAACAATTGCTTCTATTGATTTTAACAATTGAATACAGATTCTAACAATCACAATAATATGATCGTCAGCTTCTTTTCTATTCTGTATAGTAAAGATACAAAACTATGAATTCTATACAGCTTCGAATTACAATTTCTGTAAAACTAATTACAGCTTCTCTAAAAACTGAATACTAAGTTTCTATTCTAAATCAATATTGATTTAGTTTCCTTATTAGAATTAAATACAATCTTTCCTTTTTGATAGGAACAGATTTCTGGCTTGTTTCCTTACTAGCTACGTCTTCAATAATATCTTGATTTACGTGGAAGACAATCCTTATTCAATTCGAACTCTGTATCTCTCAGGAAATAAATCACGATTAGTCTCTGACGCTTCATCTTTTGTCTCAGGTGACGTCATCAATTAGTCTCTGGTCTTTTAGTCCCTGATGACGTCAGATTGTGTAGTCACCGATTGAGTTATTTAGTCTCCGATGCTTTAAGGCTTAGTCTCTGATGACGTCAGCTTAGTCTATGATGCTTTTAAACTTAGTCTCCGATGACGTAAGCTTTAGTCTCTGACTCTTTTAGACTTAGTCTCTGATGATGTAAGCCTTAGTCTGTGATGACGTAAGCCTTAGTCTCCGATAGGCAAAACTAGTCTCTGATAGATAAGATCCTTAGTCTCTGACAAGTTTTCCTAGTCTCCGACAAGCCTTTTTGTAAACTCCAACGGATCAAACACACATTTTGACTTGCTGAAGCTTTGATACTCCATTCCAGTAGTTACTTACAAATAAAGAATAATTGTATCTCTTTACAAAGAATGAATGAATTACAAATAAAGAGATAACTACCAGCTACAAAACTTCAGTGTTACTAATTAACACTTTCTATACATTTGTACTCTAAGTAATCTAAAGACAATCATCATCAACTGTTCTAAAACCTAACAATCTCCCCTTAATTATGAATATCAGAATGATAAGCATAATTTCAAGGTTGTTGATGATGTCAAAACTCAACATTACAATTACTTAGAAAAAGAATAAAGAAGTGCTAACTACAAATGTATTCTGAACTAAGATTTTTGATATGTTGTTCAGCTTCCACCAAGACTCATGTTTAAATCCTATAAGTCTGGCTCCAAAAATAAAAATTACAGCTTATTTCAACAAACAACATACCTTCCAACACAACAGCTTTACCTCCTATTTTTTTCTCAGCAACTCCAGCCTGTCTTTCAACAACTTTTTCAGAACCAATTCAATTTCTTCTTCAGCATCCTTGAGTAGACTAATAAAACCTTCAATATGTCTCTCACTGACACTGTTGATATCTCTGTTGCAGTTGAAGAAGACCTTCTCTCCATGAAAATTCTCATACCATAATCCAAGAGGCTTAGGATTAGCTTCTGGCACTGTATCCACCTTAAGCTTCCCCTTCATCACCTTCTGAATCTGGCTTCGAAAATCCATGTTGAGATCAGAAGTCTCAAGCACAACAGTCAGTAACCACTCCAGATTTTCTTTGACTTGTCCCTCTAAGGCTGGCTTCTCGAATTTCAAAGACTCTCTATCTTTCAAAAAGACATGGAGAAGTTCTTTGTTATTTTTACCCTTGATCAAATCAATCTTCTTTGTACTTTTCTTCAGGACCTTGATAATCTCTTCAGTACTAGCCATTTCAACCTTATAAGACTTCCTTGATGGAACTGTTCGTGGCTTTGTTGGTCCACTCACAGCCACTAAAGCAGTCTCGGTTGCCCTTGGAGGATTTTGAGAGATAAGCTTCTTGATAAGTGCTTTGATCACAGGTTTCTTTGTAGATTCCCAGACCAAAGGTTTTCTTCTTGATTTCTTCTCAACCTCTTCCATCTCTTTATTTTTCTTCTTGGTTATGGCTGCTTTCTGTGCACTTGATCTCCTTGTAGAGATTTTCTTCTTCTTTGCCTCATCCTCCTCCCTTTATGCTGCCATGTCCTCCTCCTCTTGAAGTTTCTGAGCTAATAGTGCATCAACTTCTATCAATTTCTGCTCTTGAGGATAGACCAACTCCACTTTCCCATCCACTATCAGTTCAACTGGAGTGGGAAAGTGAGCTGTCTTCATGGCATCCCCTAGTAGCTTGGGCTGTCCTGGTTGAGTTGAGATTTGCTTCTTTAGTTCCTCAACCATGAACCCTTACCTTTGTCTTTTGATGTTGGGGCTTGTGCAGAGGAAGAAAGAGAAGCTGTTGTTGTTGTTGTTGCTGTTGCTGCAAGATCAGAATGTTTCTTTAGAATCCTGTCCATCATTGCTTGTAATTCAGCATCAAGAACAGGACCATACTTTGATTTTTGTATAGGAACATATTGTTGGAATTGACCACTTTCCCCCTTTTTGACATCAGCATCTTTAGGGTGAGAAGAGGTGGCCAAATGTGGAATTGCCTGCATCAATAGTTGCTCCATTCTATCTTGTTTTTGGATCAGGAGTTGGATATTGGCTTCTAGGGCTTGAAGACGACTGTCAGTCTTGGACTTGTCTTTGATAAGAGTATCAATTGCAGTGATAGTCCTCCTTGGCAAGTGTCCTTCATAGCACCTTCTGATTTTGTCTGTCTCCAACTCCATCCTTTCCTCTATTTTCTTCACTGCACCATTTATGCCAGTAACCAAGAAGTGATGAAACTTAGTATGTTTCTTATCCACCTTGGTTACTTCTTCAAGAATTTCTTTAATTGATGTTGCAGCTGTAGTTGACCCTACATTGGTCACATAATCCTGCCTTAAATGGGTGGCTGCTTCCTCCAGAGTGTTGGAATATGTGGCATTAAGCCATTCATCAACATTTTCCTCTGTAGGTGGTTCAGACATAGGTTCATTTGCAAGCCTTGTTTTCAATGCATAAATGTGGTCTTGTCTTTGTTGTAGACCATATAACATTGCAAAGTCTGCATTGGACATCTCAGATATAACATTTAATGTTGCATCCCCTGTGCTTGAACTGTTCCCAGTTTCTTTTGTTTGGATATTTGTGGAGGGAGCAGAAGAACCATGATCTGCTTCTGAGCTGGTTTCAACAGGTTGTAAAAATGCACCTGCTAAAAATTTCTCTCTTTTATTTTGTTCAAGGATCTCATCCTTGCTCACACCCTCTCCTTTTGCCTGGGGTTGGGCACCCAGCTTCTCTTGTTCTCCTTTTTCCAAGCTTTTTAAAGCTTGACTCTCTTGTTTGTGTATATCCTCTCCTTTTTCCAGGTCAGGAGCCTAACTCTCACATCCTCACTTATATGGATAGGTGCACTCTGTCCTACAGAAGTGGGGGTTGGAGAATTACTTGTGGCTGCATGGATAGGGGGTTCCCTTTGTGTATTTGGGGCTAGGGATCTATCCATGGAATGTGTTTGAGAGCTTGTCTTGAGTATTGGCTCCTCTTGGGAAAAATCAAGAGGATTTAAATGTGTTATATCAAAAGAATCAAGTATGGGAGAAAAAGAAGAAGAATGTACAATGTGGAGTGTTGGCTGTTCCTCAGACATTGAAAATTGAGGAACATCGATTGATGACTCTATGTGTGCACTCCTTGTGTCACTCTTTACTGTTATTATCTCTCTTTGTGGTTTCTCTTGTTGGTGAACAAGAGGTTGTGCAAACTCTGTACAGGGTGTTCCTGGTTGGGAACTTTCTTCAATGTCAACATCCTTTTGAGAGGATGGTGATAGTTGACTATTTTTCCTTATAACCTCCATTGCCTTTTGGGAAACAATGAATTGCTTTTGGCTAAGGGTTATAACTCTCTTCTTTCTCTGAAGTGGTACTTCACCTTCTTGTTCTCCCTCATCCTCACTTACTCCCTCAATTATTTTTCTCTTTATTGGGAGTTTTGTGATGGCTGTTTGAGTCTTTACAACCCAGTCTTTTGGGAAACTATGGAGGGGGCTATGGATTGTTGTTGTGAAGTGGTTGGAGGATTCACAGGGTTTTGGCTTTCAATATCCTTAAATAATTGCAAAGAATAAAGGTTTGGAAGCCTATCAATGAGTATAGATCTCATGACAAGAGGGAAAAATAAGGGAACCTTTACCTTTGCAGATTTATGCTTCACATCAGTAAATATTCTTTTACTCTGCAAAACAGGTGGTACAACTTGCATGCCAGTAATATTAAGGTTAGGAATTAGATAATAAGCAATCATCATCAAAAACCTAGCATAATAAATTTTATTTTTATTACCGGATTTAAGTTTTACCAAAAGATTTTGTAGAATTAAAAGCCCAATGTTTAGATGTCTATCATACAACACATTAAAAACAATTTGTTGTGTGAGTGTAGTGATAGCATCATAGCCACCGCATTTTGAAGTAAATGCTTTAGTTATTATATCAAAGAACAGTGACCACTCTTGCTTGAGATAGGGCCGTGTAATAGACCCAACAGAACTAATTTCAGTAGAATAATGTAAGTTTTAAACATAGAAAAAATTTCTTCATCAGAGGCAAGAGAGTCAAAGTTTTCATATATTGGCAAGTGTAAAGCATTATTAACTACGGTATGATCTATAGTATAAACAGAGTTAGCATACCTAAAACTTACCACAAGAGAGTCAGTGTTCTCATCCTGGACAGTAGTTGTTGACCACATAGCCGTGATGACTTCAGCGGCTTGGACGGTAGCTTCATAAATGGCGTAGGATAAAGTGGAGTTTTGAAGAAAATCCACGAAGGGGTGGTACTGGGCTTCAAAATCATGCTTGTTAGCCACCCCTGCATGGTTAGTCTTGATAATGTCAAAGACTCCAAACTTGAAAACAACTATTTTAGCGGCCATTTGAAGAGATCTGTGAACTTTGAAGAAACTTTGAAATAGGGTTAAATAGCAGAGTATTTGCAGAGAGAAAATAATTTCAAAGCTTGAGAGATTGTGATTGCAGAGGTGTTTGAATTTACTATTATCAAAGTGAGAAATGTTTGCAATTCACAGGATTGTGAACTGTTTTCAATCGTGGGTAGGATAACTACCAGATTACCCTCGATCGGAGATTGCCCAAAACTCCTATAAGTTCACTCAGAAGAGACTAGACCCAATTAGTCGCCGATAGTTCATTTTGATTGAGTCAGAGACTAATCAAAAACGACGTCAGGGACTAAGGTAGTCTCCGATAGTTCAATTTTTAATTCAGTTGGGGACTAATTAAAAACAACTGTCGAGGACTAGTTAGTCTCTGATAGTTCAATTTTTTAATTCAGTCGGGGACTAATTAAAAACAACTGTCGGGGACTAGTTAGTCTCTGATAGTTCAATTTTTAATTAAGTCGGGGACTAATTAAAAATACTATCAGGAACTAAGATAGTCTCTTTCTCTTAAGCTTTCAAAATAGTTCCAACAATCAAGTTAATGATTATTAGACTCAAAAATTCTGTTTAATTAAAACAGCTTCAACCAGAAATTAAATTCTAGCTTCTAAAATTCTGTCCATTAAGAACAACTTCAAACCAGAAATAAAATTTCTAGCTTCTCTCAACTAAACAACTTGTTTTCAAAATTTAATCAATTTTTAGAGGCATAATTCAACATTCCTAACTCATAGACTAATCTAGTGAAAGTAGATTCATCTAAAGGTTCTGTGAATATGTCTGTAAGTTGTTTATCAGTTGTAACCCAGTGCAATTCAATATTTCCTTCACTTACATGTTCTTTTATGAAGTGATATCTAATATCTATATGTTTTGTTCTTGAATGTTGCACTGGATTTTCTGTTATAGCTATGACACTAGTATTATCACAATAGATAGGAATTTTGGATAATGACATACCATAGTCTAGGAGTTGATTTTTGATCCACAAGATATGAGCACAGCAACTCCCAGCTGCAATGTATTCAGCTTCTGCTGTTGAAGTAGAAACTAAATTTTGTTTCTTGCTAAACCAAGAAACAAGTCTGCCTCCAATAAGTTGGCAGCTTCCACTTGTGTTTTTCCTGTCAAGTTTGCAACCTGCATAGTCAGCATCTGAATAACCAATTAGTTTAAAATTAGATTCTTTGGGATACCATAAACCAAGGTTTAGGGTACCCTTTAGATATCTGAGTATTCTTTTTATAACAATCAAATGTGACTCTCTAGGGTCAGCTTGAAATCTAGCACATAAACATGTAGCAAACATTATATCTGGTCTACTTGTAGTTAGATATAAAAGAGAGCCTATCATGCCTCTAAAGCTAGTAATATCAACTTTCTTTCCTTTTAAATCTTTATCTAGCTTAGTGGCAGTAAGCATGAGTGTTTTTGCAGATGCACAATCAACCAAGTCATATTTTCTCAATAAGTCCTTGATATACTTGGACTGACTGATAAAAATTCCATCAGGTGATTGTTTTATTTGCAATCCTAAGAAAAATGTTAATTCTCCCATCATACTCATTTCATATCTAGATTGCATAAGTTTTGAAAATATTTCACAAAGTTTCTCATTTGTAGACCCAAATATAATATCATCTACATATATTTGCACCAATATAATGTCAGAGCCTTGTTTTCTATAAAATAAAGTTTTATCTATGATACCTCTAACAAATTTATTTTCAAGTAAAAATTGAGATAGAGTATCATACCAGGCTTTTGGTGCTTGTTTTAAGCCATAAAATGCTTTGTCTAACCTGTAGACATGATTTGGAAATTTGGAGTCCACAAAACCTGGGGGTTGGCAAACATAGAGTTCGTCTTCCAATTTTTCATTCAAGAAAGCACTTTTGACATCCATCTGGTACACTTTGAAGTTCTTGTAAACTGCATATGCCAAGAAGATTCTGATTGCTTCAAGTCTTGCTACTGATGCAAAAGTTTCAACATAATCTATTCCTTCTTCTTGAGAATATCCTTTTGCAACCAGTCTTGCTTTATTTCTTGTAATTGTACCAGTTTCATCCAATTTATTTCCGAAGACCCATTTGGCACATATTATTGATCTATTCCTTGGTTTGGGCACCAATCTCCAAACCTTATTTCTTGTGAATTGGTTTAATTCCTCTTGGATGGCTAATATCCAGTCAGGATCTTGAAGTGCTTCCTCAATTTTCTTTGGCTCAATCTTTGAGAGAAAACTGAGGTATAAACATTCATTTTGAGTTGCACTTCTAGTCTTGACTTCATCCTCTAGACTTCCAATAATCAAATCTGGTGTGTGGTCTCTCAACCATGGAATTGCACGTGGCAGATTTGACCTTAAAGTGGAGGCTTCATTTTCTAGATTGATGTTGTCCAATCTAGCTGCATGATCAGAGACTGCTCCCCCTAAACCATTGACTTCTCCATTATTAGCTCCCCCTGAGCTGTTTATCTCTACATTCCTTGGTGTCAATATGGTCTCCGATTGTGCATCAGTGACTCTAGTCTTTGGTGAACCATTAGTCTCTGATGGTTCACTAAAGTTACTAGTTTCTTGTGTTTCATCTAATACTCTAGTCTCTGATAGAGTATTAGTCCTTGGTACTTCATGCACAATAGTTAACTCACCCTCAATTATGTAGGGATTATTGCTATCTTGGGGTTCTTCAGTAGTCTCTGATGGATATTCCCATGCATCCAATTCATTCTCAAAACTGAGAGGTTCATGCAATCTTTGTCCAATCATTCCTGGAATCTTTCTGTCATCAAATACAACTTCAATTGATTCCACAATGACTTTTGTTCTTAGATTATATACTCTATATGCTTTGCTTGACAGAGAATAATCTAAGAAGATTGCCTCATCAGACTTGTTGTCAAATTTTCCTCTTGTCTCTGATGAGTCTCTTAGTACAAAGCACTTACAACCAAACACATGTAAAAACTTGAGAGTTGGTTTTCTCCCAGTCATTAATTCATAAGGTGTTTTGTTGTATGCTTTGTTTATCAAGGATCTGTTCTGTGTAAAGCAAGTTGTGCTAATAGCTTCTTCCCAAAAATAAGTAGGAAGCTTAGCCTTTTGTAACATAGTCCTTGCTGCTTCAATAAGGGTCCTATTTTTCCTCTCAACAACTCCATTTTGTTGAGGGGTTCTTGGAGCTGAGAATTGATGAGTTATTCATTTTTCAGTGTAGAATTCAGTATCTTGGGAATTCTTGAATTCTCTTCCTCTATCACTCCTTATCACCCTTACTGTTTTTCCTGACTCAGTTTCTATCTTCTTGACATGATCAATTATCAACAAAGCAGCTTCATCTTTTGTGTAGAGATATTTTACCCAAGTATACCTCGTGTAATCATCCACAATAACCAGTGGATATCTATTCCTTAAGATAGACATCACATTCACTTGACCAAATAAATCCATGTGTAACAACTGTAAAGGGTCAGTGATTGATGTTGCCTGTTTGCTTTTGAATGATACACTCTTTTGTTTCCCTTTCTGGCGTGAATCACACAATCCATCTTGTGAAAACTCCAGTTGTGGAATGCCAGCTACCAGTCCTTTCCTCACAAGCTTGTTGATGTTCTTGAAATTCAAGTGGGAAAGCTTCTTATGCCAAAGCCAACTTTCATCAGTTGAAGCTTTGTTATAGAGACATGTGATTTGATCAATAAAAGAAATAAGGTTTGCAACATACAAATTTCCTTTTCTTTTCCCTGTCAATATCACATTATCAGATTCTTTGTCACACACCAAACATTGATCTTCTTTGAAGGTGACATTGAATCCCTTATCACATAGTTGACTCACACTCAGTAAATTGTGCTGTAAGCCATCAACTAGTGCTACTTCAGTGAAGATGACATCTCCATGTTCAACACTGCCATATCCCCTCGTATGGCCTTTGCTGTCATCTCCAAAAGTGACTTTTGGGCCACTTTTCTCTTCATACTGTTTTAGCAGGGATTTATCTCTAGTCATGTGCCTTGAACAGCCACTGTCCAAGTACCATGTTTTCTTCTTTTTGCCATGCACAGTATAGAGTAACTAGTTTGAGATTTTTGGGACCCAGACTTTCTTGGGTCCTTTCTCACTAGTTGTAGACTCAAGACTTGACTCAGATTGAGTTGATTGTCTTTTAGCAGTTTTGACTTTAATTGGACAATCATTAGTCTTGCTACTTGTTTGTGAGAGACTGCCAAGCTTAGGTTTTTCATTGTTAATGCAAAGATTATTTAACCTTTTTACAAGTGATTTATCTTTTATTCTCTTTGAAGGTGCAGTCTCAGTTATAGGAATTTTATTTTTGCTCCTACAGTTTACAGCTATGTGGTTGGGGTTACCACATACATGACATGTCTTTCTAGGAGCATCAGGCATTCTAGCATAATTTGTATATTTATTAATGCCAATTTTTCATTCCTATTTTTCTTATTTCTGCTTAGCTCCACTGACTTTTCAGCCATTTTATCTGGAAGATTTTCCAATTTTTTACTTAACTGTATCTTTGTCATGAACCCAATATTTAATCTTTTATTTTTACTCTTATCAACAATATTCGCTGACTTTTGATCAATTTCTGTTTTTGCAGTGATTTGTTGATTTTGAGTGATGATGAATTTGGGTTTATAAACAGGAGAGACAAAATTAATTCCTTTTATTACATTTGGCTTATTAGTCGAGGAGTTCGCAGCTTCAAATAGATCATCTAAATCTGAACTCTTGTCTAGATTTTCATCATAACCTAATCCAGATTTTTGACCTATTGTTTGACACTCTACCAAGTCTGTCAACTTTTTAGAGGAAGTATTCCATTGTTTAATCATAGCTTGAGCATTTTCAAGTTGCTCTACTAAGTAATATTCCCTCTTTTTCAAAGCATCATTCATATGATGAGCTTTGTTTAAGTCAGATTTGATGGGTCAAACTGTGCCAATCTCTTTTCAAGAAACTTTTTTCTTTTCAAGAGACTGTCACGTGATTCTTTTACATTGGTATATTCGATAGTTAAAGATCTAAAACTAACATGCAAATCAGACGTATCTTTTTGTATGCTTTTAATGCTAGATGTGTCAAGTAAATCAAGCACATTAAAATTCTGATTTGCATCACATACCTTTGTAGAATCACTTGACTCATCACTTCGAGCCATCAGGGCAAAGTTGACAACTTCTTCATCAGAGTTGCTGTCAATCCAATCTTTACCCTCAGTAATCAAGGTTTTGCTATTTGATTTGGCTTTCTTGTCAACAAAGTCATTCCCTTTCCTTGATTTTTCATCCTTAGATCTATCACTAGATCTCGGCTTCCTGCACTCATTGGCAAAGTGCCCTAACCCGTCACAATTGTAACATCTTATCTTTTTTAAGTCGAAGGTGACTTTTTGACCTTCACGTTTAGGGTTAGGTTTCCTTGACGATTTTCTTCCTTTCCTGCTGGCCCTAAATTTCTTGAACTGTTTGACCATGAATGCCATGAATTCCTCCATGTCATCATCAGTGTCCAGTTCATCTTCCTGATCAGTCGAGCTAGCATTGGAAGATTCCTCATCAAGCTTCTCTTGAGACTTGCTTGTCTCAACCATCAACGCAGCTTCTTTGTCCCTGCCATGCATGCGTTGTCGTTGCTCTACTTCAAGTTCATATGTCTTTAAATTCCCGTAGAGCCTGTCCAGTGTGAGGATATCCAAGTCATGAGCCTCTCTTATCGTAGTAGTCTTTGGATCCCAATTTGGTGGAAGAGATCTCATGAACTTGGTTTTGACATCCTCGTTATCATAGGACTTCCCAAGTATTTTCAAGTCATTGAGCAAAGTGTTGAATCTGTCATAAACTGATGTTATTGATTCACCAGGCTTTGCTTAAAAGAACTCATATTGTTGAGTCAACAATGATCTCTTATTCTTTCGGACTTGGTCAGTCCCTTCACACAAGACTTTGATGGTGTCCCAGATTTGCTTAGATGTCGTGCAATTTATGATGCTTGTGAACATATTTTTATCAATTCCATTATAGAGTATGTTCATCACCTTAGCATCCTTTAACACTTGCAACTTGTCTTCATTTGTATAATCACATTCTGGAGCAAGTTCAAAGTGTTCCGCCACAACAGATCCATCGACGGTTTTAGCAGGAATAAATTTCCTGGGTAGATAGGGACCCTTCTCAATCCTATCAATATAATCTGGATCTGTTGCTCTTAACTGCATGTACATCTTTTGCTTCCACATCGGATATTCTTCTCATTTAAGAATAGGGATTCTAGTACCACCATCATGACTTCCCGTATATGTCATTATGCTAGAGCTACTTGCTTCATCGTTGGCCATTTCTTGGAACGTGTTAATTGAGTAAATTCAATTAAAGGCTCTGATACCAATTGTTTTCCCAGTGAGATAGCCGAGAACTTGTAGAATGGGGGGGGGGGGGTTGAATACAAGTTCTTTAAATTCTTTTCGATTACTTGTTCTTCGAGAAATTAATAATTACTTGCGGAAATAAAGAACAAGAACACGAATCAATTTATAAACAATTGCTTCTATTGATTTTAACAATTGACTACAAATTCTAACAATCACAATAATATGATCGTCAGCTTCTTTTCTATTCTGTATAGTAAAGATACAAAACAATGAATTCTATACAGCTTCAAATTACAATTTCCGTAAAACTAATTACAGCTTCTCTAAAAACTGAATACTCAGTTTCTATTCTAAATCAATATTGATTCAGCTTCCTTATTAGAATCAAATACAATCTTTCCTTTTTGATAGGAACAGATTTCTGGCTTGTTTTCTTACCAGCTACGTCTTCAATAATATCTTGATTTACGTGGAGGACAATCCTTATTCAATTCGAACTCTGTATCTCTCAGGAAATAAATCACGATTAGTCTCTGACGTTTCATCTTTAGTCTCAGGTGACGTCATCAATTAGTCTCTGGTCTTTTAGTCCCTGATGACGTTAGATTGTGTAGTCTCCGATAGAGTTATTTAGTCTCCGATGCTTTAAGGCTCAGTCTCTGATGACATCAGCTTAGTCTCTGATGCTTTTAAACTTAGTCTCCGATGACGTAAGCTTTAGTCTCCGACTCTTTTAGACTTAGTCTGTGATGACGTAAGCCTTAGTCTCCGATAGGCAAAACTAGTCTCTGATAGATAAAATCCTTAGTCTCTGACAAGTTTTCCTAGTCTCCGACAAGCCTTTTTGTAAATTCCAACGGATCAAATACACATTTTGACTTGCTGAAGCTTTGATACTCCATTCCAGTAGTTACTTACAAATAAAGAATAATTGTACCTCTTTACAAAGAATGAATGAATTATAAACAAAGAGATAACTACCGGCTACAAAACTTCAGTGTTACTAATTAACACTTTCTATACATTTTTACTCTAAATAATCTAAAGACAATCATCATCAAATGTTCTAAAACCTAACAGGTTGTTTTCTTTTTACGATCTTTATCTTTTGAGAGATAGAGGAGATGACTTTTGGTTGTAGACATTGAGTTAGAGGGATTTGTTACTTGGGTTGAAGGAGTTAGGTCTGCAGTAACTTCCTTCATTGTAGTAGAAATAGAAGAAATAAAGAAGATAACTTAGAAATTAAGATTTTAATTTCTACTACCAACAAGTAATTATCCACTAATGAGTAAGTCATTAGGGGATAAAATTAACCATTATTGCCTTATCATCAGTTGATAATTATCCTTTAATAAGAACAGTTATTGACTAACGCTTCTCAATATAATTATCTATTGATTAATTAATTTGCCAAAAGATAACTCTTATTGCTTCAGCATCAACTGGTAATTATCCTCTAGTAACTAAGTCATCAGAAGATAATTATCTACTGCTACTTTTTATGAGATGCTAGACATAAATGATGACGATGATGATGTTTAGGGAATAAATGTGTATCTGTAAATACTCAAGGTATTCTATAAATCTTAGTACATTTGCACAAGTTTTGCATCCACTGATGGACGACTTAGTCATCAGGGGATGGACTACACTGCACTAGGCAAGTCATCAATGTTAATCAAACAGACTCGACAGTGTCAAGAAATGGCTGTTGTTACTTAAAAGAAGATAAGTATTCCACACGACAGGCATTCCAGGTAAAGCCAATGAAGTATCGATGATCAAAAGAACAAGTATTTTTAAGGGCATCAGTGAAAAGAACCCATCAGGGGAAGCCTAAAAATACTGTATCAGGGGATGACTCCATCAAGGGAACCCGTTAGGCGATGACTTCGTCAGGGGAAGCTATTACGGGAACCTGTCAGGCGATGACTTCGTTAGGGGAAACCATCAGGGGAACCCATCAGAGGATGACTTTGTCAGGGGAACGCATCAGGGGATGACCTAGTCATGGGAAGCCGTTAGGGGAAGGCATCAAGGCTGATCAAGCCGCCATCAGGGTTGACATCGGTGGATCCAGAAACACTGATCAAGTCTCTATCAGGGCTTGGTATCAATTGATCGTTATAACCTAATCCACTTGTCATCAAGACTTACATGCAAATCATTGATACTTGGCACAGAAGCAAGGGGTATAACTGGAAAGATATTCTTTGAAGTTTGGTTATCTAATAACAACTCTCGAGCATTAAATACATGCAGATCAGGTGATAAAAAAGAAGCAACAAAAGCCAACAACAGTCTGACAGACCACTACGACCTTGATGTGACATACTGCGGCAATATTGAAAAAGCAGCATGTCTAGCATGTGGGTTCACCATTTGTTCTGCTATACATAAAGAAAGAGTTGTTATTTGAAAAACCAAGCAAGCAAGTCACAACACTCAAACACTAGAAGGAATCTTTGTAATAGATCTTGAGAGAGATATTCAAAGAAAAACATAGCTAGTGAGTGAGAAAAGAGAAGTTGTAATTTATTACAGATTTGTAGTTGTTAATCAGAATTGTGATTCAACAGATTTTGAGAAAAACACCAAGTTTTAATACAACTATTTTAACTTGAATGCTTGCGTATTCATTTTAATTTCAGTAGAGTTTTTTTGGCTGTGGTAGCTATTGCAGCCTATGCAATGTAAATTTTAAAAGAACAAAAAGTTTGTAGTGTCTATATTCAACCTCCCCCCCCCCCCCCCCCCCCCCGCTACAAACACTTGAGCTTATTTAGTTCTAACATTTGGTATCAGAGCTAACTAGCAGGCTACACTTGCTAAAAGATCTTTATCAATGGCTAACAAAGTTGGAAATAGTAAGGTCCCCATGTTGGAAAGGGGAAAGTACTTCTTCTGGAGACAATGCATGATAGTTCATCTAAGAGTAATTGATGATGAATATGTACAAATTCTAGAATAAGGCCTTCACGTGCTAATGAAGCTCGCTCTTCAGGAGGTTGTCAATGGAGTCAATGTTCTAGAAAGATTATCTCTCCTCAGGAGGTTGTCAATGGAGTCAATGTTCTAGAAAGATTAGTCTCAAAGACGACTGAGAGAAAAGGTGAAGAAGGATCTAAAAGTAACAGGTATTCTATATAATGACTTAGATGATGATATGCTAAATAGTATCATGAATCTTACGTCGTCTAAGTCAATATGGGATACCATCCATATCTTATGTGATGGCACTGAAGATGTCAGGGAAAACAAATTGTAGCTATTAAGATAACAGTATGAGTGGTTCACAACGAAAAATGGTGAATCACTCACTGAAATGTTTGACAGATACAACAGGTTGGTAAATGACCTGAAGATGTATAGGTAGATCTATGCCAACAAAGACATGAACAGAAAGTTCATGAGGGCACTTCCCATGTCATGGGATCCAAAGACAACAACCATCAGAGAATCCAAGGACATGAATCTCCTAGACTTGGACAGGCTCTATTGTACCCTAAAGACATATGAACTGGAGGTTCAACAAAGATTTGAAATGTCTGAGGATAATAGAAAGCTAAAATCTGTAGCTCTGATGGCTAGCAAGAAGAATAAAGTTGAAGCAAGACCAAGTGTCTTGATGAAGAAGCGGTCTGGAGATGCTAGAGAAGAGGGGGACTATGAAGCTGACTCAAAGGAGACTGAGTACACTTTTGAAGAGTTAGAAGAGATGGATGAAACCTTGACCTTCCTTGCAAAAAGGTTTTCCAAACTAAAATTCCAAAAGCCATCTGGATCAAAAAGATTTTCAGCAAGGAAACCTAGTAGCACAAGGCACTTTATTGATAAATCAAGAATAAAGTGCTACAAATGCAATGAGATAGGCCACTTTGCAAATGAGTGTCGCAAGACCATAAAGGAAGGTGAATCCAAAGGAAAAGAAGTTGAAGTGGATTATAAGAAGTAATACTTTAACCTTCTTAATGCCAACAAGAAGGAAAAAACTTACATTGCAGAGGGAAAGGACTGGGCTGACTCAGATGAAGAAGACATTGAGGAATATGTCAACCTAGCCCTGATGGCCTTATCCACAGACAGCAATAGCTCACAAGTAAGTCTCGAAATTTCCTCTAACATGTTAAAAACTGATCGTGTTAAAACTGTTAAGGAAATGACTAGTGAGATAAGAGACCTTTATGACACTTTAAGAAGTGTTGTAGCTGAAACTGAGAGAGTACAGAAAATCAATGAACATTTGACTTCTAGAAATACTATGTTAGAATCAGAACTGTCTAGACTTAAGAATCTTGAAAAAGAACTCTCTAAGACTAGGAACCTTCTTGACTGTGCCTTAAAGAGAGAAGAATGGACCTCTACGCTTTTGAAGGAAGAAAGAAAGGTCATAAAGAGATGGAATGAGTCGAGAAAGAAACTAGATGAGAACAGTCAAAAATCTTATCATAAATCTGGTTTAGGATATGAAGAGACTCTTGTGAAACAACCTTCTATTGAGGTTGAAAATGTAGCTAGCTTTGGAAAAAGGCCTATACAACCTGTCAAGTTTATAAAGTTTGTAACAAAGCTAGAAAAAGGTAATGTTTTCCCGATGAATGAAGGTTCCACAAGTGATGGAAGAGGCAAGAAATCTGTTCTTGTCAAAGCACTCAAACCCCTTTTCAAGAAGGAACAAGACTGTGCTACATAGCCATTAGGGGATATGAGTGCATCAGGCCATCGAAGCCCTTCAAGGGATAAAGGCCTGTCAGGGGATAAGAAAAAGAATAGGAATGACAAATTAGGTGTAAACAAAGCCAGTAGATACACCTTTATTCAGGAAGCCCCTAGGAAAGTGTGCTGGAACTGTGGTAGCAATAATCATCTTTCTTTTCAATGTAAAGAAAAACCACATATTTTAACTGGCAAAATTTTATATGCTGATGATTTACCTACTGCTCAATCATGTACCCTTAAGGGTAAAGAAAAGAAATTTGTTGGTAAATCTAAAGTTTATAATGAAGCTCCTAAAAAGGAAAAAGTGTGTATTTTGCCTAAACCAAAAGTCATAAGTAATGAAAAAGTTGTTTTACCATTAACTGTGAATAAACCTAGAGGACCCAAATCCACTTGGGTACCAAAAACAAATTAAATATTCTTTGTGTGCAGGGAAAAGTCAAAGGCAGACAAATCTGGTTTCTAGACAGTGGCTGCTTCAGACACATGACAGGAAATAAAGCCCTGTTCACAGAGTTCCAAGAAAAGGTTAGTTCAGTGATCTCTTTTGGTGACAACAACAAAGGACTGACGCTTGGTTATGGCAAAGTAGCAAATGGGAATGTCTCATTTGAAGATGTAGCACTAGTTGATGGGCTAAAGCACAATCTATTAAGCATAAGTCAACTATGTGATAAGGGATTTGTCATTACTTTCGAAGGGGATCAATGCTTAATCTCAAATGAAAGTGATAGAAAGTTGGTCTTATCAGGGATTAGGAAAGGAGATCTTTACATTGTTGATTTTAAGTCAGTGAACGGAGAGTCATGTTTCTACAGCAAGACAACCCCTGATGAGAGCAGACTGTGGCACAAGAAGCTCTCTCTCCTGAACTACAAAACTATCAATGATTTGGTAAAGAAAGAGTTGGTAACTGAACTACCTCAAATGGAAGTCATTCAAGAAGGATTATATTCAGCATGCCAATAAGGGAATCAAAGGAAATCATCCTTTGTCAGCAAGGAAGCCACAACGATCAAGGATCCAATTCAATTGCTTCATATGGATCTTTTTGGTCCTGTCAACATAATGTTAGTATCAAAGAAAAGATTTACATTGGTCATTGTGGATGACTACACCAGATATACTTAGGTTAAGTTTCAACATGCCAAAACTAAAGTACCTCAACAAACCATTGACGATATAAAGAAAGTGAAAACTGAGTCAGGGTCAGTGGTTAGAATTTTGAGGACAGACAATGGGACTGAATTCAAGAATACAATTGTTGATGGATTCTGTGTGGAGAAAGGTATCAATCATACATTTTTTGCTCTAAGAACCCCTCAATAGAATGGTGTAGTAGAAATGAAGAATAGAACTCTGATAGAAACTGCTAGGACAATGTTAGCAGAGGCAAAAATTCCTACCTATTTTTGGGCTGAGGCAATTTCCACTACTTGCTTCACTCAAAATAGGTCTTTGATCAAAAAGTCTCACAATAAGACACCATATGAGCTAATGACAAGGAGGAAACCTAACATCAAGTTCCTACATATATTTGGATACAAATGCTTTGTGTTAAGGAATTTTGGTGAGAACTTAGGAAAATTTGACGCCAATGCTGATGAAGCTATTTTCCTAAGTTACTCCCTGACATCTAAGGTCTACAGGGTTTACAACAAGAGACTTCAGGTGGTGATGGAGTCTATAAATGTAGCTTTTGATGATCAAGAGATCTCTAGACTTGAAGACCCTGGTTTTCATGAAGAGCTCAGATTTGAAAATGAAGATGATTCTGATTATCAAGAGAATGAAGCTGATGAGTGTAGACAAATGAAAAAATTAACCATCCCTAATGTCAATCCAAACAACCAAGAAGCCCCTTCAGTGGATGGAGTTAACATCTTAGACAACAGGTCAGGGAATACTCCATCAGGGGATAATCCATCAGGGAACGCACCATCAGGGGATAACTTTAACCCTGATTTAAGCATAAATTCAGGGGGAGTTTTCTCAGAAGCTGGTAGCACAAACTTAGGGGGAGGAGATGATGATCATGCAAGCTCATCAAGATACATTTCTAAGCCCAAATGGTCTAGGAGTCACACAACAGAATTGATCATTGGTGATCCAAAGCATAAAGTGCAAACCAGAAAAGCTACATCTAATGAATGCCTATATGCTTGCTTTCTTTCATAAATTGAGCCAAAGAGACTTAAAAAAGCCATTAAAGATGCAGAATGTATCATGGCTATGCAGGACGAGCTAAATCAATTTGAAAGAAATCAAGTATGGAAACTAGTGCGTAAATCCAAAGACAGAATTATAATAGGTACTAAGTGGGTATTCAGAAACAAGATGGGTGAAGCTGACATTGTTATAAGGAACAAAGCAAGACTAGTGGCAAAATGATATCTTCAAGAGGAAGGGATTGACTTTGATGAGACTTTTGCACCAATGGCCAGACTTGAGCCTATAAGAATTTTCTTAGCCTATGCAACACATTCAAACTTTAGAGTTTTTCAAATGGATGTGAAAAGTGCTTTTCTTAAAGGGAAGTTAGAACAGGAGATGTATGTCCAACAACCTCCAGGATTTGAAAGTTCAAAATTTCCAAATCATGTTTACAAACTAGAAAAAACACTTTATGGACTGAAGCGAGTTCATAGAGCTTGGTATGACACACTGTCAAAGTTTCTGGTGGATAACAAGTTCACAAGAGGCATCATTGACAAGACATTGTTCTTTAGACAACATCAAGGTCATCTAATCCTGATTCAAATATATGTTGATGATATCATCTTTAGATCCACTAATACTAGACTGTGTGAAAAGTTCTCCAAGCTTATGCAAAGCAAGTATGAAATGAGTTTGATGGGTGAATTGTCTTATTTCTTGGGGCTACAGATCAAACAAGTCACTGATGGGATTTACATACATCAGACAAAATATGCCAAAGAACTTCTCAAGAAATTTGACATGGAGGACTCAAAGGTAGCAAAGACACCTATGACCACAATAACCAAGATTGACCCTGATAAGAATGGAAAGAAAGTTAATCTAAAGACTTATAGGAGAATGATTGACTCTCTGTTGTACCTGACAGCAAGTAGGCTTGATATTATGTTTGCAGCATGTCTTTATGCAAGGTATCAAGTTAATCCGAGGGAGTCTCATCTTATTACATTGAAAAGAATCTTGAGGTACATCAAGGGCACTACAAAGTTGGGACTTTGGTATCCAAAGGAGTATGGATTTGAATTACTGGGGTATTCTGATGCTGACTTTGAAGGATGCAAAATTGGTAGAAAGAGTACCACAGGAAGTTGTCAATTTTTAGGAGGAAGCCTTGTATCTTGGTTCAGCAAAAAACAGTACTCAATATCAACATCTATTGATGAAGCTGAATACATTCCAGCTGGAAGTTGCTATGCACAAATCCTATGGATGAAGAATCAGTTATTGGACTATGGCCTAAACTTTAACAAAATTGGAATTTTGTGTGATAACACAAGTGCCATTGAAATTGTTGAAAACCCTGTGCAACATTCCAGAACTAAACATATAGAGATCAGGTATCACTTTATCAGGGAACATGTCATGAATGAAACTATTGAACTACACTTTGTACCAATAAACAAGCAGCTGACAGACATCTTCACCAAAGCTCTTGATGAAGCCACTTTTGTCAATCTAATAGGAGAGCTGGGAATGGTGAATTAAGCAAGATAATGCTTGATCAGCTTGCTGAAGTCATGCCAGAAAAATTATTGGGGAGTTCAATCTATCAAGTGCTTAAGTACTGGTATTTCTAACGCATCTCATAATTTCTTGATAATGTTACTGATACATGGTTATATGTTTATAATTTTTTTTATTATATATATATATATATATATATATATATATATATATATATTTCTAGATGTGTATTAAAGGTTGTACATCAGGATCAGAATCAGAATTACATAGAAGAATCATTTCTACTTCCATCCTTCAAGGTATTACTTACACATCCTTCTTTTTCTCAATCTCTTACTTCTTCTATTTCAACTACTATGGCAGAGACAACTACCACTTATTTGCCTACCCAAGTAGTATTATCAATTTCTACACAACCACTCTCAATAGCCCAACCCTCAGTCTTCCAAAAGACTCAGGGTACTAAACGAAAACTCTCTGAAGTAACCTTATCTATTGAGGGGGAGCAAGATGAGAGAGTGATTGGCCTAAAGAGAATGAAGAAGAAGAGGACAAACCATGAGTGTTGACCCTAAACCAAACCAGACAGTATCCTCCCAAAAGGATACTGACCTTAATAAGGAAATACACTCATCACTAATTGTCTTTTCCCAAAAGGATTCAATTATTGAACAAAGTCCCCAACTAGGGACACAATTGAGTGAGGCACATACACAGACCATAGCCCCTAATGAAACCAACATCAGGGTCTCTGAGAGCCACTTGCAAATATCTGTTAGGAATTATAGCATTTGATAATGATGTATAACACTTAGAATTGTTAAATTTTGTAAATGTACAAGTACCTGCAGTAATGCACTATGAGAATCTACTATCAAGAAACTGTAGAAAAGCATTAGAGACTACAATGATTGCACTTGGAGAGTTCAACAAATGTCAAAGTTGATCAAGCAAAATTAGCCTATCGGAGACTAAGTTTTTGTCTATCGGAGACTAAGCTTTTTGCCTATCGGGGACTAAGTTTTTCTCTATCGGAGACTAAGCTTTTTGCCTATCGGGGACTAAGTTTTTGCCTATCGGAGACTAAGCTTTTGTCTGTCAGAAACTAAGTTTTTTGTCTGTCAGAGACTAAGTTTTTGAACTATCGGAGACTAAGTTTTTGAATTGTCAGAGACTAAGTTTTTTGGCTGTCGGAGACTAAGTTTTTTGTCTGTCAGAGACTAAGTTTTTTGGATGTCGGAGACTAAGTTTTTGAACTATCGGAGACTAAGTTTTTGAATTGTCAGAGACTATGTTTTTTGGCTGTCGGAGACTAAGTTTTTTGTCTGTTAGAGATTAAGTTTTTTGGATGTCGGAGACTAAGTTTTTTGTTTGTCAGAGACTAAGTTTTTTGGATGTTGGAGACTAAGTTTTTTGTCTGTCAGAGACTAAGTTTTTGAACTATCAGAGACTAAGTTTTTGAACTGTCGGAGACTAAGTTTTTTGAACTTTCAGACACTAAGTTTTTGGTCTATCAGAGACTAAGTGCTTGTTCATCAGAGACTAATGTTGAAGCAACCAGAGACTATCCATCAGAGAATAAATTTCCACTGACATAAGGGATGACATATGACTAAAGACGGTGGAAATAAATATAAGGATGGTTGTCCAATAAGGAGAGATTGGCTACCAAGGAAGCTTCAAGGAAATAAGTTATAAACACACACACACACATCAAGTTGCAAGTATGAAACCTATAAAGCCGCAACTATGAAACCTGCAAAACAACAAGTTGAAATACTGCAGAGACAACTTATAACAACTTGAAGCAAGAAGTTCATTGAAGCTGGACTAATTATATGCAGAGAAGCCCACAAAGATAAGATATATTCTGCTGATATCTTATCTTGGTAACTCCAAGAAGAAAAATGGAAGCTGGTGCAGTGAATATACACCAGAAAAGTCACATAAACAAGCTGGCATCCAATGGAGGCTGTATAATGAAGAAAGTTGTGTGACAGAGTGTTTTCCCAGTGAGATGACCTAGAACTTGTAGAAGGGGGGTTGAATACAAGTTCTTACAACTTTTTCCGAATTCCTGTTCTTTAAGAAATTAACTTTCTGCGGAATATAAAGAACAAGATCAAAACTTTATAAACAATTGTTTTTATTGATTTAACAATTGATTACAAGTTTTCTAACAATCAAAACAAGCTTTTGATCGTCAGCTTCTATTCTGTATATTTTGATATAATACAACTCTTTCAATTCTCTATGCTATACAGACACACTCTTTTTTTTTCGAATTACAATTCTGTAATTTATAATTACAGCTTCTAAAACTAAGTTTACAAAAAACCTAGCTTCCTAATTCAAATCAAATACAATCTTTCCAATTGAAAGATTTCTAACAAGTTTCCTTGTCAGCTACGTCTTCAATAAAGTCTACGTGTTCATGGAAGACTTTCCTTCTTTGATTTGAACTCTAACTCCATCAGCGATTAAGTCCTCGACTAATCTCCGATAGCTTCTTTAATTAGTCTCTGATTACTTCGAGTAATCTCCGATGCTTTACATCAAGTAATCTCTGATACTTTACTTCGTGTAATCTCCGATGCTTTGGCTTTAGTCTCTGGTGACGTCAGCTTTTAATCTCCGAAGTATTGTGTTATTCTCTGATGACGTCAGCTTTAATCTCTGACTCTTTAATTACAATCTCCGATGACGTAAGCTTTAATCTCCGATGACCAATCCTTCAATCTCCTATGAACAAATCTTTAATCTCCGATGAAGGATTTCTTCAATCTCCGATGGGCAAATTCCAATCTTTGATGAACAAAACTTTAATCTCTGATGGACTTTTCCCTTAATCTCCGACAAGCCAAATTTAATCTTCGAAAGACTAATTAACTTAAAACAACTTGTTGAACAGACTCAACAAGTATTCCAGCAGTACATACAAGTAAAATGAATCTATCTCTTTATTAAAATGACTAAATTACAAACAAGAGATACTACTGCTAGCTACAAAACTAAAGTGTTACAAACCAACACTTTTCTATACATTTGTATTCCTAAGTATTCTAAAGACAATCATCATCAAATGTTAATAAAACCTAACAATCTCCCCCTAATTATGAATATCAGAATGATAAGCATAATTTCAAGGTTGATGATGATGTCAAAACTCAACTATCAAAATTTACTTAGAAAAAGAATAAAGAATAATAAAATTACAAATGTACCTGAATTCAAGATCTTTGATCTATCATTCAGCTTCTCTCCCTGGATAATTTACCCAGCTTCTCTGAGTATTACACTCAGCTACTCCAAGAATAAATCCTGGCTACCTGAATATTTTATTCAGCTTCTCCAAGTCTATGACTGGCTTCAATAAATTTGTACAACAATCAATATTTCTTTCTTCTTCTATTTTCCCTTATTCGTTCTAGCCTTTCCATCAGCAGCTTTTTGAGAACAACTTCAGTTGCTTCTTCTGCATCTTTAAGAAGTTTGATAAAACCTTCTAGATGATTTTCACTTACTTGATTGATGTCTCTGTTGTAGTCAAAGAAAACTTTCTCCCCATGGAAAGTCTCATACCATAATCCGAGAGGTACAGGTTTAGAAAGATCAGTTTGAACTTGGTTCACACTTTTTATCTCCTTTATTACCTTCTTGATCTGGTTTCGAAATTCCATGTTGAGCTTAGTAGTGACAAGTATTGTAGACAGCAGCCATTCCAAATCCTCTTTTGATTGCCCCTTCAAGTCTGGCTTAGCATACTTCACAGAATCTCCATCTTTGAAGAAGATCTGAAGTAAATCTTTGTCATTTGCACCCTTGATCAGATTAATATTCCTTGTATTTCTTTTCAAGGCTTTGATCATTTCACTCGTACTGGCCATATCAACTGTGTAAGGCTTCCTTGATGGAGCTGTTTGTGGCTTTGTTAGTCCACTTACAGACACCAAGGAAGTCTCAGTTGACCTTGGAGGTTCTTCATTTGTAGTCTCTTTCCTTGAAGGCTTTTTCTTGGCTACTACCACTTTCCTTGCACTTGTTTTCTTTGTTGAGTATTTCTTCTTTTTAGATTCCTCCTCCTTCCTCTCTTGTTCTGCAGCCATATCCTCCTCTTGCTGAAGTTTTTGAGCAAGCATAGCATCAGCATCTATCAATTTCTGCTCTTGAGGATAGACCAACTCCACTTTCCCATCCACTATTAGTTCAATTGGAGTGGGAAAATGAGCTGTCTTCATGGCATCCCCCAGTAGCTTGGGTTGTCCTGATTGAGTGGAGATTTGCTTCTTTGGATGTTCAACCAAGACTCCCTTACCTTTGTCTTTTGAAGTAGTTGGGGCTGCTGCAGATGGTTTTGAAGAAGTTGGGGCTGCTGTAGATGGTTTGGAAGAAGTAATTGTTGCTGCTGCTGTTGGTAATGTTTTAACCCTGGTCTCAAGTTTGTCCAAGGTTGCCTTGAGTTCATCAAGACTTGCATATGACTTCATTTCTGGATCACTCTCCCCCTTTTTGACATCAACATCCTTAGAGGGGGCAGAGAGAGGGAGTTGAGTAGCAATTTGTTTCAGAAGGGAATGCATTTGATCAAATTTAACTTCAAGGTTACTCAGTCTGCTGTCAGTTTTAGCTTTGTCTTTGATCATAGCCTGAATATTCATGACAGTCTGCCTTGAAAAATGTCCTTCATAATGCCTTTTAATAGAATCTGTCTGTAAAGACATCTGCTTCCTCATCTCCTCCAGTTCAGTCTTCATGCCAGTTGCCAAGTAGTGAAAAAATTTAGCATTTAGGTGCACTGACTTGGTTACTTCTTCTGCAACATCCTGAAAGGATTTGGCAGCTGCAAGAGACCCTATATTGGTCACGTATTCCTGCCTGTACAAGGCAGCTGCTTCCTCCAGTGTGTTGTTAAAATCTGAATCCAACCAGGCATCCACATTCTCTGGCTCTGGAGTCTCCTCTGCAGCAGTAGATTCAAATGCAAGCCTAGTCTTCATAGCAGAAAGGTGATCTTCTCTTTGTTGAAGATTTAAAAGTTCTTCATAGGCTGCATTTGACATTTCTGATATGACCTGCAAGTTTGCAGCCACTGCACTGGAGCTTCCTCCAACTTCTCTTGTTGGAGCTTCTGTTTGGATTTGGGTGGAGGGAGCCACAGGTTTGAAAAATTCACCTGTTGAGAATTTCTCTCTTTTCTTTTCTTCAAGGATCTCATCCTTGCTCACACCCTCTCCTTTTGCCTGGGGTTGGGCACCCAGCTTCTCTATCTCTCCTTTTTCCAAGCTCGCTAAGGCTTGACTCTCTGTTTGTATTTCCTCTCCTTTTTCCAGGTCAGGAGCCTGACTCTCACTAAATATTCTCTCAACCTCACTCATATGGATATGTGCACTCTGTCCTACAGAAGTGAGAGTTTGAGAAGTGCTTGTGACAGCATGGACAGGGGGTTCCCTTTGTGTATCTTGGGCTAGGGATCTATCCATGGAAAATGTGTGAGAGCTAGGCTCGAGTATTGGCTCCTCTTGGGAAAAATCAAGAGAATCAATTATATTTACATTAAAAGAATCAAGAATGGGAGGAGAAGGAGAAGAATGTACAGTGGGTTGTGTTGGTTGTTCCTCAAGGGCAAAAATTTGAGGAACATCAATAGATGACTCTGTGGGTGCACTCCTTGTGTCACTCTTTTCTTTTGTTTTCTCTCTATTTGGTTCCTCTTGGCGGTGACCAAGAGTTTGTGCAGACTCTGTAACAGGTGTCCCTGGTTGAGGACTATCTTCAATGTCAATGTCCTTTTGGGAGGACATAGACAGATTACTGTCTTTCCTTATAACCTCCATTGCCTTTTGGGAAGCAATGGATTGCTTTTGGCTTTGGGTTATAACTCTCTTCTTTCTCTGAAGTGGAACTTCAGCTTCTGGTTCTCCCTCATCCTCACTTACTCCCTCAATTATTTTTCTTTTTATTGGGAGCTTTGTGACTTTTCTGGTTTTTACAACCACAGTCTTTTGGGAGACTGTGGAGGGGGCTTTAGATTGTGATTGTGAAGTTGTTGGGGGATTAGATGGTGTTTGTGTAGTATCCCCAAAGAATTGTAAAGAATATGTGGTTGGTAGAGTGTCAATGAGAGTGTTTCTCATGACAGTAGGATAGAATAAAGGTACATTTACCTTTGCCGCATATTTCTTTAAATCACTTACTACTCGTTTTGTCTGCAAAACAGGAGGCACAACTTGCATACCAGTGATATTAAGGTTAGGAATTAAATGATATGCAATCATCATCAAAAACCTAGCATAATAAATTTTATTTTTATCACCAGTTTTAAGTTTGTCCATCAAGTTTTGCAAAATCAAAAGCCCTACGTTTATATGCCTATCATACAATACACTATATGCAATTTGTTGTGAAATAGTGGTGATGGCATCATATCCACTGCATTTAGAAGTAAAAG
>CM025784.1:20480481-20491380 GCA_014636745.2 Centella asiatica | reverse complement strand
TAATTGATCATCCAGTTTCTTGCTCGACTCATTCCATCTCTTAATGACCTCTCTTTCCTCTTTCAAAAGCTTAGAGGTCCATTCTTCTCTCTTTATGGCACAGTCAAGAAGATTCCTAGTCTTAGAGAGTTCTTTTTCAAGATTCTCAAGTCTAGTGAGTTCTGATTCTAACAGAGTATTTCTAATGGTCAATTATTCATTGATTTTCTATACTCTCTCAGTCTCAGCTACTGCACTTCTTAAGGTGTTATAAAGATCTGTTATCTCACAAGTCATTTCCTTAACAGTTTTAACACAATCAGTTTTAGACATGTTAGAGGAAATCTCGAGACTTACTTGTGAGCTGCTACTGTCAGTGGATGAGGCCATCAGGGCTAAGTTGACATATTCTTCATGGTCTTCTTCATCTGAGTCAGCCCAATCCTTTCCCTCTTCAATATAAGCTTTTCCCTTCTTCTTGGCATTAAGAAGGTCAAAGTATTTCTTCTTGTAGTCCACTTCAGCTTCTTTTCATCTGGATTCACTTTCCTTTGTGGCCTTGCGACACTCATTTGCAAAGTGGCCCATCTCACCGCATTTGTAGCACTTTATTCTTGATTTGTCAATAAAGTTACTTGTGCTACTAGGTTTCCTTGCTGAAAATCGTTTTGATCCAGATGATTTTTGAAATTTCAGCTTGGAAAGCCTCTTTACAAGAAAGGCCATAGTTTCATCCAATTCTTCTAACTCTTCAGAAGTGTACACGGTCTCACTGGAGTCAGCTTCATTGTCCCCTTCTTCTTCAGCATCTCCTAACTGCTGCTTCATCAAGACACTTGGTCTTGCTTCAATTTTGTCCTTCTTGGCAGCCATCAGAGCTACAAATTTAAACTTTCTGGTATCCTCAGACATTTCTGATCTTTGCTGAACCTCCATTTCATATGTCTTGAGAGTACCATAGAGCCTATCCAAATCTAGGAGATTCATGTCCTTAGTTTCTCTGATGGTTGTCGTCTTAGGATCCCATGATATGGAAGTGCCTTCATGAACTTCCTGTTCACATCTTTGTTGGCATATGTCTTCTCATACATCCCCAGGTCATTTACCAACTTGTTGAATCTTTCAAACATTTCAGTGAGTGTTTCACCATTTTTCATTGTGAACCACTCATATTATTGTGTTAACAGCTGCAATTTATTTTCCCTCACATCTTCGGTAACATCACATAAGATCTGGATAGTATCCCATATAGACTTAGACGTTGTAAGATTCATGATACTATTCAACATATCATCGTCTAAGCCATTATATAGAATACCTGTGACTTTAAGATCTTTCTTCACCTTCTCTCTTTCCTCTGGAGTCATTTCTTCAGTAGTTTTTGAGACTAATATTTCAGGGACATTGACTCCATTCACAACTTCTTGAGGAATGAGCTTCTTTGGTACGTGAGGGCCTTCTTCTAAATCTGTAGGTATTCATCATCGATTGCTCTTAGATGAACTATCATTCGTTGTCTTCAAAAGAAGTACTTTCCCCTTTCCAACATGGGGACTTTACTATTTCCAGCTTTGTTGGCCATAAATCAAGAACTTTTAGCAAGTGTAATCTGCTAGTAGGCTCTGATACTAACTGTTAGTGCAAAATAAGCTCAAGTGTTTGTAAGGGGTAGGGGGGTTGAATATAAACACTACAAACTTTTTGCTCAATAAAAACTTTTTAAGCACGACTGGAAATAGTTACAAGATCAGAAAAACTATAATGAATTTAAAATGAATACACAAGCATTCAAGTTAAAATTGTTGTATTAAAACTTGATGATTTTCTAGAAATCTGTTTAATCACAAACATGATTAAACAACTACAGTTTCTATAACGAGTTACAGCTTCTTTTTCCACACCCACTAGTTTCTTATTTTCTTTGAATATATCTCTTTAGATCTATTACAAAGCTTCCTTCTAGTGTTTGTTGTGTGGCTTCGTGTTTCTTAGCTTAGTTATCTGTGTAACAACTCTTCCTGTATGTATATCAGATTAGTTGGTGAAACCATGTGCTGGACATGCTTCAAGTTTCAACTTAGTTGCAGTTCTGTCACATCAACGTCCTTTAGGAGTGGTGTGTCAGACTGCTATTTGCTTTTGTTGTTTCTTTTTCATCCCCTGATCTGCATGTAATTAATGCTCAAGAGTTGTTATTGGTTAACCAAACTTCAAGGAACATCTTTCTAGTTATACCCCTTGCTTCTGTGCCAAGTATCAATGATTTCCTTGTCAGTCCTGATACCGTGTGAATTAGGTCATAACGATCCACTAATTTTATGACCAGCTTGTTATCCACCGAAGGGTTCCATTAATGAGTGATCTTTTTTCATTGCCAAACTCGTTGGGCAATCTTAGTCATCGCCAAACTCGTCAGGCAAGTTAATTCATCGCCAAACTCATTGTCAGTGTATAAACATGACTATCGCCAAAGTCAGTGTTAACCATCGCCAAACTCTTCGTCAGTGAATAAAAATGATTATCGCCAAAGTCACTTTTTATCCATCACCAAACTCGTCGTCAGTGGATAGAAATGACTGTCGTTAAACTCTTATTTAGCCATCGTCAAACTCATCGTCAGTGGATAGAAATGACTGTCGCCAAACTCATCGCAAGATAAGCTATCGCCTAAGTCATATTTAGCCATCGCCTAAGTTATATTTAGCCATCGCCAAACTCGTCGGGAGGTATGCTATTGCCAAAGTCTAAACACAAGAGTGTTTCCACTGATAGGTTCCCCTAACTAGGTCATCCCCTGATGCCTTCCCCTGACGGCTTTCCCTGACTAGGTCATCCCCTGATGAGTTCCCCTGACAAGGTCATCGCCTGACGGGTTTCCCCTGACAAAGTCATCGCCTAACAGGCTTCCCCTGACAAAGTCATCCCCTGACGGGCTTCCTTAGATGGCTTCCCCTGACGAACTCATCCCTTGACGGGTTTCCCCTGATGGTTTCCTCTGACAAAGTCATCCCCTGATTGGTTCCCTTGATGGTATCATCGCTTTGATACAATTTTTTTAGGCTTCCCCTAATGGGTTCTTTTTAATGATGCCTCTTAAAAATACTTATCCTTTTGATCATCGATACTTTGTTGGCTTTTCTTGGAATGTCCGTTGTGCGGAATATTTATTTTTTTAAGTAACAACAGCCATTCCTTGACACTGTCGAGTTCGTTCAAGTAAACACTGATGACTCGCCCAGTGCAGTGCAGTTCATCCCCTGATGACTAAGTCAATCATTAGTGGATGCAAAAACTCTTGCAACTATACTAAGGTTTATAGAATACCTTGAGTATTTACAATTGCACATTTATTCTCTAAATATCATCATCATCATTTATCTCTAACATTTTCCTATCAAGCTTACATCATGCATAGTCAGCATCTGAATAGCCAATTAGTTTAAAATCAGATTCTTTAGGATACCATAACCCAAGGTTTGGGATACCCTTTCGATATCTGAGTATTCTTTTAACAATAATTAAATGTGACTCTTTAGGATCAGCTTGAAATCTTGCACATAATCATGTAGCAAACATTATATCAGGTCTACTTGCAGTTAGATATAAAAGTGATCTTATCATGCCCCTATATCTAGTTATGTCAAATTTCTTTCCTTTAGAATCCCTATCTAGCTTAGTGGCTATAGTCATGAGTGTGTTTGTAGATGTACAATCAACCAAATCATATTTTCTTAGTAAGTTCTCGATGTACTTAGACTTACTAATGAAAATTTCATCAGTTGATTGCTTTATCTGTAATCCTAAGAAAAATGTTAACTCACCCATCATACTCATCTCATATCTAGACTGCATTAGCTTTGAAAATTTTTTACCCAGTTTTTCATTTGTAGACCCAAATATAATATCATCCACATATATTTGCACAAGTATTAAATCAGAACCTAGTTTTCTATAAAAAAGTGTTTTATCTATGATACCTCTAACAAATTTATTTTTAATTAAAAACTGAGAAAAAGTATCATACTAGGCCCTGAGAGCTTGTTTCAAGCCATAATGTGTTTTTCTAACCTATAGACATGGTTTGGAAACTTGAGATATATAAAACCTGGTGTTTGTTCAACATAGACCTCTTCTTCTAACTTTCCATTTAAGAAAGTACTTTTGACATCCACCTGGTACACCATGAAATTTCTATAAGCTGCATATGCCAAGAAAATCCTTATAGCTTCAAGTTTTGCAACTGGTGCAAAGGTCTCATCATAATCAATTCCTTCTTCTTGAGAATAGCCCTTTGCTACTAGTCTTGCTTTGTTTCTTGTGATTGTACCAACTTCATCTAATTTGTTTTTAAAGACCCACTTAGCACCTAATATTGATTTTTTCCTTGGTTTGGGCACCAGTCTCCAGACTTTGTTCCTTATGAATTGGTTTAGTTCTTCTTGCATGGCTATTACCCAGTCAGGATCTTGAAGTGCTTCTTCAATTTTCTTTTGCTCAATTTTTGAAAGAAAACTGAGATGAAGACACTCATTTTGTGTTGCACTTCTTGTCTTGACTGCTTCCTCTAAATCTCCAATTATTAAATCTGGTGTATGGTCTCTCAACCATGCACTTACAGGTGACATATTTAATCTTGAAGATGAGGCTTCATTATCTAGATGAACATTGTCCAATCCAGTTGTTGGATCAGAGACTGCTCCCCCAAAACCAGTGTCTTCTTCATTGTTAGCTCCCTCTGACTTGTTAGTCTCTTCTTGACTATTAACTTTAGTAGTCTCTAGTGTTTCATTTGTCTCAGATTGTGCACTTGTATTACCAGTCTCTTGTGGTTCATTTGATGGTAATACTCTAGTCTCTGATGGAGTATTAGTTCTTGGTACTTCATGCACAACCATTAACTCTCCCTCATTAATTAAAGGAACATAGTCATCTAGGGGTTGTTCATCCGTCTCTGATGGATCCTTCCATGCATCCAATTCATTCTCGAATCTGAGAGTTCCATGTAGTTCTTGACCAATCATTCCTGGAATCTTGCTATCATCAAATACTACTTGTATAGATTCCACAATGACCTTTGTTATTAGTTTATACACTTTATATGCTTACTTGATAGAGAATAACCTAAAAAAATTGCCTCATCAGATTTGTTGTCAAATTTCCCTTTTGTCTCTAATGAGTCTCTCAGAACAAAACACTTGCAACCAAACACATGAAGAAACTTGAGAGTTGGTTTTCTCCCAGTCATTAACTCATAAGTTGTTTTGTTATAAATCTTGTTGATCAAGGACCTGTTTTGTGTGAAACAAACAGTATTGATTACTTCATCCCAAAAATAGGTTGGAAGCTTTGACTCTTCTAACATTGTCTTTGCTGCTTCAATAAGGGTTCTGTTTTTTCCTCTCGATAACTTCATTTTGTTAAGGGGTTCTAGGAGCTGAGAATTGATGAGTTATTCCTTTTTCAGTGAAGAATTCATTAACTTGGGTGTTCTTGAATTATGTACCTCTATCACTCCTTATAACCCTTACTGTCTTTCCTAACTTAGTTTCTAATTTCTTGATATGATCAATAATCAAATGAGCAGCTTCATCCTTTGAGTGAAGGTATGTAACCCAAGAATACCTTGTGTGATCATCTACTATAACCAAAACATATCTGTTCCTTGAGATTGACATCACATTTACTTAACCAAACAAGTCCATATGTAATAACTGTAAAGAGCCAGTAATTGATGTTGCTAGTTTACTCTTGAATGACACAATCCTTTGTTTTCCTTTCTGGCATGAATCACACAAACCTTCTTGTGTAATCTCCAATTGAGGAATGCCAGTTGTTAAGCCTTTGTTCACCAAATTGTTGATGTTTTTGAAATTTAAGTGGGAGAGCTTCTTATGTCAAAGCCACCTCTCACTAGCAGAGACTTTGCGCGAAAGATATGTGACTTAATCAGTAGAAGAGATCAAATTGATCTTGTCACACACCTGACATTGATCTTATTTGAAGGTGACATGGAATCCTCTATCACATAGTTGACTCACACTTAATAGATTGAGTTTTAACCCATCAACTAGTGATACTTCAGTGAATATGACATCTCCATGTTCAACATTGTCATAGCCCTTTGTATGGCCTTTGTTGTCATCTCCAAAGGTTACTCTAGGGTCACTTCTATTTTCATACTATACAAGCATTAGTCTTGCTTCTAAAAGGAGAGAGACTATCAAGATTAGAATTTCCACAGTTAATGCAAAGATGATTATTCCTAATTAAAGGTGATTTTTTTTAGCTATCTTTGTTGGCTTAGTCTCTTTTATAGGAAATCTATTTTTACTCCTACAGTGTATGGCAATGTGGTTGGAGTTACCACATATATGACATATTTTTCTAGGAGCATCAGACATTCTTGCATAATTAATATATTTATTAGTGCCTATTTTTCCATTCCTATTTCTTTTACTACAACTAGTCTCCAATAGTTTTTCTTCCTTAGTCTCGACCAATTTATCTAACTTCTTGTTTAATTAAGTCTTTGTCATGAAACCTATGTTTAGTCTTTCGCTTGAACTCATTTCATCAACATTCACTGATTTTTTATCATTCTTTAAAACTGTAGTAACATGTTAACTTTGAGTGTTGATGAACTTAGGTTCATTGACAGGTGAGACAAAATTAATCCTATTAATAGGAATTGACTTGTGGGTTATGGAGCTAGCAATCCCTTCACTCTCTTCTATTTATGGTTTCTTTTCTAGGAACTCATCATAACCTAGACCAGATTTTTGACCTACCATTTGATTTCCTACTAAGTCTGACAACTTTTTAGAGAGTTGGTTCCATTGTCTTATCTCAGCTTTCTCAAGTTTAAGTTATTCGACTAAGTAATATTCCCTCTTTTTCAAAGCATCAATCATATGATGAGCTTTATCCAATTCTGTATTGATAGTGTCAAATTATATTTGTCTCTATTCAAGAAATTTATTTCTTTTTGAGAGTTGGTCATGTGATTCTTTAATTTTGGCATGTTCAATTGTTAATGATCTAAAGCTAACATGCAAATCAAACATATATTTTTGTATGCTCTCTATACTAGATGTATCAATTAGATTACGCACATTACATACCTTTGAAGAATCACTTGGCTCATCAGTTTGAGCCATCAAGCAAAGTTGACAATTTCTTCATCAGAATCACTGTCAATCCAGTCTTTGCCTTCAGTAATGAAGGCCTTGCTCTTAGATTTGTACTTTATGTCAGCAAGATCATTCCTTGATTATCCATTCTTGTCATCTTTAGATCTCTCAGTTGATCTAGGCTTCTTGCACTCATTAACAAAGTGCTCTAACCAATCATAGGTATAACATCTTTTTTTTTTTTTTTTTTTTGTAAAAGGTCATAGTTTGACCTTCTTTCTTTGGGTTAGGCTTCCTCGATGATTTCTTCCCTTTCCTGCTAGCTTTGAATTTCTTGAACTGCTTCACCATGAAGGCCATGAATTCCTCCATGTCATCACTAATGTCAGATTCAGACTCTTCTTTAGCAGAGCTTGCAGTATAAGTTTCATCATCAATCTCTTTATGAGACATCTTTGTCTCAACCATAAATGCAGCTCCTTTGTCCCTGCCGTGCATCTTTTGTCTCTGCTCTACTTTAAGTTCATAAGTCTTTATATTTCCATAGAGCCTGTCCAATATAAGGAGATCCAAATCATGAGATTCCCTTACTGCAGTACTTTTTGGATCCTAGCTTTGAGGGAGAGCGCTCATGAATTTGGTATTGACATCTTCATTGTCATAGGACTTTCCAAATACTGTTAGGTGTTAGATATAAATGATGATGATGATGTTTAGAGAATAAATGTGCAACTGTAAATACTCAAGATATTCTATAAACCTTAGTCTAGTTGCACGAGTTATGCATCCACTGATGGATAACTTAGTCATCAGGGGATGAACTTCACTACACTAGGCGAGTCATCAGTCTTAACTTGAACGGACTGGATAGTGTCAAGGAATGACTGTTGTTACTTAAAAGAAGATAAGTATTCTGTATGACATACATTCCAGGCTAAGCCAACAAAGTATCGGTGATCAAAAGGACAAGTTTTTTTAAGGGCATCAGTCCATCAAGGGAAGCCTAAAAATACTGTATCAGGCGATGACTTCGTCAAGGGAAGCCATCAGGGGAACCCGTCAGACGATGACCTCATTAGGGGAATCTATCAAGGGAACCCGTCAGGCGATGACCTCGTTAGGGGAAGCTGCCAGGGGAACTCATCAGGGGATGACCTAGTCAGGGGAAGCTATCAGGGGAAGGCATCAGGGGATAAACTCGTCAGGGGAACCCATAAGGGGAAACACTCTTGTGTCCAGACTTTGGCGACATCATTCCTCCCGATGAGTTTTGCGATGGCTAAACATGACATTGCCGATAGTTTATCTCGCGACGAGTTTGGCGATGGGTAAAAAGTGACTTTGAGATAGTCATTTTTATCCACCAACGACGAGTTTGGCAATGGCTAACATTGACTTTGGCGATAGTCAGTTTTATCCACTAACGACGAGTTTGGCGATGACTTAACTTGCCCGACAAGTTTGGCGATGACTTAGATTGCCCGACAAGTTTGACGATGACAAAAGATCAACTCGTTAATGGAACCCTTCGGTGGATAACAAGCAGGTCATAACATCAATGGATAAATGAAGAATTGATCAAGTTTCCATCAGGGCTTGACATCAGTGGATAAAGGCAGCACTGATCAAGCCTCCATCAGGGCTTGACATCGATGGACAAAGAAGCACTGATCAAGTTTCCTTCAGTAACTTGTCATTAGTTGATCCAGAAGCACTGATCAAGTCGACATCAGGGCCTGGCTTCAGTGGATTGTTATGACCTAATCCACACGTCATCAACACTGACATGCAAATCATTGATACTTGGCACGAAAGCAAGGGGTATAATTGGAAAGATATTCCTTGAAGTTTGGTTAACCAATAACAACTCTTGAGCATTAAATACATGCAGATAAGGGGATGAAAAAGAAGTAACAAAATCAAATAGCTGTCTGACACACCACTCCGAAAGGACCTTGATGTGACATACTGCGGCTATGTTGAAACTTGAAGCATGTCCAGCACATGGTTTCACCAACTAATCTGCTATACATACTGAAAGAGTTGTTACACAGAAAACTAAGTAAAGAAACAAGAAGCCACACAACAAACACTAGAAGGAAGCTTTGTAATAGATCTAGAGAGATATTCAAAGAAAATTTTTGTAGCTAGTGAGTGTGGAAAAAGAAGCTGTAATCTTATTACAGAGAAACTGTAACTCTTTATAGAATTTATAGCTGATTAATCACGATTGTGATTAAATAGATTTCCAGAAAAACATCAAGTTTTAATACAACTATTTTAACTTGAATGCTTGTGTATTCATTTTAATTTCAGTTAAGTTTTTCTAATCTTGTAACTTTTCCAGCCATGTTTAACAAGTTTTTAAATAGCAAAAATTTGTAGTGTTTGTATTCAGCCTCCCATTCTACAAACACTTGAGCTTATTTTGTCTTAACAATTGGTATCAGAGCCTACTAGCAGATCACAGTTGCTAAAATATCTTGATTAATGGCCAACAAAGCTGGAAATAGTAAAGTCCCCATGTTGGAAAGGGGAAAGTACTTCTTCTGGAGACAACGCATGATAGTTCATCTTAGAGCAATCGGTGTTGAATACCTACAGATTCTAGAAGAAGGCTCTCACATGCCAAAGAAGCTCATTCCTCAAGAAATGGTGAATGGAGTCACTATTCCTGAAAGGTTAGCCCCAAAGACTACTGAAGAGATGACTCCTGAGGAAAGAGAAAATGTGAAGAAAGATATAAAAGTCACAGGTATTCTATATAATGGCTTAGACGATAATATGCTAAATAGTATCATGAATATTAAAACGTCTAAGTCAATATGGGATACCATCCAGATCTTATGTGATGACACTAAAGATATGAGCGAAAACAAATTACAGCTGTTAACACAACATCTCTGATAACGTCATTATTAGTCTCTGGTGCATTTAGTCCCTGATGACGTCAGCTTGTGTAGTCTCCGATAGAATTATTTAGTCTCTGACACGTTAAGGCTTAGTCTCCGATGATGTCAGCTTAGTCTCTGATAGTTTTATCTTTAATCTCCGATGACGTAAACTTTAGTCTCCGACTTCTTTAGACTTAATCTCTGATGACTTAAGTCTTAGTCTCCGATAGGCAAAATTAGTCTCCGACAGATAAAATCTTTTTAGTCTCTGACCAGTTCTCCTAGTCTCCAATAAGCCTTTTTTATAAACTCTAATGGATCAAATACACAACTTGACTTTCTGAAGCTTTGATTCTCCATTCCAGCGTTACTTACAAATATGAAATAACTTTATCTCTTTACAAATAATGAATAAATTACAATCAAAGAGATAACTACTGGCTACAAAACTTCAGTGTTACTAATTAACACTTTCTATACATTTGTACTCTAAGTAATCTAAAGACAATCATCATCAAATGTTCTAAAACCTAACAGCTACCAACTTCTGAAACAACTCCCCCTGAATTTATGTTTAAATCAGGGTTAAAGTTATCCCCTGATGGAGTATTCCCCGACATGTTGTCTAGGATGTTAACTCCATCCACTGAAAGGGCTTCTTGGTTGTTTGGATTGACATCAGGGATGGTTAAATTCTCCATTTGTCTGCACTCATCAACTTTATTCTCTTGATAATCAGAATCATCTTCATTTTCAAAATCCGAGCTCTTCATGAAAACCAGGGTCTTCAAGTCCAGAATTCTCTTGATCATCAAAAGCTACATGAATAGACTCCATAACCACTTGGAGTGTGACGACCCCAAAATCCCTCACTGGATCAGGGCTTCGTCAAGAAG
>CM025784.1:20455751-20471341 GCA_014636745.2 Centella asiatica | reverse complement strand
GGCTATAATAGTAAGGTCCAGGGTAAGCAGCCTGTGATTGAGGAATTGCCAATCACTAGAAATGATAAAACTAGCACAAGTAAAAGTACTCCAGTAGCTACTGCTCCTATCTTTAAAAAGATAAAATTTGTTAAGGCAGGAGCTATTGAAGAAAAATCCAAGGAAACTGTGCTAGAACAAAGAGTTAGTGAACTTGAAAAGAAATTAAATGACTTGAGGGCCAAAAGCTCTAATCCAAAGTTCACTCACTCATCAGAGGTTAAGCTAAAAAATAATAGGAATGGTAAGGAGGGAATTAACAAAGATACTAATTATATTCCTATTATTAATGCACCTAGGAAACATTGTTGGAAGTGTGGAAATCCCAACCACCTTTCTTTTAAGTGTAAAAATATCCCTAGGAATTTGCATGCTAGAAACTTACCTTCTGATAAAAAGAAAAAGTTAACTGTTAAAAACCAATCAAATATTCAAAAGGTTAAAAACAGTTATCTGAAAACTCCTCTAAAGTTAAGGCAAAAATCTGAAACACGTAAGGCTAAGAAGAAAGTTATTTCTTCTAAGCAGTGGGTGATAAAGAAAGATAAAACTGAAAAATCCTTAACAACTGCTAATTTAAACCTTAAAAATGACAATGGACCCAAGCAAGTCTGGGTTCCTAAATTAACTTAGCTGTTTACTGTGTGCAGGGTACAAAGAAATAGATTTGGTTCTTGGATAGTGGCTGTTCAAGACACATGACAGGAGACAAGACCTTGCTAACACAATTTGAGGAGAAAGCTAGCCCGAGTGTTTCTTTTGGAGATGACAGCAAAGGATATACATTGGGATATGACAAAGTCACAAATGGAAATGTCATCTTGGATAATGAGCACTAGTTGATGGTCTTAAGCACAACTTGCTTAGTATCAGCAAACTGTGTGACAGAGGTTACAATGTTACTTTCAAGGATGAACATTGCTTAATAAGTAACAATAAAGATGGAAAAATAGCTCTATCTAGAGTTAGAAAAGGTAACCTCTACATAGTTGACTTTTGTTCTTCAAATAAATATCAATTCATATGCTTTTATAGTAAAACATCAGTGGATGAAAGTTGGCTATGACATAAGAAGCTTTCTCACCTGAGTTTCAAGACAATCAACACTTTGGTGAAGAAAGAATTAGTGACAGGTCTTCCACAACTGGAATTCATTCAAGATGGCTTATGTGGAGCTTATAAAAAAGGGAAGCAAAAGAGGACTTCCTTTAGGAGCAAAGAGATATCATCAATTACAAGTCCAAGACATCTACTTCACATGGATCTATTTGGACCTGTAAACATTATGTCTATCTCAAAGAAAAGGTATGCTCTGGTGATAGTTGATGATTTCACCAGATACACATGGGTAAAATTTCAGCATACCAAAGATGAAGCAACTCAGTTGGTGATTGATCACATCAAGAAAGTAGAAACTGAATCTGGGCTGACTGTCAGAGTTCTAAGAACTGATAATGGAACATAATTCAAGAACTCCAAAGTTGAATGTTTCTGTGTGAACAAAGGAATATCTCACACATTTTCTGCTCCAGGAACCCCTCAACAGAATGGAGTAGTTGAGAGGAAAAATAGAATTCTAATTGCAGCTGCAAGAACCATGCTTGAAGAAGCTAAGCTACCTACTTACTTCTGGGCTGAAGCTATCTCTACTGCTTGCTTCACTCAGAACAGATCAGTGATTGTAAAATCTCATCAAAAAACTCCTTATGAGCTCATGACAGGTAGGAAACCTACACCTAAGTTTCTTCATGTGTTTGGTTGCAGATGCTTTGTTCTCAAAAGTTAAGGAGAAAACTTAGGAAAATTTGATGCCAAAGCTGATGAAGCAATTTTCCTACGTTATTCTCTAACAAGCAAAGCATACAGAGTCTAAAATCTTAGATTAAACATTGTTATGGAATCAGTTCACATAGCCTTTGATGATAAAAAGATTAATAGGAATGAATGATAATGCAGAAGGAAGCCATGACAAACTAAGGTTTAAAAATGAATATGAGTCAACAGATGCTAAAATTGACTCATCAGATGATGAAGCTGATGTGTGCAAATCAATGGAAAATCTAGTAATCCCTGATGACAATTCAAGTCATCTAGAAGATTCATCAGGGAATGCACCATCAGGGGAAAACTTAAACCCTGATCTGAGCACTAATTCAGGGGGAGTTTTCAATGAAGCTGAGAGCACTGAACACCATGGAGGAAACTATAATCAAGAAGCTTCCTCTTCAAGAAGTTTACCTCTACAAATAAAATGGACAAGAGATCATCCTATGGATCAAATCATAGGAGATCCAACTAAAGGTGTGTCAACAAGAAGTGCTACTCAGAATGAATGCCTATACCTCAACTTTTTATCAAAGATTGAGCCTAAGAAGGTTAAGGAGGCATTACAAGATGTTGATTGGGTAATTGCTATGCAAGAGGAACTCAATCAGTTTGAAAGAAACAAAGTCTGGAGATTAGTACCAAAACCAAACAATAAATCAATCATTGGTACTAAATGGATCTTCAGAAATAAGCTGGATGAAGCTGGTACTGTGACAAGGAATAAGGCCAGATTGATTGCACAAGGTTATTCACAAGAAGAAGGAATTGACTATGATGAAACCTTTGCACCAGTAGCTAGATTGGAAGCCATCAGGTTATTTCTTGCCTATGTTGTTCATGCAAATTTTAAAGTGTACCAGATGGATGTAAAGATTGCTTTTCTAAATGGGAAAAATACAAGAAGAGGTGTATGTCCAGCAACCTCCTGGCTTTGAAGATCAGAAGTTTCCAAATCATGTCTACAGGTTAGACAAAGCACTCTATGGACTTAAACAAGCACCAAGAGCATGGTATGATACTCTATCTCAGTTTTTAATTGATAATAAATTTTCTAGAGGTATTATAGACAAAAATTTATTTTACAGAAAACATGTTGGTCACATTATACTTGTTCAAGTCTATGTTGATGATATTATATTTGGTTCTACAAATGAGAGCTTATGTTCTAAGTTTTCTAAGCTCATGCAAAGTAGATATGAGATGAGCATGATGGGAGAATTAACTTTTTTTTTAGGTTTACAGGTTAAACAAACCTCTGATGGAATTTTCATCAGTCAAACAAAATATTTAAAAGACCTTTTAAAGAAATTTAATTTACAAGATGTTGCAATTTCTAAAACTCCCATGGCAACAGCCACTAAACTTGACAAAGACTCAATTGGTAAAAAGGTTGATGTTTCAAGTTATAGAGGCATGATAGGCTCTCTTTTATATCTCATTGCAAGTAGACCTGATATAATGTTTTCAACTTGTTTATGTGCAAGATTCCAATCAGATCCTAGAGAATCTCATCTGATTGCAGTTAAAAGAATATTCAGATATCCCAAGGGTACTCCAAATCTTGGAATTTGGTATCTTAGAGATTTTGGATTTGATCTAATAGGCTATTCAGATGCAGCTTATGCAGGTTGCAAATTAGACAGGAAAAGCACAACAGGAAGCTGTCAATTTCTTGGAAGCAAACTAGTATCATGGTTTAGCAAGAAACAACATTCTGTGTCAACCTCAACAGCTAAAGCAGAATACATTGATGTTGGGAGTTGCTGTGCTCAAATCTTATGGATGAAAAATCAACTGATGGACTATGGTATGGTGTACAATCATATTCCTATTTATTGTGACAACACAAGTGCCATTTCCATTACAGAGAATCCTGTGCAACACTCTAGAACAAAGCACATAGACATCAGATACCACTTCATCAGAGAACATGTGATGAATGGTACAGTGGAACTTCATTTTGTTCCAACTGAGAAGCAACTTGCAGACATATTCACCAAACCATTGGATGAAGCCACTTTTAACAGGTTGGTAAGTGAGCTAGGTATGCTCAATTTTGGTGAATAAGATTCTTTGAAAATTTTGTGCAAGTCTGATTATTGTAGCAGTAGTTAATTATTTCCTGATGACTTAGTTACTAGAGACTAATTAACAGCTGATTGAAGCAGTTGTAATTATCTTTTGACAAAATTAATTGTTCATAAAGATAATAAAACTGAAAAGCATTAGTCAATAATTATTCTTTTTAAAGGATAATTATTACCTGATGATACTGCAGCAGTGGCTAATTATCCTACAATTGCTTAATTGTTAGTAGATAATTAACTACTGTTTATATATATATAGTAGAGAAACTAATATTCTATGCAGGATTCTCTATGTTTAATATTCTTCATCTATTTAAGGATCTTGTCATAGCTGATTCAGGTATTGTCTTAACTCTCTACTATATTATTCTTTATTTCTTCTAATTATGATACAATGAAGAATGTTAGTAATGATCCAACTCCTTCTACCCAAGTAGAAAAACCCTCTAAACACAAGTCTATATCAAAAGCCACCTTCTCTATCTCTCAAAAGATAAAGGTTGTAAAATCAAAACAATCACCACCAACATTAGCTCAGGGGGAGGGTGAGCATTTAGAGAAAGTTATGAGGAAGAAATAAGGAACAATGAGAACCATTGGAGACTGCTTAATATACTCTCAAAAGTATATTAAGTTCTGAAAGGAAAAAACACATCTCTAGGTGCAACCTCTTAAAAGGCTGTATCTATTGAAAATAGTCCACCTCCAAGGACACAAGTATTTGAGTCTACAATGATCACATCTATAAATACCTCTCAAATGAAGAAGAAGAAACAGGTCTGATCAATGATCAATCTGTCACTTAATGCACACACAGGGTATCACATTGATGTTTCTCTTTTCTCTATTCAAGAGGAGCATCCAATATTTAAACTTTTACCCTTATTCATTCTTCTTCTCTCATTCATATTTCTTAAGCAGCAATGGAAATTTCTTAATTCCATTGGTTTCAGATTCTTTGATATTTTAATCATCAAAGAGACCAATTTTTTTTTTGGCTGAAACAAAAAGCAGCTCTCAACTCATTAGTGGATACTACAATAAGTACTTTATCAAACAATTCACTGATGTAAAACACTTTCTTACTATATTTTCTACACCACTCCAAGTCACCCACAACAGGAAGATTTTAAATTTAGTGAGCCTGAGAGAATTCAAAATGAGAGTCAGATCTCGTGTCTGGAAAAAGGTGAGGAAAATGAAATTAAAAGCATATTTTTTTTTAAGTATGAGAGGCTAACTTATAAAAGTCAGGCAAAAGGAGAGAGTGTGAGCAAGGATGAGATCCTTAAAGAAAAGAATAGAGAGAAATTGTTTCACTCACTACCTTTGCAGCTCATGTATTCTTTGATCATCATTCTAATCAAAAATCAAAGGATATTGAGAACAAAATTTGTGATTGTTTGGTTGGATGCAAGCAACACAAGAGCAGCACAATTAATATCAGAATATTTGATCACACACATGGATCATGTGCAGCTGTACTCACAGAATGTTTTTGAAGCATAAATAAAAGAAAGTACATCATGAAGCTCCAACACTTCATATTCAATGATCTTCAAACAAAGCTCAAACAATTTCTTCCTTCTAGTCAACCTCTACTGAGGATTCCTACCTTCCAACATTAAGATGTTGATGTCAAAAAGAGGGAGAATAGGAGAATGATCAAGGCAGGGGAATCAAAGTAATTTTGATGAAGACAGGGGGAGAATTGTTAAAAAGGCTAACAGAATGATGGTTGGGCTTTGAAGAACTGAAAACAACAAAACCATCATTGATTGTGTTTTTGTACATTTATGTTTTTACATGTTTTAATTCAATTCTAAGTTATGGAGTTATAAGGTTGGTGTTTTGACATCATCATCAAACCTTGATTTATGCTTATCATTGATAAACATAAATAGGGGGAGATTGTTAGGAATTATAGCATTTGATGATGATGTATAACACTTAGAATTGTTAAATTTTGTAAATGTACAAGTACCTATAGTAATGCACTATGAGAATCTACTATCAAGAAATTGTAGGAAAACATCAGAGACTACAATGAATGCACTTGGAGAGTTCAACAAATGTCAATGTTGATCAAGCAAAATTAGCCTATCGGAGACTAAGTTTTTATCTATCGGAGACTAAGCTTTTGTCTATCGGAGACTAAGCTTTTTGCCTATCGGGGACTAAGTTTTTGCCTATCGGAGACTAAGCTTTTGTCTGTCAGAGACTAAGTTTTTTGTCTGTTAGAGACTAAGTTTTTGAACTATCGGAGACTAAGTTTTTGAATTGTCAGAGACTAAGTTTTTTGGCTGTCGGAGACTAAGTTTTTTGTCTGTCAGAGACTAAGTTTTTTGGATGTCGGAGACTAAGTTTTTTGTCTGTCAGAGACTAAGTTTCTGAACTATCGGAGACTAAGTTTTTGAACTGTCAGAGACTAAGTTTTTTGGCTGTCGGAGACTAAGTTTTTTGTCTGTCAGAGACTAAGTTTTTTGGATGTCGGAGACTAAGTTTTTTGTCTGTCAGAGACTAAGTGCTTGATCATCAGAGACTAATGTTGAAGCAACGAGAGACTATCCATCAGAGAATAAATTTCCACTGACATAAGGGATGACATATGACTAAAGACGGTGGAAATAAAGATAAGAATGGTTGTCCAATAAGGAGAGATTGGCTACCAAGGAAGCTTCAAAGAAATAAGTTATACACACACACACATCAAGTTGCAAGTATGAAACCTGCAAAGCCGCAAGCATGAAACCTGCAAAACAGCAAGTTGAAATACTGCAAAGACAACTTATAACAACTTGAAGCAAGAAGTTCATTGAAGCTGGACTAATTATGTCTAGAGAAGCCCACAAAGATAAGATATATTTTGCTGATATCTTATCTTGGGAACTCCAAGAAGAAAAATGGAATCTAGTGCAGTGAATATTTACCAGAAAAGTCACATAAACAGGCTGGCATCCAAGGGAGGCTGTATAATGAAGAAAGTTGTGTGACAGAGCTGCAAGTACCAATAAACTACAGAGATATTTTTGGTAAACAGCTCAGAATAAAAGCTTGGAGTACATGGAAACTGTGTCTATAAATAGACATAGAGCAGCTGAAGTGTGAATATCTGAGAACTGAGAAACATCTGATAATAACAAGAATATATTTCATCTCAGATCAAATATATCTCAAAACAACACTTCTATACACATAGAGAGTTAGCAGCTGTAATTATTTTTACAGAAAAAGAGAAGCAAGTTTTCATAAACTTGAGAGAAGCTTGAAATCATATTCTAGGGAGCAGCTGTTGTTTTCAACAGAATTGTTAGAAGCTGGTCATTCAAACTAGTGAGCTTTTGTAATATTTCATTCTTTTATAAAAGTTCAGAAACACTTGTGATATATTGTATTCTTTCATTTCCGCAACCTGTTATACAATATATTCACTAAACTCACAAAATTCGAAAGAATTTTGTGGTTTGTATTCAACCCCCCTTTCTACAAACCATCTTGTGGGACAAACAATATCTTTCACGGTGAGTGCACACACAACTTCACTTGATGAATCACCTCCTTACTCAGTAATTCAGCCAACACTCCCTTCTACACCTCTATACTCCTTTTCTTTGCCTCAACATTTTTCAGATGTCATGACACAAACTCTAATTATTATGACATCAGATCCTCTAGTTTCTCATTTCTTGGAGGAGCCAATACTCAGTGACACATTGATTGGCAATCAAGACTATCAAATGATTGATTCCTTCATAAATGATTTAATCACTGATGCTAATACAAGGGACATAAATACAACTGTATATACTATTGCTCTAAGTATTTATGCTTCCTCAATCATAATATTATTTTAATAAATACCTATACTTCTCTTATTTTACATACACGTATCTCTTCCACTTTTGCTCAAATCACTTCTGTGGACACAATAGTTGCAGATACATTACTTACCTTATCAATAGTTGTTGATAACACAGCCCATAGGAGCCCAATTAGGACAACTTTGAGTGAAGTTGAGAAAATACTTAGTGAAAAGAGGCAAGGTCAACCCATTGAGAGAACCTTGGCACAAGGAGAAAATGAGAGTACTGCCTTAGAAGGCAATGAAAAAGGAGAGGAAAAGAGTGATGCCTTAAAAGGCTTAGAAAAAGGAGAGGTTGAGGGAAATAAGGATGATATCCTTGTAAATAAAGAAAATAGAGAAAATATAGTCTTTGTAAATACTTCTAGTTCTAACAAGGTTCTTCAAGTCACATCCCAATTCTTACCTTCCACTTAACTTCCACTGATGATGCTGCCAAAAAGGGGGAGAAATTTTCAAATCTTAAAGGGGAAGAAATCTTCAAATGGGGAAAGTCTTCAAAGACATTAAGCAGATGATGTAACTACTGATCCTACTCCAAGAAACCAAGGACATAAGATGGAAAACAACTTCAATAGGAGAATGAGAAGGTTGCGGAGAAGGAGCTACAAGAAGAAGAGAGGAATCGATGAATGTTCTAAGTCAAACTGCTAACCACAAAAATGAACATGTCATCAAGATCAGAACCTTGTTTGTACAGAAAGTGATATACATGTACATAATTATTCTTTGTAACTATACAAATACATTTATTCTTTAATGTCTTTAATTTTGGATTTTGACATCATCATTAATACATTAGTTAGATTTATGGTTATCAAACTAATAAACATAAATAGGGAGAGATTGTTAGATATAAATGATGCTGATGATGTTTAGGGAATAAATGTGCATCTATAAATACTCAAGGTATTCTATAAACCTTAGTATATTTGCACAAGTTTTACATCCATAGATGGACGACTTAGTCATTAGGGGATGGACTACACTGCACTGGGTGAGTCATCAGTGTTAATCAAACGGACTCTACAGTGTCAAGGAATGTTTTCCCAGTGAGATGCCGAGAACTTGTAGAAGGGGGGGGGGGGGGGGGTTGAATACAAGTTCTTTGAAAATTCTTCGATTACTTGTTCTTAAAGAAACTAAATTTTTCTTGCGGAATAAAAAGAACAAGACCAAATCAATTTATAAACAATTGCTTTTATTGATTAAACAACTGATTACAAATTTTAACAATCAATTTGATCGTCAGCTTCTCCTAATTCTAAACTGTATAGTAAAGATACAAAACAATGAAAACCTATACAGCTTCAAATTACAATCCTCTGTAAAAAACAATTACAGCTTCTACAATTACTGAATTATTATTAATTCAGTTTCTATTCTAAATAAAATTCAGCTTCCTTATTCGAATCAAATACAATCTTTCCTTTTTGATTAGGTAAAGATATCTGGTGAGTTTCCTTACCAGCTACGTCTTCAATAACATTTAACTTTACGTGGAAGACACTCCTTTTTCAATTCGAACTCTGTATCTTTCAGAGATTAATTCACAATTAGTCTCTGATGCGTTTTTTAGTCTCTGACGGCTTTAGTCCCTGATGACTCTTTTAGTCCCTGGTACGTTTAGTCCCTGATGACTTTTAGTCTCTGATGACGTCAGCTTGTGCAGTCTCCGATAATGTTATTTAGTCTCTGATACGTTAAGGCTTAGTCTCCGATGACATCAGCTTAGTCTGTGATTCCTTTTCCTTTAATCTCTGATGACGTAAGCTCTTAGTCTCCGATAAAAAACTAGTCTCTGACAGTTAAACCATTTTAGTCTCTGATCAGTTCTTCTAGTCTCCGATAAGCCTTTTTGCAAACTTTAATAGACCAAATACACAACTTGACTTCTTGAAGCTTCGATACTCCATTCCAGCAATTAATTACAAATAACAATAATCGTATCTCTTTACAAAGAATAAATGAATTACAAACAAAGAGATAACTACTGGTTACAAAACTTCAGTGTTACTAATTAACACTTTCTATACATTTGTACTCTAAGTATTCTAAAGACAATCATCATCAAATGTTCTAAAACCTAACAATCTCCCCCTAATTATGAATATCAAAATGATAAACATAATTTCAAGGTTGATGATGATGTTAAAACCCAACATTACAAATACTTAGAAAAAGAATAAAGAACTGCTAACTACAAATGTATTCTGAACTAAGATCTTTGATCTTTTGTTCAGCTTCCACCAAGACTCAGGTTTAAATCCTATAAGTCTGGCTTCTTATTTCAACACACAACTCCAACACAACACTTTTACCTTATCTTTTCTTCAACTGTTCCATCCTTTCCTTTCTATTCCTTCTCAGCAACTCCAGCCTATTTTTCAACAGGTTCCTCAATATAAGCTCAGTTTCTTCAACAGCATCTTTGAGTAAGGCAAGAAATCCTTCAATATGCCTCTCGCTGACACTATTGATGTCCCTGTTGTAGTTGAAGAAAATTCTCTCCCCATGAAAAGTTTCATACCATAATCCCAAAGGTTTAGATTTAGCTTCTGGTTCTGAATTCACCTTATGCTCCATCTTCATCACCTTTTGAATCTGGCTTCGAAATTTCATAATTAAATCAGAAATCTCAAGCACTACAGTCAGCAACCACTCCAAATCTTCTTTTGTTTGTCCCTCCAAGGCTGGGTTCTCGAACTTCAAAGACTCTCCATCTGTCAAAAAGACATGGAGTAGCTCTTTGTTGCTCTTACCCTTTATCAGTTCAATCCTTCTTGTACTTTTCTTTAGGGCCTTTTTTTTTTTTGCTAAATTGCGGAAATATATAAAAGGAAAGAAAATACAAAATTAACGAGAGGCATCCCCCTCGACCTACTAGCACATCTCGCTAGCTAGGGAAAACAAGCCAAAAACTATGAGCATAAACACAAAGCAATCAAGTCGGCTGATACAAGGAGACCAAGTAATAATCCCTCTGACGGTAAATCCTTCGCTGGCTAGGGTCCTCTGAAGTGCAGCAAGAAGACTCCTGAATCCAGCAGAAACAGTATGTAGCAGCAGTAAACAACATTAAACCAGCTGCAGTATGCAGCAGCAGTAAACAGCAGCAGCAAATATTAGCAGCAGTAGCAAACAGCAGTAGAAACACTTTGCAGCAGCCAAAAAGAACAAACATAACCCACCAATACAGAACAAAGAACAGAGAGTTGAAGCATAAGGTAAAAAGCCTCAAATCGGCAAATCCTCCAAAGGCAATTACTCTCCTGAATCAAGCAGCAACATGAATACAAAACTAGCAGCAGCAGCAGCCAACACCAAGCATCTGGCATCATACAACTTACAAACTTACAAACTTACATACTTACATACTTACATACTTCTCCTAAATTTTACATGAGAGACCAGCCTACTTTTGATAATAATGAGAATTTCAGCTACAAGGTCAAGCGGGTTTCTACCAGCTTTACCATGCATCCTGTCATTTCTCTCGGACCAAATGTGGTAGACAATATTGTTGAAACTGAACCAAACCGGCTGATTTCTAAAGGAGTTAGAGTTTAAAGAACTGATATTGTGTATGAGCTCGGACCAATTAAAATTGGAACCAAACCAACCAGCTTTTCAGAAAATGGCATGAGCTATTTTAAGAGAGTAGGAGCATTGGAAAAATAAGTGTTCAAAGGATTCAGGTCCAATGTTGCACAAGACACAGAGATTTGTGATATTCAAGCCAAAATTGATCAGCTTGTCCATAGTCCACAAACTTTTGTGGCAACATAGCCAATTTATGAAGGAGTATCGAGGAACGACAAGTTTGTTCCAAATTACTCGATTCCAAGCAATTTTCTGATTTCTGGTGCGAATATCCGACCAAATACATTTGACTTTAGTTAAAGAAATAGGAGTATTACCCCAGTGCACACAATCCTGATTCAAGGAGTTTAAAGGTGTAAGGTAGTTAAAAATGCTCCTCCAATTGATGATAGTTTGGTGATTGGAAATTGGGAGCCTCCAAGAGTCATTGAGAATGATGTCAGCAACCACAGCTTCCTTTCCTAGACCAGATTCAAGAATGATTGGGTCATCAACAGATTTGGCTAGAGGTTGTGAGTTGTGTCACGGATCAAACCACAGGCTCACGCTTGATCCATCACCAATAAAATAAAAGATGAACTGCTTGGCTGTGGATCTAAGGGCGAGGATTTTCCTCCAAGTCCAAGAGGACTGAGTAGTAACCTTCATATTCCAAAAGTTGGATTTTTTAATAACAGTATTACGAATCCATAAAACCCATAAAGATTGAAACTGAGGATTTAAGAGAAGCCAAATCCTTAACAGTAAATGGGCACGGTTCTATTCCCTCGTACATTTAAAGTCTAAGCCACCCTCGTCCCTAGGAGAACAAATCTTCGTCCAGGCAACTTTGGCCCCGTGTTTGCTAAGAGTAGCACCTTTCCATAAAAAACTGGTGAAGATACTTTGGAGTTTCTTATGGATGTAGCTAGGCAACAAGAAATGTTGAGTCCAAAAAGATTGAATTGAAAAGAGAACCACCTTGATAAGCTGCATTCTACCAGCATATGATAGAAATTTCGAAGTCCAAGAAGCAATTCTGCTTGTAATTTTGTCCACTTGATGTAGGGGGTTTAAGCCTACAGCCTTGGATAACTAAATCAACCTATTGATATACGCACAATAAGCTAATTTAGGGTTCCTGAACGAATCACACGTTCAAGGCTATTCGAATCTCACGAATAGGTTCTTGTTTATATCACACAAACAATAAGAAAAATTACAGAATACTCTGAATTTTTAATAATCAGATATCAACTGGCTATATCTTCAAATACAATAGAAGCAGCTATTTATAATCTGTTAAGATCCCTAAATTCTAATTGGAAAGAATTTACAATGGAAAGAATTTCAATACTGAAAGATATCTAATCTAACTATGGCAAGAGCATAAACCTATTTCAACTAGGAAGCAATTACCAAAATAAATAAACTAAGTTAATACGCTGCAGTCCAAATCCGAAAATTAGTCTCTTGTAAGCAAAACGCGATTAATCTCCGATGGGTTAAATTAATCCCCGATGGGTTAAATTAATCCCCGATGGGTAAATTAATCCCCGATGGAAAATTAATCCCCGATGGGTAAATTAATCCCCGATGGCGAATTAATCCCCGGTTCACATATTAATCTCTGACGTGTCCCCAACACGACTATTAGTCCCTGGCGCGTCAAGCGTAGTCCCTGGCGCGTGGTTACTCGACAGACTTGATATCAACAAAACAAAGGCAGTAACGCAAGAATTCCTTGGAGAATCACAATGTTTTTCCATCCATTCCCACGTTTCAATACCTTCATCATAATTCACCAGAATTAACCCCGACGCCTTCAATTCTTCAGCCTTTAAACCCGTTGCATTTGACAAATTCCCAGCAATCATCTTTTTAGTCCTTGATCTAGTAGCTGGACCTCGTAATCTGAGCTCTTGACCCCCATCTGATTCCTTATCATTTTTGCCCACATCATTCCCTCCTTGTGGGAAAAGATTTGTTCTCAAATCGTCTTTATGATCATCACCATTATAAGGAATCAAATCAGAAACATTAAAAGTGGCTGAAACTCCAATGTCGCCAGGAAGATCAATTTTATAGGCGTTGTCATTGATTTTCTCAAGAACTCGGAATGGTCCCTCAACTCTCTTTTGCAGCTTAGACCTGCGCTTCAAAGGAAATCGTTCCTTGCGTAAGTAAATCCAGACTAAATCTCCAATTTTGAAAACATGACCTTTCTTTCCTTTCTTTGTTCGTCGAATATAAGCCTCATTGGCTCGTTGTAATCGTTCTTGAACTTTCCCATGCAGTCTTTTGACAAATTCTGCTTTAGCTTGTCCGTCCAAATTAATTGCATGCTCAATTGGAATGGGTAACATATCCAATGGGGTCAAAGGTGTGAAGCCATAAACGACTTCAAATGGACATAAACGAGAACCAGAATGCACACTACGGTTATACGCAAATTCGACATATGCAAGCTTCTCATCCCAATCTTTCAAAGATTTCCCAACAAATGCACGCAATAGGGTTCCCAAAGTTCGGTTGACCACTTCGGTTTGTCCATCCGTCTGCGGATGACTGGCTGTGCTAAACAGCAGTTTCGTTCCCAACTTATGCCATAACGTTTTCCAAAAGTAGCTTAGGAATTTAACATCTCTATCGCTTACAATTGTTTTTGGCATTCCATGCAAGCGCACTACTTCCCGGAAGAACAAATCAGCCACTTGTGTAGCATCATCCGTTTTGTGGCAGGGAATAAAATGTGCCATCTTTGAAAATCTGTCAACAATAACATAAATGGAGTCCTTACCTCTTGCTGTTAGTGGCAACCCCAATACGAAATCCATGCTCAAGTCAATCCATGGATGATTTGGAACTGGCAGTGGCATATACGGTCCATGTGGTTGTTGATGAGCTTTAGCTTGCACACATGTAACACATCTTTCAATTATTCGATGAACATCTCGATCCATGCTTGGCCAATAAAAATGTTCTTTTAAGGCTTCTAACGTTTTTCCTTCCCCGAAATGACCAGTAAGGCCTCCACCGTGTGCTTCCCTAATCAACAATTCACGCAAAGACGACCTTGGTATACACACTCGCTTTCCCTTGAGAAGGAATCCATCATGCATGAAATATTGTCCATTTGCACCCTTGCCGCAATCCTCTAAAACTTTGGCGAAAAAAGGATCATGTGCATATTGTTCCTTGATAAGATCAAATCCTAACAAACGAGAATTGAGTAATGACAACAGAGTATATCTTCTTGATAGTGCATCAGCTACAACGTTTCCCTTTCCTTGTTTGTATCTAATCACATAAGGAAAAGTTTCAAGAAATTCTACCCACTTGGCTTGTCTACGATTTAGCTTACCTTGCCCTCGAATGTACTTTAGAGATTCATGATCAGTATGAATTACGAACTCTTTGGGCAAGAGGTAGTGTTGCCATGTTTCCAAGGCTCGAATCAGTGAATAGAATTCTTTCTCATAAGTGGAATAGTTCAGACTCGCCCCACTTAGTTTCTCACTGAAATATGCTACTGGTCTGCCTTCTTGCATCAAGACAGCACCTATACCTACACCACTAGCATCGCAATCCACTTCAAAAGTGCTGTTGAAGTTTGGTAATGCTAATACCGGCGTTTCACACAATTTCTGCTTTAACAGTTCGAAACTTTCTTTAGCAGCTTGTGTCCACCTGAACTCTCCCCCTTTCTTTAGACACTTAAGCATTGGTGATGCAATTGTGCTAAAGTTCTTCACAAATCTTCGATAGAAGGAAGCCAAACCATGAAAGCTTCTTATATCACTCACCGATTTTGGTTCTGGCCATTCCTGTATTGCTCTTACTTTTTCTTTATCCACTTCTATTCCATTCTTGGATACCACGTATCCTAGGAATATCAATTTATCTTGAGCAAATACACTTTTCTTTAGATTTGCATACAACTGATTTCCGCTAAGAACATCGAATACTTCACGTAAATGTTGTAAGTGATCATCCATATTGCTGCTATAGACTAGGATGTCATCAAAGTATACCACTACAAACTTACCAATTAACCTACGTAGAACGTGATTCATGAGTCTCATGAAAGTGCTTGGTGCATTCGACAACCCGAAGGGCATGACCATCCATTCATATAATCCATGCTTGATTTTGAATGCAGTCTTCCATTCGTCTCCTTCTCGCATTCGAAT
>CM025784.1:20430296-20445870 GCA_014636745.2 Centella asiatica | reverse complement strand
CTAAGTAATCTAAAGACAATCATCATCAAATGTTCTAAAACCTAACAATCTCCCCCAAATTATGAATATCAGAATGATAAGCATAATTTCAAGGTTGATGATGATGTCAAAACTCAACATTACAATTACTTAGAAAAAGAATAAAGAATTACTAACTACAAATGTATTCTGAACTAAGATCTTTGATCTGTTGTTCAGCTTCCACCAAGACTCAGGTTTAAATCCTATAAGTCTGGCTTCAAACATAAAAATTACAGCTTAATTAACAACCAACATACCTCCAACTTCAACAACTTCATCTTTTACTTTTCTTCAACACATCCAACCTTTCTATCAACAGTTTTCTCAAAATAATCTCCATCTCATCTTCAGCATCTTTGAGTAAACTAATAAATCCTTCAATATGTCTCTCATTGACACTGTTGATATCTCTGTTGTAATTGAAGAAGACTTTCTCTCCATGAAAAGTCTCATACCAAAATCCTAGAGGTTTAGGATTAGCTTCCGGCACTGTATCCACCTTATGCTTCACCTTCATTACCTTTTGAATCTGGCTTTGAAGATCCATGTTGAGATCAGAAGTTCTAAATACAACAGTCAACAACCATTCCAGATTTTCTTTAGTCTGTCCTTCCAAGGCTGGCTTCTCGAATTTCAAAGACTCTCCATCCTTCAAAAAGACATGAAGAAGTTCTCTGTTGTTCTTACCCTTGATCAGATCTATTTTCTTAGTACTTTTCTTCAGGGCTTTTATTATTTCATCAGCACTTGCCATTTCAACTTTGTAAGACTTCTTTGATGAAACTGTTTGTGGCTTTGTTGGTCACTCACAGCCACCAAAGCAGTCTTAGTTGACCTTGGAGGATTTTGAGAAGTAGGCTTCTTGATAGTTGCCCTGGTTACAGGTTTCATTGTAGATTCCTGAACCAAGGGTTGCCTCCTTGATTTCTTTTCAGCCTCTTCAATCTCTTTATTCTTCTTTTTGGTTATGACTGCTTTCTGTGCACTTGACCTTCTTGATAAAAGTCTCTTCTTCTTTGCCTCCTCCTCCTCTCTTGCTGCTGCCATATCCTCCTCCTCTTGAAGTTTCTGAGCTAATAGTGCATCAGATTCTATCAGCTTTTGTTCTTGAGGATAAACTAACCCCACTTTCCCATCCACTATCAGTTCAACTGGAGTGGGAAAGTGAGTAGTCTTCATAGCATCCCCCATCAGCTTAGGCTGTCCTGGTTGAGCAGATTTTAATTTCTTTGGCTCCTCAACCAAAACACCCTTGCCTTTGTCTTTTATTGTTGGGACTTGTGCAGTGGAAGAAGGAGATGTTGTTGTTGCTGCTGTTGCTACTGTTGCTGCTATTGCTGTTGTTGTTGTTGGAAGTTGTGTTGTTGTTATTGTTGTTGGAAGTTGTGTTGTTGTTGTTGTTATTGGCTTTGTTGTTGCTGCTTGAAGATCAGAATGTTTCTTTAAGATCCTGTCCATCATTGCTTGCAATTCAGCATCAAGGACAGGATCAGATTTTGGTTTTTGTATAGGAACATGTTGTTTGAATTGACCACTCTCCCCCTTTTTGACATCAGCATCTTTAGGGTGAGAGGAGGTGGCCAAATGGGGAATTGCTTGCATCAGGAGTTGCTCCATTTTGTCTTGTTTTTGGATCAGGAGTTGAATATTTGCTTCAAGGGCTTGAAGTCGACTATCAGTTTTGGACTTGTCTTTGATAAGAGTATCAATTGTAGAGATAGTCCTTCTTGGCAAGTGTCCTTCATAGCACCTTCTGATTTTCTCTGTCTCCAACTCCATCCTTTCCTCCATTTTCTGCACTGAACCATTAATGCCAGTAACCAAGAAGTGGTGAAACTTGGTGTGTTTCTTATCCACCTTGGTTACTTCTTCTAATCCGGAGTGAAGCTTAACTAAACTCCATAAACCGCTACGACCCTTACGTTCCAACTCAATTGAAGCAAAAGCATTAGTAACGGTCGGACGATAGTAAAAAGTCAAAGCAAACCCCGTAGCCACTTGTACTAAAAAACAAGTAAGTAATGACTTTTTCTTGGATCTTTCATGTTTGTTCTGGTCAAAGCCTTCCTCTTCCGTCCCCTTCCGGCCCATCAAGTGAGTGAAGTAGATCCTAAAGAGATACCACATCCTCATGAATTTCTCTTGAATCGGGCTCAACTTTCTCCCAGCTGAGGGAGCAACCCGTCGAATTCGCTCTTTCGGAATCGAATGCCCTCTTAGGCAGCTAGAGAATCTCCTATTACTCTTCGAGAAGAAGCTGCTAGTCTTTTCGCTGTATCTTTGACTGAAGGTGCAGTGGCAGTTGACCCTATGTTGGTCACATAATCCTGCCTCAATTGAGCAGCTGCATCCTCCAGTGTGTTGGAATAGGTTGCATCCAATCATTCATCAACATTTGTTTTTGGAGCTTCTTCATGCACAGGTTCATCTGCAAGCCTTGACTTCAATGCAGAAAGGTGGTCTTGTCTTTGTTGCAGACCATATAGAACTTCAAAATTAGCATTAGACATTTCTGATATCACATGTAATGTTACATCCCCTATGCTTGAAATGTTCTCAGTTTCTCTTGTTTGGATTTTTGTGGAGGGAGCAGAAGAAACATGAGCTTCTTGTGAGTTTGTATCAACAGGTTGTAAAAATATACCTGCTGAGAATTTCTCTCTTTTATTTTGTTCAAGGATCTTATCCTTGCTCACACCCTCTACTTTTGCCTGAGGTTGGGCACCCAGCTTCTCATGCTCTCCTTTTTCCAAGCTATCTAAAGCTTGACTCTCAAGTATGTGTATATTCTCTCCTTTTTCCAGGTCAGGAGCCTGACTCTCACTATTTATTCTCACATCCTCACTTATTTGGATGGGTCACTTTGTCCTACAGAAGTGAGGGTTGGAGAAGTAGATATGACTGCATGGATAGGGGGTTCCCTTTGTGTATTTTGGGCTAGGGATATATCCATGGAATATGTTTGAGAGCTTGTCTCGAGTGTTGGCTCCTCTTGGGAAAATCAAGAGAATTTAAGTTTGTAATATCAAAAGAATCAAGTATGGGAGAAGAATGTACAATGGGGAGTGTTGGCTGTTCCTCAGACATTGAAAATTTAGGAACATCAAAAGATGACTCTGTGTGTGCACTCCTTGTGTCACTCTTTTCTTTTATTTTCTCTCTTTTTGGTTGCTCTTGTTGGTAAACAAGAGTTTGTGCAGACTCTGTATAGGGTGTTCCTGGTTGGGAACTTTCTTCAATGTCAGCATCCTTTTGGAAGGATGGTGACAGTTCACTCCTTGTCCTTATAACCTCCATTACTTTTTGAGGAGCAATGGATTGCTTTTGGCTAAGGGTCTTCTTTCTCTGAAGTGGTACTTCAGCTTCCTGCTCTCCCTCATCCTCACTTACTCCCTCAATTATTTTTCTTTTTATTGGGAGCTTCTTGGCTGTCTTTGGTTTTACAACTACAGTCTTTTGGGAAACTGTGGTGAGGGCTAGGAATTGTTGTTGTGAAGTGGTTGGAGGATTAATAGGGTTTTGGCTTTCAATATCCTCAAAGAATTGCAAAGAATAAAGGGTTGGAAGCTTGTCAATGAGAATAGCTTTCATGACAGGAGGGAAAAATAAAGGAACCTTTACCTTGGCAGATTTATGCTTCATATCAGTAAAAATTCTTTTACTCTACAAAACAGTTGGCACAACTTGCAATCCAGTAATATTAAGATTAGGGATTAGATAATAAGCAATCATCATCAAAAACCTAGCATAATAAATTTTATTTTTATTACCAGATTTCAGTTTTACCAAAAGATTTTGCAGAATTAAAAGCCCAATGTTTAGATGTCTATCATACAACACACTAAAAGCAATTTGTTATGTGAGTGTAGTGATAGCATCATAGCCACTGCATTTTGAAGTAAATGCTTTAGTTATTATATCAAAGAACAGTGACCACTCTTGCCTTAAATGAGGTCGTGTTATAGACCCAACAGAACTAATTTCAGCAGAATAATGTAAGTTTTTAAACATAGAAAGAAGTTCTTCATCAGAGGCAGGGGAGTCAAAGTTTTCATAGATTGACAAGTGTAAAGCATTATTAACTACGGTATGATCTATATTATAAACAGAGTTTGCATACCTGAAACTTACCACAGGAGAGTCAGTGTTCTCATCCTGAATGGTAGCAGTGGACCAGACAGCCGTGAGAACTTCAGCGGCTTGGACATGAGCTTCATAAATGGCATATGATAGAGTGGAGTTTTGAAGAAAATCCACGAAGGGGTGATACTGGGCTCCAAATTCATGCTTATTAGCAACCCCTGCATGGTTAGTCTTTATGAAATCGAAATCTTCAAACTGGAAACAGACTGTTTTAGCGGCCATTGGAAGAGATCTGTGAACTGTGAAGAAACTTGAAATAGGGTTAGATTGCAGAGAATTTGCAGAGTGAAAATAATTTCAAAGCTTTGAGAGATTGTGATTGCAAATGTGTTTGATTTTACTTTTAGCAAAGTATTAGAAACGTTTGCAATTCTAAAGATAGTGAACCCTTTTTCGATCGTGGGTAGGATAACTACCAGATTACCCTCGATCAGAGATTGCCCTAATCTCTAATAAGGTCACTTATAAGAGACTAAACCCGATTAGTCTCCGATAGTTCATTTTGATTGAGTCAGAGACTAACCAAAACGTCATCGAAAAGTAATGTAGTCTCTGATAGTTCAATTTTTAATTCAGTCGGGGACTAATTAAAACAACTGTCGGGGACTAGTTAGTCTCTGATAGTTCAAATTTTTAATTCAGTCGAGGACTAATTAAAAACTACTGTTGGGGACTAGTTAGTCTCCGATAGTTCAAATTTTTAATTCAGTCGGGGACTAATTAAAAACTATTGTCGGGGACTAGTTAGTCTCCAATTGTTCAAATTTTTAATTCAGTCGGGGACTAATTAAAAACTACTGTCGGGGACTAGTTAGTCTCCGATAGTTCAAATTTTTAATTCAGTCGGGGACTAAATAAAAACATTATCAGGGACTAAGATAGTCTCTTTCTCTTAAGCTTTCAAAATATTTCCAACAATCAAGTTTAATGATTATTAGCTTCAAAAAAAAATTCTGTTTAATTAAAAAAAATAGCTACATTCCAAAAATTTGATTCTAGCTTCAAAAATTTTGTTTTTTAAAAAAAACAACTTTAATCCAGAAATTTAATTCTAGTTGCATACAACTAAACAACTTGTTTTCAAAAATTAATCAATTTTTAGAGGCATAATTCAACATTCCTAATTCAGAAACTAATCTAGAAAAGGTAGTTTCATCTAAAGGTTTTGTGAATATGTCTGCAAGTTGTTTATCAGTTGTTACCCAGTGTAATTCGATATTACCTTCACTTACATGTTCTCTTATGAAGTGATATCTAATATCTATGTGTTTTGTTCTTGAATGTTGCACTGGATTTTCTGTTATTGCTATGGCACTAGTATTATCACAAAAGATAGGAATTTTGGATAATGACATACCATAGTCTAGGAGTTGATTCTTGATCCATAGAATTTGAGCACAGCAACTCCTAGCTGCGATGTATTCAGCTTCTGCTGTTGAAGTAGAGACTGAATTTTGTTTCTTGTTAAACCAAGAAACAAGTCTGCCTCCAAGAAGATGGCAGCTTCCACTTGTGCTTTTCCTATCAAGCTTGCAACATGTATAGTCAGCATCTGAATAACTAATTAGTTTAAAATCAGATTCTTTGGGATACCATAAACCGAGTACCCTTTAGATATCTAAGTATTCTTTTTACAGCAATCAAATGTGACTCTCTAGGGTCAGCTTGAAATCTAGCACATAAACATGTAGCAAACATTATATCTGGTCTACTTGCAATTAGATATAAAAGAGAGCCTATCATCCCTTTATAGCTAGTAATATTAATTTTCTTTCCTTTTAAATCTTTATCTAGCTTAGTGGCAGTAGGCATGGGTGTTTTTGCAGATGTACAATCAACCAAATCATATTTTCTCAGTAAGTCTTTTATATACTTGGACTGACTAATAAATATTCCATCAGTTGATTGTTTTATTTGCAAACCTAAGAAAAATGTTAATTCTCCCATCATACTCATTTCATATCTAGACTGCATAAGTTTTGAAAATTTTTCACAAAGTTTTTCATTTGTAGATCCAAATATAATATCATCTACATATATTTGCACCAATATAATGTAAGAGCCTTGCTTTCTATAAAATAAGGTTTTATCTATGATACCTCTAACAAATTTATTTTCAAGCAAAAATTGAGATAGAGTATCATACCAGGCTCTTGGTGCTTGTTTTAAGCCATAAAGTGCTTTGTCTAACCTGTAGACATGATTTGGAAATTTGAAGTCCACAAAACCTGGGGGTTGGCAAACATAGACTTCCTCTTCCAATTTTCCATTTAAGAAAGCACTTTTGACATCCATCTGGTACACCTTGAAGTTCTTATAGGCTGCAAAGGCCAAGAAGATTCTGATTGCTTCAAGTCTTGCTATTGGTGCAAAAGTTTCATCATAATCTATTCCTTCTTCTTGAGAACATCCTTTTGCAACCAATCTTGCTTTATTTCTTGTGATTGTACCAGTTTCATCCAATTTATTTCTGAAGACCCATTTGGCACCTATAATTGATCTATTCCTTGGTTTGGGTACCAGTCCCCAGACTTTGTTTCTTGTGAATTGGTTTAACTCCTCTTGCATGGCAATTATCCAGTCAGGATCTTGAAGTGCTTCCTCAATTTTCTTTGGCTCAATCTTTGAGAGAAAACTGAGATATAAGCATTCATTTTGTGTTGCACTTCTAGTCTTGACTCCATCCTCTAGACTTCCAATTATCAAATCTGGTGTGTGGTCTCTCAACCATGGAATTGCACGTGGCAAATTTGATCTTGAAGTTGAGGCTTCATTTTCTAGATTGATGTTATCCAATCTAGCTTCATGATCAGAGACTGCTCCCCCTAAACCATTGACTTATTCATTATTAGCTCCCCCTGAGCTGTTTATCTCTATAGTTTCTGGTGTCAATATAGTCTCTGATTGTTCATCAGTGACTCTAGTCTCTGGTGAAGCATTAGTCTCCGATGGAATACTAATTTCACCAGTCTCATGAGTTTCATCTAATACTCTAGTCTCTGATAGAGTATGAGTTCTTGGTACTTCATGCACAACAGTTAACTCCCCCTCAATTATGTAGGGATCATTGCTATCTTGGGATTTTTCAGTAGTCTCTGATGGATATTCTCATGCATCCAATTCATTCTCAAAACTGAGAGGTTCATGCAATCCTTGTCCAATCATTCCTGGAATCTTTTTATCATCAAATACAACTTGAATTGATTCCACAATGACCTTTGTTCTTAGATTATATACTCTATATGGTTTACTTGACAAAGAATAACCTAAGAAGATTGCCTCATCAGACTTGTTGTCAAATTTTCCTCTTGTTTCTGATGAGTCTCTCAGTACAAAGCATTTACAACCAAACACGTGTAAAAACTTGAGAGTTGGTTTTCTCCCAGTCATTAATTCATAAGGTGTTTTGTTGTATGCTTTGTTTATCAAGGATCTATTCCGTGTAAAGCAAGCAGTGCTTATACCTTCCTCCCAAAAATATGTGGGAAGCTTAGCCTCTTATAACATAGTCCTTACTGCTTCAATAAGGGTTCTATTTTTCCTCTCAACAACTCCATTTTGTTGAGGGGTTCTTGGAGCTGAGAATTGATGTGTTATTCCTTTTTCAGTGCAGAATTCAATAACTTGGGAATTCTTGAATTTTGTTCCTCTATCGCTCCTTATCACCCATACTGTTTTTCCTGGCTCGGTTTCTATCTTTTTGATATGATCAATTATCAACTGAGCAGTTTCATCTTTTGCATGGAGGTATTTTACCCAAGTATACCTCGTGTGATCATCCACAATAACCAAAGCATATCTATTTCTTAAGATTGACATCACATTCACTTGACCAAATAAATCCATGTGTAACAACTGCAATGGATCAGTGATTGATGATGCTTGTTTGCTCTTGAATGATACACTCTTTTGTTTCCCTTTCTGGCATGAATCACACAATCCATCTTGTGTAAATTCTAACTGAGGAATGCCAGCTACCAATCCTTTCCTCACAAGCTTGTTGATGTTCTTGAAATTTAAATGGGAAAGCTTCTTATGCCAAAGCCAACTTTCATCAGTTGAAGCTTTGCTATATAGACATGTGATTTGATCAGTAAAAGAAATAAGATTTGTGACATACAAATTTCCTTTTCCTTTTCCTGTCAAAATCACATTATCAGATTCTTTGTCACACACCAAGCATTTATCTTCTTTGAAGGTGACATTGAATCCCTTATCACATAGTTGACTCACACTCAGTAGATTGTGCTTTAAGCCATCAACTAGTGCTACTTCAATGAAGATGACATCTCCATGTTCAACATTGCCATATCCCCTCATATGGCCTTTGCTGTCATCTCCAAAAGTGACTTTTAGGCCACTTTTCTCTTCATACTGTTTTAGCAGGGACTTATCTCCAGTCATGTGCCTTGAACAGCCACTGTCCAAGTACCATGATTTCTTCTTTTTGCCTGCACAGTAGAGAGTAACTAGTTTGAGATTTTTGGAACCCAGACTTTCTTGGGTCCTTTCTCACTAGTTGTAGACTCAAGACTTGACTCAGATTGAGTTGATTGTCTTTTAGCAGTTTTGACTTTAATTGGACAATCATTAGTTTTGCTACTCTCTTGTGAGAGACTGCCAAGTTTAGAGTTTTCATTATTAATGCAAAGATTATTTAACCTTTTTACAGGTGATTTATCTTTTATTCTCTTTGAAGATGCAGTCTCAATCATAGGAATTTTATTTTTGCTCCTACAGTTAACAGCTATGTGGTTGGGGTTACCACATACATGACATGTCTTTCTAAGAGCATCAGGCATTCTAGCATAATTTGTATATTTATTAATGCCAATTTTTCCTTTCCTATTTTTTTTATTTCTGCTTAACTCCACTAATTTTTCAGTCTTTTTGTCTAGAAGATTCTTCAGTTTTTTATTTAGTTGTGTCTTTGTCATGAACCCAATATTTAATCTTTTTGTTTCACTCTTATCAACAACATTCACTGTCTTTTGATCACTTTCTGTTTTTGCAGAGATTTGTTGATCTTGAGTGTTAATGAATTTGGATTCAATAACAGGAGAGACAAAATTAATTCTTTTTATAAAATTTGGCTTACTAGTTGAGGAGTTTGCAACTTCGAATAGATCATTTAAATCTGAACTCTTGTCTAGATTTTCATCATAACCTAGTCTAGATTTTTGACCTATTGTGCGACACTCTACCAAGTCTGTCAACTTTTTAGAGGAAGTATTCCATTGTTTCATCTTAGCTTGAGCATTTTCAAGTTGCTCTACTAAGTAATATTCCCTCTTTTTCAAAGCATCAATCATATGACGAGCTTTGTTTAAATCAGACTTGATAGTGTCAAATTGTGTCAATCTCTCTTCAAGAAAGTTGTTTCTTTTCAAGAGAATGTCACGTGATTCTTTTACATTGGTATGTTCAATAGTTAAAGATCTAAAACTAACATGCAAATCAGACATATCTTTTTGTATGCTTTCAATGCTAGATGTATCAAGTAAATTAAGCACATTGAAATTCTAACTTGCATCACATACCTTTGTAGAATCACTTGACTCGTCACTTCGAGCCATTAGAGCAAAGTTGACAACTTCTTCATCAGAGTCGCTGTCAATCAAATCTTTACCCTCTATAATCAAGGCTTTGCTCTTTGTTTTAGCTTTCTTGTTAGAAAAGTCTTTCCTTGATTTTTCATCCGTAGATCTATCACTAGATCTAGGCTTCCTGCACTCATTGGCAAAGTGCCCTAACCCGTCACAATTGTAACATCTTATTTTCTTTAAGTCGAAGGTGACTTTTTGACCTTCACGTTTAGGGTTAGGCTTCCTTGATGATTTTCTTCCTTTCCTGCTAGCCCTAAATTTCTTGAACTATTTGACCATGAATGCCATAAATGCCATAAATTCCTCCATGTCATCATCAGAATCCAGTTCATCTTCCTGATCAGTCGAGCTAGCATCGGAAGATTCCTCATCAAGCTTCTCTTGAGACTTACTTGTCTCAACAATCAACGCAGCTCCTTTGTCCCTACCATGCATGCATTGTCGTTGCTCTACTTCGAGTTCATAAGTCTTTAAGTTCCCATAGAGCCTGTCCAGTGTGAGTATGTCCAAGTCATGAGCCTCTCTTATGGCTGTTGTTTTTGGATCCCAACTTGGAGGGAGAGATCTCATGAACTTGGTATTGACATCCTCATTCTCATAGGACTTTCCAAGTATTTTCAAATCATTGAGCAAAGTGTTGAACCTATTATAAACTGATGTTATTGGTTCACCAGGCTTTGCTTGAAAGAACTTGTATTGTTGTGTCAACAATGACCTTTTGTTCTTTCGGACTTGATCAGTTCCTTCACATAGGACTTTGATGGTGTCCCAGATTTGCTTAGATGTTATGCAATTGATGATGCTTGTGAACATATTTTTATCAATCCCATTATAAAGTATGTTCATCACCTTAGCATCCTTCAACACTTGCAACTTGTCTTCGTTTGTATAATCACATTCTGGAGCAAGTTCAAAGTGTTCTGCCACAACAGATCCATCAACGGTTTTAGCAGGAATAAATTTCCTGGGTAGATAAGGACCCTTCTCAATCCTATCAATATAATTTGGATCTGTTGCTCTCAAGTGCATGTACATCTTTTGCTTCCACATAGGATATTCTTCTCGTTTAAGAATAGGGATTCTAGTACCACCATCACGACTTCCCGCATACGTCATTATGCTTGAGCTACTTGCTTCGTCGTTGGCAATCTCTTGGAACGTAGTAATTGGATAAATTCAATTACAGGCTCTGATACCAATTGTTTTGCCAGTGAGATGCCGAGAACTTGCAGAAAGGGGGGTTGAATACAAGTTCTTTGAATACTTTTCGAATTTCTTGTTCTTTAAGAAATTAAACTTTCTTGCGGAATATAAAGAACAAAAACTCAAATCAATTTATAAACAATTGCTATATTGATTTCACAACTGATTACAAATTCTAACAATCATAATAAATATGATCATGAGCTTCTTTTCTATTCTGTATTGGAAAAGATACAAACTATGAAAAACCTATACAGCTTCAAATTACAAAAACTCTGTAAACCTTATTACAGCTTCTCTAACAACTGAATTACTATTAACTCAGTTCTTATTCTGAATAAAATTTAGCTTCCTTATTCAAATCAAATACAATCTTTCCTTTTTGATAGGAACAGATTTCTGGTTAGTTTCCTTACCAGCTACGTCTTCAATAATATCTTGCTTTACGTGGAAGTCATTCCTTTTTAATTCGAACTCTGTATCTCTTAGGAAATAAATCACGATTAGTCCCTGATGCTTCATCTTTAGTCTCTGCTAACGTCATTACTAGTCTCCGGTGCTTTTAGTCCCTGATGACGTCAGATTGTGTAGTCTCCGATAAAGTTATTTAGTCTCTGATGCTTTAAGGCTTAGTCTCCGATGACGTCAGCTTAGTCTCTGATGCTTTTAACTTTAGTCTCCGATGACGTAAGCTTTAGTCTCCGACTTCTTTAGACTTAGTCTCTGATGACGTAAGCCTTAGTCTCCGATAGGCAAAACTAATCTCCGATAGATAAAAAATCTTTAGTCTCTGACCAGTTTTCCTAGTCTCCGACAAGCCTTTTTGTGAACCCAACAGATCAAATACATACTTTGACTTTCTGAAGCTTCGATACACCATTCCAGCAGTTACTTACAAATAAGAAATAATTATATCTCTTTACAAAGAATGAATGAATTACAAACAAAGAGATAACTGCTAGCTATAAAACTTCAGTGTTACTAATTAACACTTTCTATACATTTGTACTCTAAGTAATCTAAAGACAATCATCATCAAATGTTCTAAAACCTAACATCCAAGGACACAGGTATTTGAGTTTACAATGATCACATCTATAAATACCTCTCAAAAGAAGAAGAAGAAATAGGCTCTGATCAATGATCAACCTGTCACTTAATGCACACACAGGGTGTCACATTGATGTTTCTCTTTTCTCTATTCAAGAGGAGCATCCAATATTAAAAATTCTACCCTTATTCATTCTTTTTTTCTTATTCATATTTCTTAAGAAGCAATGGAAATTTCTTAATTTCATTGGTTTCAGATTCTTTGATATTTTAATTATCAAAGAAGGCAATTTTTGAAGCTGAAACAAAGAGCAGCTCTCAAATCATCAGTGGATACTACAACAATTCTTTATCCAACATCCACTGATGTAAAACACTTTCTTACTATATTTTCTACATCACTCCAGGTCACCTACAACAGGAAGATTTTATATTTAGTGAGCCTGAGAGAATTCAAAATGAGAGTTAGATCTTGTGTCTGGAAAAAGGTGAGGAAAAAGAAATTAAAACATATTTATTAAGTGTGAGAGGCTGACTTATACAAGTCAGGCAAAAGGAGAGAGTGTGAGCAAGGATGAGATCCTTGAAGAAAAGAATAGAGAGAAATTGTTTCACTCATTACCTTTGTAGCTCATGTATTCTCTGATCACCATTCTGATCAAAAATTAAAGGATACTGAGAACAAAATTTGTGATTGTTTGGTTGGATGCAAGCAACACAAGAGCAGCACAATTAATATTAGAATATTTGATCACGCACATGGATCATGTGCAGCTGTACTCACAAAATGTTTTTGAAGCATTGATAAAAGAAAGTACATCATGAAGCTCCAACACTTCATATTCAATGATCTTCAAACAAAGCTCAAACAATTTCTTCCTTCTAGTCAACCTCTACTGATGATTCCTACCTTCCAACATTAAGATGCTGATGCTAAAAAGGGGGAGAATGGAATAATGATCAAGGCAGGGGAAACAAAGTAATTATGATAAAGACAGGGGGAGAATTGTTAAAAAGGATAACAGAATGATGGTTGGGCTTTGAAGAACTGGAAACAACAAAACCATCATTGATTGTGTTTGTACATTTATGTTTTTACATGTTTTAATTCAATTCTAAGTTATGGAGTTATAAGGTTGGTGTTTTGACATCATCATCAAACCTTGATTTATGCTTATCATTGATAAACATAAATAGGGGGAGATTGTTAGGAATTATAGCATTTGATGATGATGTATAACACTTAGAATTGTTAAATTTTGTAAATGTACAAGTACCTGCAGTAATACACTATGAGAATCTACTATCAAGAAACTGCAGGAAAGCATCAGAGACTACAATGGATGCACTTGGAGAGTTCAACAAATGTCAAAGTTGATCAAGCAAAATTAGCCTATCGGAGACTAAGTTTTTGTCTATCGGAGACTAAGCTTTTTGCCTATCGGGGACTAAGTTTTTGCCTATCGGAGACTAAACTTTTGTCTATCGGAGACTAAGATTTTGGCTGTCGAAGACTAAGTTTTTTGTCTGTCAGAGACTAAGTTTTTGGTTGTCGGATACTAAGTTTTTTGTCTGTCAGAGACTAAGTTTTTTGGCTGTTGGAGACTAAGTTTTTTGTCTGTCAGAGACTAAGTTTTTGGCTGTCGGAGACTAAGTTTTTTGTCTGTCAGAGACTAAGATTTTGGCTGTCAGAGACTAAGTTTTTGTCTGTCGGAGACTAAGTTTTTTGTCTGTCAGAGACTAAGATTTTGGCTTTCGGAGACTAAGTTTTTTAACTGTCAGAGACTAAGTTTTTGAACTATCAGAGACTAATTTTTTGAACTATTAAAGACTAAGTTTTTTGAACTATTAGAGACTAAGTTATTGGTCTATCAGAGACTAAGTGTTTGTTCATCAGAGACTAATCTTAAAGCAACCAGAGACTATCCATCAGAGAATAAATTTCCACTGACATAAGGGATGACATATGGCTAAAGACGGTGGAAATAAAGATAAGGATGGTTGTCCAATAAGGAGAGATTGGCTACCAAGGAAGCTTCAAGGAAATAAGTTATACACACACACACACACATCAAGTTGCAAGTATGAAACCTACAAAGCCGCAAGTATGAAACCTGCAAAACAGCAAGTTGAAATACTACAGAGACAACTTATAACAACTTGAAGCAAGAAGTTCATTGAAGCTGGACTAATTATGTCCAGAGAAGCCCACAAAGATAAGTTATATACTGCTGATATCTTATCTTGGGAACTCCAAGAAGATAAATGGAAGCTGGTGCAGTGAATATACACCAGAAAAGTCACAAAAACAGGTTGGCATCCAAGGGAGGCTGAATAATGAAGAAAGTTGTGTGACAGAGCTTCAAGTACCAATAAACTACAGAGATATTTTTGGTAAACAGCTCAGAATAGAAGCTTGGAGTACATGGAAGTTGTGTTTATAAATAGACATAGAGCAGCTACGGTAAATATATCTGAGAACTGAAAAACAACAAGAGGATATCTTATCTCAGATCACATATCTCTCAGAACAACATTTCCATATATATAGAGAGTTAGCAGCTTTAATTAGTTTTACAGAAAAAGAAGCAAGTTATTATAACTTGAGAAGCTGTTTTTTTTAAACAGAAGAAATTGTAAAGATTCAATTTAATTGACAATATCATTCTTTATTGTTGATTACAATTTATATCTTGCAATTTTGCTTTACTGTTTCTATTGTTGTATCATTTCAATAAAGTTTTATAACTATTCTTGGAAATTAAATTGTTCATAACAGTTTATGTCACATCCGTGTCCCAAATCGTATATTCGTGAACATGCATTCCATTTGATATTTGACATTTGCATTGTTTTTATTGCATAAACAATAATATATCAGTCCATATAGATTAAGAATACATCATTTAGAAAGCAAGCATAATTAGAACGCTTTTAAAAGGAGAGTTAGGATGTCAAAAATGCAGATTTCGTTTAAGGGGGTAATTAGCGGTTATTATGAAGCTTTTGTGCCATTTTGCAATTTCATATTAGTTGAGACCCTTAGTAGAAAAAGTAGAAATCTGCACCTACTTTTGGCTGCATTAGGCTGCTGTCTTCAAGTCAAAAAAGGAAAAAAAAAAGGGGTGGGCAGCCTTGTTTGACCAAACCAAGCACCTTGCCACCTCATGCTTGGTTTGGACTAAACAAGAAGCCACTAGAACATGAGGGACAGCCCATTTTCGGCTGGAGAACACTTAGAGAGACAGAAATCAGTAGGAACAAGAGAGAACAGGGGAGAACAAGCTGAACAGATTTTCTAGCATAGCAGATTTTTAGCATAGCAGATTTTGCTAAGTTGTGCAGTTTTTGCAGCTGATCAAGTGAGTTCTTCCCTTCCATTCTTTTGTGTTTAATAACCTGCACTTCAGTAGCATATTGGAGTTATTAGATGTTAATGAAATAGAGTTTGCATATTGATTCAGTTGGCTAGAAAAGTAGTTTGCTGCTGCACTTAGTTTCTGTTGAAATTAGCTTGCTGTTGCTGCTGAAATTAGCTTACATCATGCATC
>CM025784.1:20351859-20430286 GCA_014636745.2 Centella asiatica | reverse complement strand
ATGGTATTTGAAATGTAATTGCTGTTTATTTGTTATTCGAGTTGGGTCTTTACAGTTTAGTTTTGAAGAAAAGTTTGTAATTGTATTCAACCCCCCTTCTACAATTTCTCACACGGGATAAACACCTTTAAAGAAGATTAATGCTTGGTGTGTGACAAAGAATCTGATAATGTGATATTGACATGGAAAAGAAAAGGAAATTTGTATGTCGCAAACCTTATTTCTTCCTCTGATCAAATCACATGTCTCTATAGCAAAGCTTCAACTGATGAAAGTTGGCTTTGGCATAAGAAGCTCTCCCATTTGAATTTCAAGAACGTCAACAAACTGGTGAGAGAAGGATTGGTAGCTGGCATTCCACAATTGGAGTTTACACAAGATGGATTGTGTGATTCATGCCAGAAAGGGAAACAAAGAAGTGTATCATTCAAAAGCAAACCAGCAACATCAATCACTGACCCTTTACAGTTATTACACATGGATTTATTTGGTCAAGTGAATGTGACGTCTATCTTAAGAAATAGATATGCTTTGGTTATTGTGGATGATCACACGAGGTATACTTGGGTAAAATACCTTCATACAAAAGATAAAGCTGCTCAGTTAATAATTAATCATGTCAAGAAGATAGAAACCGAGTCAGGAAAAACAGTAAGGGTAATAAGGAGTGATAGAGGAACAGAATTCAAGAATTCCCAAGATGTTGAATTCTGCACTGAAAAAGGAATAACTCATCAATTCTCAGTTCCAAGAACCCCTCAACAAAATGGAGTTGTTAAGAGGAAAAACAGAACCCTTATTGAAGCAACAAGGACTATGTTACAAGAGGCTAAGCTTCCCATATATTTTTGGGAGGAAGCTATAAGCACTGCTTGCTTTACTCAGAATAGATCCTTGATAAACAAAGCATACAACAAAACACCTTACGAATTGATGACTGGGAGAAAACCGACTCTCAAGTTTTTACATGTGTTTGGTTGTAAATACTTTGTACTGAGAGATTCATCAGAGACAAGAGGAAAGTTTGACAATAAGTCTGATGAAGCAATCTTCTTAGGTTATTCTCTGTCAAGTAAAGCATTCAGAGTATATAATCTAAGAACAAAGGTCATTGTGGAATCAGTACAAGTTGTATTTGATGATAAAAAGATTTCAGGAATGATTGGACAAGGATTGCATGAACCTCTAAGTTTTGAGAATGAATTGGTTGCATGGGAATATCCATCAGAGATCAATGACAAACCCCAAGATAGTAATGATCCCTACATAAGTAAGGGGGAGTTAACAGTTGTGCATGAAGTACCAAGGACTAATACTCTATCAGAGACTAGAGTATTAGATGAAACACAAGAAACTGGTGACATTAGTATACCATCGGAGACTAATGGTTCACCAGGGACTAGTGTCACTGATGCACAATTAGAGATTATCTTGACACCAGAGACTATAGAAATAAACAGCTCAGGGGGAGCTAATAATGAAGAAGTCAATGGTTTAGAGGGAACAATCTCTGATCATGAAGCTAAATTAGACAACATCAATCTAGAAAATGAAGTCTCCACTTCAAGGTCAAATCTGCCACATGCAATTCCATGGTTGAGAGACCACACACCAGATTTGATTATTGGAAGTCTAGAGGATGGAGTCAAGACTAGAAGTGCAACTCAAAATGAATGCTTATATCTTAGTTTTCTTTCCAAGATTGAGACAAAGAAAATTGAGGAAGCACTTCAAGATCCTGACTGGATAATAGCCATGCAAGAGGAGTTAAACCAATTCACAAGAAACAAAGTCTGGAGACTGGTACCCAAACCAAGGAATAGATCAATTATAAGTGCCAAATGGGTCTTTAGAAATAAATTGGATGAAACTGGTACAAACACAAGAAATAAAGCAAGACTGGTTGCAAAAGGATATTCTCAAGAAGAAGGAATAGATTATGATGAAGTTTTTACACGAGTAGCAAGACTTGAAGTAATCAGAATCTTCTTGGCTTTTGCAGCCTACAAGAACTTCAAGGTGTACCAGATGGATGTCAAAAGTGCTTTCTTGAATGGAAAATTGGAAGAGGAAGTCTATGTTTGCCAACCCCCAAGTTTTGTTGACTTCAAACTTCCAAATCATGTCTACAGGTTAGACAAAACACTTTATGGCTTAAAACAAGCACCAAAAGCCTGGTATGATACTCTATCTCAATTTTTACTTGAAAACAAATTTGTTAGAGGTATCATAGATAAAAATTTATTTTATAGAAAGCAAGGCTCTGACATAATACTTGTGCAAATATATGTAGATGATATTATATTTGGTGCTACAAATGAAAAACTTTGTGAAAAATTTTCAAAACTAATGCAGTCTAGATATGAAATGAGTATGATGAGCGAATTAACATTTTTCTTAGGATTGCAAATAAAACAATCAACTGATGGAATTTTTATTAGTCAGTTCAAGTATATCAAAGACTTATTGAAAAAATATGATTTAGTTGATTGTGCATCTGCAAAAACACCCATGGCTACTGCCACTAAGCTAGATAAGGATTTAAAAGGAAAGAAAATCGTTATTACTAGCTATAGAGGCATGATAGGCTCTCTTTTATATCTAACTGCAAGTAGACCAGATATAATGTTTGCTACATGTTTATGTGCTAGATTTCAAGCTGACCCTAAAGAGTCACATTTCATTGCTGTAAAAAGAATACTCAGATATCTAAAAGGTATCCCAAACCTTGGTTTATGGTATCTCAAAGAATCTAATTTTAAACTAATTGGTTATTCAGATGCTGACTATGCAGGTTGCAAGCTTGACAGGAAAAGCACAAGTGGAAGCTGCCAACTTCTTGGAGGCAGACTTGTTTCTTGGTTTAGCAAGAAACGAAATTCAGTTTCTACTTCAACAGCAGAAGCTGAATACATCGCAGCTGGGAGTTGCTGTGCTAAGATCTTATGGATCAAAAATCAACTCCTAGACTATGGTATGTCATTATCCAAAATTCTTAGCTATTGTGATAATAGTAGTGCCATAGCTATAATAGAAAATCCAGTGCAATATTCAAGAACAAAACACATAGATATTAGATATCACTTCATAAGAGAACATGTAAGTGAAGGAAATATTGAATTGCACTGGGTTACAACTGATAAACAACTTGCAGACATATTCACAAAACCTTTGGATGAATCTACATTTACTAGATTAGTCTATGAGTTAGAGATGTTGAATTATGTCTCTAAAAATTGATTAAAATCTAAGAAAACAAGTTGTTTAGTTGTAAGAAGGTAGAATTTAATTTCTAGAATGCAGTTGTTCTTCATGGACATAATTTTAGAAGCTAGAATTTAATTTCTGGAATGTAGCTATTTTTAATTAAACAGAATTTTTGAAGCTAATAATCATTAAGTTGATTGTTGGAAATGTTTTGAAAAACAAAATTGTAGCAAGGATTATATTTTCTTAGTCACTGAAAGCTTTGGAGTAAGAGACTAACTTAGTCCCCGACAATGTTTTTAATTAGTCCCTGACTTAATTAAAAATTGAACTATCGGAGACTATCTTAGTCCCCGACAGTGTTTTTAATTAGTCCCCGGCTTAATTAAAAATTGAACTATCGGAGACTATCTTTGTCCCCGATAGTGTTTTTGATTAGTCTCTAACTTAATCAAAATGAACTATCGGAGACTAATCGGGTCTAGCCTCTTATGAGTGAACATATCAGAGATTAGGGCAATCTCCGATTGAGGGCAATCTAGTAGTTACTCATACCCATGATCGAAAACGGTTCACTATCTTTAGAATTGCAAACGTTTCTAACAATTTGATAAAAGTAAATTCAAACATCTTTGCAATTACAAACTCTTAAGCTCTGAAATTATTTTCTCTGCAAATACTCTGCAATTTAACCCTTTTCAAAGTTTCTTCAAAAGTTAACAGATCTCTTCAATGGCCGCTAAAACAGTCTGTTTCACGTTTGGAGACTTTGACATCATAAAGCTAACCATGTAGGGGTGGCTAATAAGCATGAATTTGAAGCACAGTACCACCCCTTCGTGGATTTTCTTCAGAACTCCACATTGTCATACGCCATTTATGAAGCTCCCACACAAGCCGCTGAAGTTATCACGGCTATATGGTCCACTGCTACCATCCAGGATGAGGATGCTAACTCTCCTATGGTAAGTTTGAAGCATGCTAGCTCTGTCTATAATATAGATCATACCGTAATAAATAATGCTTTACGTTTACCCATTTATGAAAACTTTGACTCTCTTGCCTCTGATGAAGAAATTTTTTCTATGTTTAAAAATTTACATTATTGTTCAGAAATTGTTTCTGTTAGGTCCATAACTCGACCCCATCTAAGGCAAGAGTGGTCATTGTTCTTTGATATAATCACTAAAGCTTTTACTTCCAAGTACAGTGGCTATGATGCTATCACTACAATCACACAACAAATTGTTTTTAGTGTGTTGTATGATAGACATCTAAAGATTGGGCTTTTAATTCTGCAAAATCTTTTGGTAAAACTTAAATCCAGTAATAAAAATAAAATTTATTATGCTAGGTTTTTGATGATGATTGCTTATTATCTAATTCCTAATCTTAATATTACTGGCATGCAAGTAGTACCAATTGTTTTGCAGAGTAAAAGAATTTTTACTAATGTGAATCATAAATCTGCAAAGGTAAAGGTTCCTTTATTATTCCCTCCTGTCATGAGATCTACTCTCATTGACAAGCTTCAAAACCTTTATTCTTTGTTATCGTTTGAGGATTCTGAGAGCCAAAACCCTATTAATCCTCCAACCACTTCACAACAACAATCCATAGCCCCCTCCACAGTTTCTCAAAAAACTGTGGTTGCAAAGACTCAAACAGCCATCACAAAGCTCCCAATCAAAAGAAAAATAATTGAGGGAGTAAGTGAGGATAAGGGAGAAAAAGAAGCTGAGGTGGCACCTCAGAGAAAGAAGAGAGTTATAACCCTTAGCCAAAAGCAATCCATTGCTTCCCAAAAGGCAATAGAGGTTATAAGGAAAAACAGTGAACTGTCAATATCCTCCCAAAAGGATGTTAACATTGAAGAAAGTTCCCAACCAGGAACACCTTGTACAAAGTCTGCACAACCTCTTGTTCACCAATAAGAGGAACCACAAAGAGAGGAAATATAAGGAAAAACAGTGAACTATCAATATCCTCCCAAAAGGATGTTAACATTGAAGAAAGTTCCCAACCAGGAACACCTTGTACAAAGTCTGCACAACCTCTTGTTCACCAATAAGAGGAACCACAAAGAGAGGAAATATATGAAAAGAGTGACACCAGGAGTGCACACACAGAGTCATCAATTGATGTTCCTCAATTTTCAATGTCTGAGGAACAACCAACACTCCATACTGTACATTCTTCTCCTCTTTCTCCCATTCTTGATTCTTTTGATATTACACATTTAAATCCTCTTGATTTTTCCCAAGAGGAGCCAATAATCTAGACAAGCTCTCAAACATATTCCATGGATAGATCCCTAGCCCCAGATACACAAAGGGAACCCCCTATCCATGCAGTCACAAGTAATTCTCCAACCCCCACTTCTGTAGGACAGAGTGCACCCATCCATATAAGTGAGGATGTGAGAATAATTAGTGAGAGTCAAGCTCCTGACCTGGAAAAAGGAGAGGATATAACCATACAAGAGAGTCAAGCTTTAGAAAGTTTGGAAAAAGGAGAGATAGAGAAGCTGGGTGCCCAACCCCAGACAAAAGGAGAGGGTGTGAGCAAGGATGAGATCCTTGAACAAAATAAACGAGAGAAATTTTCAGCAGGTGCCTTTTTACAACCTGTTGAAACCAACTCACAAGAAGCTCAAATTTCTTCTACTCTCTCCACTACAATCCAAACAAAAGAAATTGGGACCAGTTCAAGCATAGGGGATGCAACATTACATGTTCTATCAGAAATGTCCAATGCAGATTTTGAACTTTTATATGGTCTACAACAAAGACAAGACCACATTTCTGCATTGAAGACAAGGCTTGCAGATGAACCTGTGCCTGAAGAACCTATATAAGAAAATATAGATGAATGGCTTGATGCCACCTATACAAATACTTTGGAGGATGCAGCTGCCTAACTTAGGCAGGATTATGTGACCAATGTAGGGTCAACTGCAGCTGCACCATCTCTAAAGGATGTACTAGAAGAAGTAACCAAGGTGGATAAGAAACGTACAAAGTTTCACCACTTCTTGGTTACTGGGATCAATGGTGCAGTACACAAAATGGAGGAAAGGATGGAGTTGGAGACTGACAAGATACGAAGGTGCTATGAAGGACACTTGCCAAGGAGGACTATCACTGCCATTGATACACTTATCAAAGACAAGTCCAAGACTGACAGTAGACTTCAAGCCCTCGAAGCAAATATCCAACTCATGATCCACAAACAAGATAGAATGGAACAACTATTACTACAGGCAATTCCACAGTTGGCCACCTCCTCTCCACCTAAAGATGCTGATATCAAAAAGGGGGAGAGTGGTCAATCCAAACAAAATGTTCCTATACAAAAACCAAAATCTGGTCCTGTTCCAGTCCTTGATGCAGAATTGCAAGCAATGATGGACAAAATCTTAAAGAAACATTCTGATCTTCAAGTTGCAACAACAAAGTCAACAACAACATCACAACTTCCATCAACAACAACAACAACAACAACAACAACAACATCTCCTCCTTCCACTACACAAGCCCCAAACCAAAAGGACAAAGGCAAGGGAGTCATGGTTGAGGAACCAAAGAAGCAAACCACTACTCAACCAGGACAGCCCAAGCTACTGGGGGATGCCATGAAGACTGCTCACTTTCCTACTCCAGTTGAACTGATAGTGGATGGGAAAGTGGAGTTGGTCTATCCTCAAGAGCAGAAACTGATAGAAACTGATGCTCTATTAGCTCAAAAACTACAAGAGGAGGAGGACATGGCAGCAGCTAGGGAGGAGGAGGAGGCAAAGAAGAAGAAAATCTCTATAAGGAGATCAAGTGCACAGAAAGCAGCCATCACCAAGAAGAAAATAAGGAGATGGAAGAGGCTGAAAAGAAATCAAGAAGAAAAAACTTTGGTCCAGGAATCTGCAAAGAAACCTGTGATCAAAGCACCTATTAAGAAGCCTACCTCTCAAGAATTTCCAAGGCCAACCGAGACTGCCTTAGTGGCTGTAAGTGGACCAACAAAGCCACGAACAGTTCCATCAAGGAAGTTTTACAAGGTTGAAATGGCTAGTACAGAAGAAATCATCAAAGCTCTGAAGAAAAGTACAAAGAAAATTGATCTGATCAAGGGTAAGAATAACAAAGAACTCCTTCATGTCTTTTTAAAAGATGGAGAGTCTTTGAAAATCTGGAGTGGTTGCTGACTGTTGTGCTTGAGACTTCTGATCTCAACATGGATCTTCGAAACCAGATTCAGAAGGTGATGAAGGTGAAGCATAAGGTGGACACAGTGCCAGAAGCTAATCCTAAACCTCTTGGATTATGGTATGAGACTTTCCATGGAGAGAAAGTCTTCCTCAACTACAATAGAGATATCAACAGTGTCACTGAGAGACATATAGAAGGATTTATCAGTCTACTCAAAGATACAGAAGAAGAAACTAAACTAATCCTGAAAAAGTTGTTGATAGACAGACTGGAGTTGCTGAGGAAAAATAGAAGGTGAACTGTTGTGTTGGAAGGTACGTTGTTTGTTGAAATAAGTTTTTTTTTTTTAAGCCAGACTTATAGGATTTAAACCTGAGTCTTGGTGGAAGCTGAATGACAGATCAAAGATCATAATTCAAATACATTTGTAGTTAGTAATTCTTTATTCTTTATTCTAAATAATACTTGTAATTTTGAGTTTTGACATCATCATCAACTTTGAAATTATGCTTATCATTTTGATATTCATAATTAGGGGGATATTGTTAGGTTTTATAATATTTGATGATGATTGTTCTTAGATTACTTAGATATACAAATGTATAGAAAGTGTTAATTATTAACACTGAACTTTTGTAGCCAATAGTTATCTCTTTGATTGTAATTATTCATTCTTTGGAAATAGATAGATTCATTATTTATTTGTAAGTAACTGCTGAAAAGTTGTATCAAAAATTCAGCAAGTCAAAGTGTGTATTTGATCCATTGGAGTTTACAAAAAGGCTTATCGGAGACTAAGGAAAACTTGTCAAAGACTAAAAATTTTATTTATCAGAGACTAAGTTTTACCTGTCAAAGACTAAATCTTACGTCATCGGAGACTAAGTCTAAAAGTATCAGACACTAAGCTGACGTCATTCGAGATTAAGTCTTAAAGTATCGGAGACTAAATAACTCTATCGGAGACTACGCAATCTGACGTCATCAGGGACTAAAAGACCAGAGACTAGTGATGACGTCATCAGAGACTAAAGATGAAGCGTCAAGGACTAAGTCGTGATTTATTCTCTGAGAGATACAGAGTTCGAATTGAATAAGGAATGTCTTCCGCATAAAGCAGAATATTATTGAAGACGTAGCTAGTAAGGAAACAAGCCAGAAATCTGTTCTAAATCAAAAAGGAAAAATTGTGTTTAATTTGAATAAGGAAGTTGAATCATTATTGATTTAGAATAGAAACTGAGTAATTCAGTTTTAGAGAAGCTGTAATTAGGTTTACAGAGAATTGTAATTCGAAACTGTATAGAATTCATAGTTTTGTATCTTTACTATACAGAAAAGAAAAAAAGCTGACGATCATATTGTTGTGATTGTTAGAATTTGTAATCAATTGTTAAAACAATAAAAAGAAATTGTTTATAAATTAATTTGAGTTCTTGTTCTTTATATTCCGCAAAAAAAGTTAATTTCTTAAAGAACAAGTAATCGAAAAGAATTCAAAGAACTTGTATTCAACCCCCCCCCCCCCCCCCCCCACCCCCCACCCCCTAATTTTACAAGTTCTCGGCTATCTCACTGGGAAAACTATTAGATAAATATAATTAATAATTTTTTTACTTGTAAGTTAGTTCCCAAATGGGTTCACTTTTAATCAATTCAATTCACACACCGTTCTCGTAAATTAATAAAGAGCAACATTTCAAAAAATAATTTAGTATTTTTACAAAAGTCTATAATTAAAAATATATATTATGTTAAAATTTCAATAAAATAAACTTTTTATCATATGAAAATATTATTAAACTTTTATCACAATTTGAATTTTAAGATTTTATAATTTAGTATAAACAAATAAAATATTGTTATGTTTATGGAAAGTTGGGAGTATATAGTATAGAATGATAGATTTTTAAGTTGATGGACTCTTCGAACATCTGCACATACAGAAATTCTCATCATCCCGGCCTACTAGGTGCTTGTTCAGTTGATATCCACTTATTTAGAAATTTTAATATTTTAAAAAGTGATAATTTATAAATTTATTTGGTTGACATTTTAAAAATAATAATAAGGGAATTGAAACTTTCTTAGGAAATAGAAGTTTTCACATAACATGAAAATTTAATTACCAACCACCCTTAGTAAGCTATACTTCTCGTATCATTAATTTAAAAAATGACAAAACTATCCCACAAAATTAATAATTGTGAAGGATATAATAGTAAATTGAAGTATATTACATGGGGAGTATATAGTTGAACCAAACATAATGTAGGAAATAAATTTCTGGGAAATGCAATTTTATTTATGTCAACTAAATGTGATAATAATACTTTTTATAAATTTTTTGAAGGATTTAGATAAAAAACAAAAAAGACACCTTCTAATAAAAATTCATATGAACCAAACAAACACCAGGAGTCAAGAACAACACCACAAGAGGTTAAAGGGATTGAGATATATATTATCCTCTAACAGGAGTAACTAAAAATTTGTTGCATCAAATTTCTTTCTTTTATTGTTTTTTGTTCTCATGTATTAAATAATTTAAATTCTACCTAACAACCTCTATAAATTTGATACAAGAGATGTTATACATTTATCACGAAAGAAGTGGTAGAAGAGTAATCACTTAATCTAATCTGACTTGTTAGCAATAGCTGATTGAGTGATTGGGATATTTCTAATTCTAAGGTTGTTTAGTACTCCATCCACTCTAAAAACAAAAAAAAAAAAAAAAAAAGAAAAAAAAAAGTAACATTTGGAAAAAAAATGTAATATTTGTATAACTTTTTAACTATAATGTCATATTTATTAAAATTTGTTATTACAATCTTCTTATATAATTTTTAATTAAACATTTATAAAAAATTTAATGAGAAAAACTTATTAATACTACATGTAATTTTTATTTAAATATGTAAAATTAAAATTAGGCAAAAGTTTGAATGTTGTTTTTTTTAGAAAGGAGGGAGTATAAAAATACATGGATTGTAATTTGTAATTCTTTGCAAATCACTTGGCTAATTACATAACTGGTGTATCTACTGATGTACACTTGATATCATAATTTACCGTTATTAGTAAAAATAAGTAAAGCATACCTACAAATGATTAACTTAAATATTCGGAGTATTTTCTTAGTACAATAATTTCGGAGAATTTTCTTAGTTCACTTGGTCGACGTTCGAACCTTCGCCCAGATTCAACAAAGTAGCAAATGGCCACCAGATCACAGGGAACAATAATTTTAAGATATACAATGAACAGTGACAGTTGACGCATGAATTATATCTAACTCTATTCACTTACACTTTGCTTATGAGAAAAAGAAAAAAGAAAAAGAATTGAATGGAAAATTTAAGTTTTCTTTTTCGTTCATAATACTTGTGAGTTTTTCATTAAAAGAAAAGAACAAGATTTGATTGAAAAATTTACTCATTTATCCTTCTAAAATTTATCCTTCAAAAATGGCTAAATTTAGATGGAAAATTAAATCAAATGAAACTAAAATTTTGAAATACGTTGAATACCCATAATTATAAATATAACAAAAATAAATAAGAAAGAGTATAAAATAGTAAACGCTTTTTAAAATTAAATTTTCTTTTCTATTCTCTTCAAAATTCACAAGCAACTCAAATGAAACTGATTGAGAATTCTATTTTTTTTTTCTTTTAAAATTAATCTTTCCATTCTTTTCTTTTCTATTAGACACTCACAAGCAAAGCGTTAGGAATTAGCAAGCTCGGAAAAATCTCGTGTCCTCGTCTCCAGGAAATGGATCCAAGTCTATTTACTTTAACAAGTAAACAATTTGATATAATTTCGAGAAGACACTTATCAAGAGGGATAATTATTATTGTTGTTCCTTAGCCTAAAGTGGTGACACTTATGATCACCATTTATAACCAAAAAGAGGGGGAAAAAAAGGATTAAAGTTTATCTCACATTATAAAACTACCAATGAAGGGTATTATTTCTCCAAGTTTGAAACTGAAAAAGGGTTATCAATAATGGGCTACTGATCATATTACTCCTTTTCATGATCTTCATGAAAATGGATTGCTTCAAAGTCTTGATCTATCTTTCTAATGGTGGGAATTCACAAATATATCAAATAGATGAATGTCCCATGTTCATAACTTCCGGTTTAACCTCTGTCTAAAGATAAAATTCTACTTTTGTCTTCGTTTTTGTTAACATAATGATTTTGACAAATAATTGTCTTCTGCCATAACAAAAAGAATGATCATGTTAAAATGTCTCAGAGAAGTGGCTAGAGCATTAAGATTTCAAGCACATCTTCATAATTATTTACATAGTTCTGCAAGTTAATCAAAAACTCCTAATAATATGCATTTTGGGTTGGTCTTAACTGGTAAGTTGGTATATATTGCAGCAGTACGTAGTGCAGTCTAGTTTGTGCACTTAGGAGTTGTGGCTTCAAGTAGATCTCATAATAATAATTTCTGTTTTAGTTTTTAAAATCCTGCTAAAGATTTTGTTGCCTTATGGATGCATTTAATGCTGTACTGATCACAGTTCCTCATACTGATTGACCTTAGTCAGTAACCTAAATCATTCGTGCAGCTCGTCGCGGATACAGATCTCGGTCCTCTCAAGTTCTTTCTGAGCTTGGAAATTGCAGGGTCAAATAAGGGCACTTCCATGAATCAGGAGGACATTCCATGGAAGCCATCTAAACTTTCTTCTTTTTTTAATATGGCGAACTCCCTTAAACGACTAACTAAATTCTCACTCTATGGGTAGAGGTTTGATTCTTGAGAAAGTGTTTTTATCACTTGAACTAACTACAACTTCAAAATCATCTAAACTTCTTGTGCCTATTGGACATAATCCAAGTTTTTCAAACAAAGAAGCTGGAGGATTGATCTATCTCCCACTATAACTAAGCCTGATATCTGTTTTATTCAAGATGTAGCCTCCAAATCCTTAGCTGAAGCTGATTGCAAGATTTTGGTATCAACCTTGTCAGATTACATCACTTGTATATTCTCACTCATATTTTCTTGTTTATAATGTTCTTAAGCCATAAGCTTTCACTCATCACAATGCCAAAGGAATTTTTAACATCTTACAGCCTCATTTGTATGATTGTCAATAGCTTCATATATCAAGGGCAGTATTGTAATCTCCTTTTTAGCGAGATTTTCAGTCAAAGTAGTTGACTTTTTTGTCAGAAATTTTAGAGTAAAGAACTTCATTTTTACCCCCTCTCTCTCTCTCTCTCTCTCTCTCCCCGACATGTGAAATTGTTTTTGGTTGCTTTGTATATATCTCCTTGTAACGATTCAGTTGATTGAGTGAGATTTATTCTTCTTCCCTATCATTTAAGCCTGTAACATGTTTGGAATCCTAAAATTCATGTTACCTTACTGCCAAATGATCAGGCATGTGATATCAACAGGCTCCTTTCACTTTTTTTTTAAGCTTTGTTTCATGACTCACGTGCTTGTTCACGTGATACCCGAGATCAAAGGTACTCATAAAGTTCAAACTTTTTGACTATCCCAGCAAGTTGGTACCACCAGTTCTTATTTACTCTAAGCAAAGTACCAATCATCAATAAGAGTTTGACAATGAACACAAATAAAGCATCTACAAGAATGTGACAATACACATCACCAAATAAGTTAAGAACGAAGACATTTACTTTGAATTGAATTAAAGGGAATGAGGGCATTTTACTAATTTACTTGGGGGAATACAAAAGGGAAAGAAAGGGCAAGCAGGTAATATCCACAACACATCATAATCAAATAAATTGTAAAAATGTTGATATAAGAAACTATTCACCCCAAACCATTCCTAGTAGAACAATAAATTACATCCCTAACGACACCGTCCCAAAGAAAGGAAAGTAATAAAGCTACAAAGTGGAAAAATACACACCCCATGTTTTTTTATTTTTTATTTTTTCACTTTTCTCCATTTGCAACTCAAATAATAGTAGTTTTGAGCAAAATGATAGAATGTGAAATACAATTTTTTCTGATCTTTCTTCATTTGCAGTGTTATCTAACTAATATCATGTTTGTTTTTGAGTCCCACTACAATCTTCAACTTACGAGTCAACGGTGATGTCCTTGATAGAGCTAGAATCGACCATGGGAGGACCAGAATGTCGTCTTGCACCAACTGTAGAAGATGAAAATGAGAGCCGTTTCTTTACAGAACCCACCGATGATGGCTTCTCCGGTGTCCCATTCTTTTCGAATCCTAATGGACTTGGTAGTCGGGACCTAGCTTTGGCGGATTGTGTTGTCGCCATGTAACTTGGAACTGCAGGCGAGCTGGCAAGGCTTTCATCGTCTCCCACTGATGAACCAGCAACGCTATGTCTCCGCCACCGCTCTGATTGAACGCTTCGCATGCTCCTTGAATCATCTTCTGTGCCACAGCCACTCCCCCTAGGACTTGGTGGCCTCATTTTCCCGCCAAAGGATGCTGAGGACGGTGCCTTAGAGGGGGGAGTGGATGGTGACTGGCGACTACGAGACCTAGTAGGCTTCAGGCCTGCTGGTGAGAGCTTATTATCAGGGTTGAAATCATGTCGAGGATATGTTTTTCCGACTTCTCCGGTAGAAATGGCATGGCTTGTTGCGGTCTTCACAGACACATGGTCGCTATTAAGTTCTCTGTCGAATGTGCTTCTGCTTTCCCATGGCCGAGATGCCATCCATCTCTCTAACCAACTCCATCCCCAGTGGGGATTATTTGGATCCATAAATGTTGGATTTGCGGATTTAGATGAATTTCTCCACGTTTGCTGTTAAAAAAGAAATATATTATGCAATTTAATTTTAAAAAAGTATCTCCACTAAAACAATTACATGAGGTAAATACATTTCACCTTTAAACATACTACACATGTCAAACATGAATGGACCTTAAAGTCATGCCTATATATCATATTTACTAATTTGCTAATCCGAAACTGGTGACAAGATTTAACTATATAAGAAATATAAATGTACATGAAGATAAAGGAAACCAACGGAGGAAGGTGAAAAAAAAAAACAGAAGTTTATACAGATTGTGTAGATTTTGACATAATTTGTATTCCTATTTTTTAAACAGCCAATGAACAAGTAGGTGAAAAGTTCACCATCTTCTCCACTAGATAAGTAAATAACTGTAGCAATCACAGGTAATGGGATTACAAACCTGATGGGAGTATGCATAAGCCAATGCCCTTTCCCTTCTGATTGCGGCCTCCTGCTTGTTCTGCAGGTTTGCTTCTACTTGTTCTTTCGATTGCGCACTATCATTCCAATCCTCTCCAATCTATTGTAAAATTGCCAAAAGATTAGCCCCTTATACCAAAGGAAAGATATAAATACAACATAAAAACATAAATATTGAAGCCAGTTGTTTTTGTTCATTTGTTGTATTAGCATGTGTTTATATGTTTGGCAAAAGCAACAAAAGAGAGAACTCTTAGTCACTGAAATAACTTACGAAAGAAGAAGAGAAGCACATGAAGCTTCTTTCTTTCCTGTTTTTTGCTAAATCGAAGCACATGAAGCTTCAAATGTCAAATTTTCATTCTAAGAAAGCTAAAGATAGAAATTCTAAGCAAGGGAGAGCATGGTATCACCAGGTTACTGTAGAAAATTTATCTTAGAAAACTTTAGCTATCCTCCAAAATCATCAGAATTTGTCACCATCAATGATCAGGTAAAAGTGGGTACCTAATCAGTTATAGTCCGGGTAATGTGAAAACACTCGGGGAAACAAAGACACGAACAAACAACTGAACAAAAAAAACTAGATTAAAAGATTTTTGGATCTTGTTCTGATCTGAAAAGAAGTTGGAACTAATTCAACCATGGTTATTAGGAAAATTCGAAAAAGATTTGCTTTGAAATTATATGAATTAAGCATGGACGTAATAGCAGACGAAAGGAGGCAATCAAATGTATACACACATTCACGAACTTAACAAAACTGAAATGTGGAAAAGGCAACTCACAGAAGATCTCAATCTCTCAACCTCCTTTTCATGTTTCTGTAGCAGCTGTCTCTGAAGAGCCTGGTTCTCCTCTGACATTCTGAGCCTCCTTGTTCGAACCTGAGACTGCACACGAGCTAGAGTTTGCATGCATCTTAAAGTGGTCATTGATTGCCGTTTGACTGATTGCCCTTGAATCAAAGATTTCAACCTCACTAGCCCTCTCAAAGCCCTCAACGCCCTCTTTGCCTGCAAGACATAAACCCCAAAGAAGCAACTATGTCATATATAAAATTCATGGTCATAGATATCCTTTTACCAGGAGATTAAGGGTATGATTCATCAAAAGAAGCCTTTTATCTTCCAAAAATTATACTAATGCTTGAGATATTTTCTCATAAGTGGTACAGCATAAATCATCAGATATTAAGGAATTACTGAAGCAGATCTACACTGCTTGAGATCTAAACTCAGCACAAAACTGTGAACTTTGCATTTTTACCAATCTTAGACTAAACATGGGAACGCAATGAACAGGAAAAAGGTTGCTCACCGTAAACTTAGTAGGATAAAAAAGATTCTACAAAAAATCACCAGAAAGAGAAAAACAAAAAAATACAATAGAAAAAGACTACCACAACAAAACTGAAAGAAAGGAGAATTTTTTACCAAGTATCCGCGGAACGCTGTTTGAATCTTGATAGCTGCAATTTCTTCGTTGGATTTACCAGAGTAGCGAGCAGCACTTGTGAGCCGGACAACTTCTGCAGCAGCTTGAGCAGCTGCAACTGCTGCTTCTGCGGCCACTGCGGTGGCCAATGCAACAGAATAAGCATGCTTGCTCTGCTCATTCTCTGCTTCTGTCAATTTCACCTCCTCTGCAGAAGGAGGATGGTCAGGGATCACCAATTCAGTTTCTACGGGTGGAAAGTTCGTATCCAAACTTCTCTGTTTCCCAAACCATCTTTTCTTCAATTTGTGGGGTTTCTGTTAAATAAAATAGGGAAAAAAAAAAGGACCAATTCATCATACAAAATGTTTAGATGCACCAGGAAGGATGGTTAAGTACACTGACAAGCTTATGAATAACATATAAAAAAGAAAAAAAAAAGATTTACACCTTCTCTTTCTTTTCCTTTGCTTCAGGACTGAAAGCCTTCTTCACTGCAGAGAGCCAGCCCCCTTTCTTCCCCATTTCCTAATCAATTCATCTAGGGAAAACCAAAAAGGACAATGGCATAAATTATAAACCCCAGATCAAATTGAAATACACAATTTATCAAAGACAGCAAATATCCAAATACATTAATGAGATGGGCCATTGAAATTAATATAGATACCAACATGAACAGTAAATTTTATTAATTGCTTGCTGAGAGTTTATATTAGTACCTTCCAGCCAAACTTTTTACAATTTTGAATTCACAGATCTACATTAAATGTAGCCCTTTCCTAACATGTCTTGCAAATGTAGGTAAAAATGGCAAGAGATAACTGAACTTATTGTCAATACATCAATAAAGCATGAAACTTTTATACCCATTATCATATCCAATTCACAAGACTTGAACAGATGCCATAATTGCCAAATGATGACATCACGAAAACTTCAATATTAACACTTTCTTCCAAATTACTTATGATTCTTACAAACATACATATCCTTAAAGGCACACAATACAGAAAGAATATGAATGAACTTTAATTATCATCAATTTAAGTGATACATAATGGTAATGTCAAATGTATCCATTTTGAAAACAAACCAAAAAATATAATATCATTGACAACCCATTATTGAACCCAAAAAATAGTGCAAAACTTGGATTACCCACATGTTGAAAACATCAGATCTTTACAAAAAAAAAAAATGTAAACCCAAGTCAGTTATCCAAATATGGAAACCAATGCAAATACCCACAACATAAAATAGAGAGATTATGAAGAAAAAAAGATTAAATTTAGCATTTTTATGCAAAGGTGACGCTAGTACCTGCAATTAATTAAGATTTAGAAGATCTGGGGGTCGTTCAAACAAGAGAATATCAAAGGGTCATGAGGGAGAAAGAGAGAGAGAGAGAGAGAGAGAGAGAGAGAGAGAGAGAGGAGACAGCGGATCTTGCCAAAGAAGAGTTGGAAGCTTGAGATTATTGTGAAGGCAAAGAGTAACGGAAGGGAAGGGTATTTTCGGTGTTGAAAAATTATTTGGGTATGGCAGGGGTAGGTGGGGTACATGACTTGAAGTTGTCCCCATCCTATAAGAACAAAGAACAACTAACAAACCTCTCTGTCTTTTCAGTTGTGAGATTTCATTAACGGAAACTTGATTAATGAATTATTAAATGTTACTGTTAATCCTTAATTTAATGTTGTCACAAAGCGTAACGGCGTGGAAGACCACATGACCACATCCATTCAATTATATGCATCAAAAGTTACAACTTGCATCAATATTTTTACCAAGATAAACATAAGAAAAAAAAACTTTATCCGTTCAAAATTATTTATCGTATTTTACTTTTTTCTGATCAACTTAATTAAATTTAAGATATGTACTTCTGAATTTTTATTTGAGAAGGGAACTGAAAAATATATAGGCGCAGTACATGAACATGTGTTAGAAGTTGTGCAACAATAGGCTATTTAGCTTAAAAATAAAGTAGATTGCAGTAACAAAGTTTGTCCCTTATATACATCCCTTGGGAGAATTGACACGAGGTTCCTTTAATCTATTTTTATTTGTCATTCCAAAAGTTTATATGAAATGATATCAATATAATCATATTTTTATAATTATTGTTGATGTAAAGTTATTTTATATAATATATAAGTACTAGTTACGGAGCTTGTTCACATGTCATGTATATTTTACTAATAATTTTTTTTAACATTTTGATTTCTGTGTGTTTTTAAAGAAAAATTTAATACATTTTAGATGTTATATAGTATTTTAGAGTATTTTTTAAAATTATTTTTTCTTAAGTGTATAGACAATATATTTTAGAATTATTTTTGTTCATTTTTATTTTTTGTGCATATGACGTATGTTTGTTTTTATTTTTATTTTTAAGACTGAGTTAATGAATTTTTGTTGGTTTTGTTTTGATTTTATGGTTTTATAAGTTTTTCCTATTGTTGTATGGTTTTAAATTAATAAATTATACTTATTTTTAGGGTTAGTTTTTATTGTGAGTTTTTATCCTTTTTTTCTAACCCCTATTTTTTTTTTTTGTTTTGCACCTTTTTCTAGGATAAGTTTTTCCAGCGAATTTTTACCATGTTTTTTTTCTTTCACCATACTCACATACATTTCATTTTGTGCCTTTACTCCTTGCCTTTTTCTTTGAGTGAGTTTTTAGAATGAGTTTTTATTGTAAATTTTTACGGTATTTTTTTTCTTTTACCATATGTGTATACCTCCATTTCGTATCTTACTCGTTTATTATATATGTATATATAGTTTTTAAATTAATATTATAAATCTTATATACTCTCATTGTCTGAAATGAAATGTATTCGTTTAATTTCATGGTTAAATTAGCCAACTTTTACTTTAAAATTAGTTAAATATATTAACATTTCAACTATTATAAAAAATGAGTTTTGTAATTAATTTTATAAATCTTTTTGTGATTGTAATTTTATCGATTATATATTTATAAAATAGTAATAGTCTTAATTTTAAATTAAGATGTTTATTATGAGACAAAAAAATAATATATTAATATAGAAGAATATGAGTAAAATATCTTATTGAATTGAATTACTCCATCTAATTCACTTGTACTAAATTAGATTTGATTTAAGTTGTCGTTCAATCAAAGTTGCTAGCCATGTACCGTACAAAAGCACGAGTTTGATAAAAAAGATTATGATATATTTATCTAAATATTTGTTATACTTTTATAATTGTAATCGATAATTAAAATAAAATTATAACTTAAAATATCTAATAATTATACATTAATTTTAACTTTCTTTAATGAAATGAACTATAATATTTATGGTTAACTTGATCTCATGATTTATTAAGATTTAATATTGATTAACACATTAAATCATATAAAAAACTTATATACTAAATTTTATTGAAGCAATATTGCAAGTTGAATCTATAATTGGATAAAACAAAAGAGTAAAACTAATTTTATATTTTGTAAATATTAAATATAGCATCTATCAAATAGTTTCAGTTAATGGGAAAAGATATAAAATATTGTACACCAACTTAACTAAAAATTTGTGGTAATCTGAAAAACTTTGAATATGTTCTTTCTTTTCTTGCATGATATTCATTAAAAAATTTATTATCAAATATTGTTCTTTTTTCAGAACGGATGAAGTAATATAAAATTGTCAAACGTAAATTCTAGATTCTACAATAAAAGAAAAATTTTAACATAGTGATATGTGTCAAAATAAAGAGTCCTAAAATTAATAAATGCTAGTTAAGTATTAATGGACTATCGTAATGGCACCCAAGAATCCCATAATCGCAAATGGGTCTACATTCAATAAATTTAAGATAAGACAGAGATAATAAATGGATAAAGATGCTTTTTTGAGTCTTTATCAAAAAGATGGTAGAAATAGGGGTGGAAACCTCCTGAACCACAAAATCATAATCCAAGAAGGACTTGATATAATAATCCAAGAAGGACTTGATATGATGATCCAAGAAGCACTTGATATGTTGGACTTGATATCATGACCCATATGTGTATAAATATAGGTCAGACAACACATGACCAGGTACGCTGTGATTTACATACAATATTTACTTATCACCACAAAAGCTAAGGCTAACAAATACACCCGAGGGTTTTCTAAAGGGCTGAACCCCACGGATCTTGGAAGATTTTCTTTTGCAGGTAGAGAAGAGCATTAAGTTTGCGGTCCAAGTTGACACGACCCGGAATTTTATTTTCTTAAATAATAGAAATAAAATGTTTATGAGATGTTTTTCCTTTGAGGTATGAGGTATGAATTTTAAATGCTTGAGTATCATGTCCATGTGATGTCCAAAATTTAATGATATCAATTTCCTTTGTAAAATCATCCAAGGAATTTGAATACATTAATCTCAGAATCTTGTATGAGATTAATTTAATCAAGCATGAATAAAGATCGATGTTATGGAATATGAGTATGGAGGTTAGCAAGTTTCATTAAAAACAATTTGAATGGCTTACGTAAGGGAAATGATCTCTTATGTACATATGATGTTTGGGGTAAGAAACTTTGTGTTTATTGGTTAAGTCCCCTGAAGGATTTAAGAGTTTAAGAATGATGACATCATTGTGTACATATGTTAATTTGGTTAATAAGCTGCTTGTGTGTCATCAGTGGATTAAGCGTATGTGCATGAAGGACAACAGGCTTATTACATGCTTAGCTACTAAGAATCATGATGAGTAGCCGTTTAACCGCTCAGATTAACCAATCACTTTATTTCAAGGCTTAATCTCAGCCTACTATAAATACCTCATTCGGAGGTAACATTTCAGTCTCTTTCGAAAGATTTTCTCTTCCAAAGTTCTTCTTTAAACCTACCATCTCCATATAATTTCAAGTTCTTTCTTTGGACAGTTCCAATTCAGACAAGCTTTAATTCCTACCATAAACCCAAGAGGTAAGAATCTTATGTTCTTTTCTGTTTTTCTTCGTGCATAGCATCCGAGAATATTAGCTGTGTATGCTAAGTCTTCAAGAGAGAATAAAGCTTTTAAAGAATATGTTGTTTTATGAAAAGAAGCTTATGCACCACAGAAAGGATGATTATGCATCCTAAATTTGAGTTTGTACATTCTGTTCATCAGTTTTAAAACACCATGCTTGAGCCTTGTCAACTTGAGTTTTGAAGCCTAAACTGTGTCTGCGAGTTTTAGTAGACCCCAAGAAATGTTGTGTTGTGTCACTGAATAGATGATGAGAGTTGACCTAAGTGTGGTTATGGTTGAGAACACCACCCATGGAGGAGTGAGGAAGACGACCCTGTATCTGAGACGAGTTCCAACTTAGTCTCTGATGGGTTGGAGTTAGTCTCCGATGAGTTAATGTTAGTCTCTGATGAGATGTTGTTAGTCTCTCATGAGTTAATGTTAGTCTCTGATGAGATGTTGTTAGTCTCTGATGAGTTAATGTTAGTCTCTGATGAGATGTTGTTAGTCTCTGATGAGTTAATGTTAGTCTCTGATGAGTTAATATTAGTCTTTGATGAGATGTTCTTTAGTCTCCGATGCTTTAAAAATCTTAGTCTCGGATGACGTTAGCCTTAGTCTCTGATGAATTAAGATGATGTCATCAGTCTCTGATGAGTTATTTAGTCTCGGATGACGTCAGCCTTAGTTTCCGACAGGCTAAAGTTTAGTCCCCGATGATGTCATCCGTAGTCTTCGACGGGAAAAAAAAATTCTTAGTCTTCGATGAAGGAATTCTTAGTGTCCGATGGAGGAAATTCCTAGTATTTGATGGGTAAAATATGTTAGTCTCTGATGGCTAAATTATTCCCCGATGATCAGAACTCATTCTCCTAATGGATGTGTAATGGTCTGAAAATCCCTCAGGCTTATTTAAAATGGAAAATCTTTCTTTTTTCCGATGCAACAATGATTGCATTAAAAGTCAAGAGAATAAAAATGCTCGGACATCACAGACATCACATTTGTACATACTCACATTTATATTCTAAGCATAGATTCTCATGCTATGTCAACATGTATATTTTTCAGAGGTATTTCACCAAGGAAGTGAATTAGATTTAGCTTAGCTAAGGACAAAGGCAAGTATATTCTCATTCCTATGCTTATTTCAGTGCATGGTCAATTGATTCGACATGCGTATAAGGTTATGACTTTTATGTCTTGATTTCTTTATGAATCAGTATGCTATGCTTTAATTTCCGCTAGCATGATATGAATGAAAGTGCATGGATATAATTGAGCTTTGATTTATCAGTTATTTTTCTTTATCTTATATCTGTGCTAATGTGTGAGAATATTTTCACTTGGGCATTGAACAAGTGCTTATGTTAGTCTTAAGAGGAAGGATGATGTACGTAGTTTGCGAGAACCTCCTTTAAGCTAAATAAGACATGCAAGATGTTTAAGAAAGGAAAGAAGGAAGAGTTTGTAACTTCAAAGTCAAGGATATTTTTCTAAAGTGTTAGAGGTTTTGACATTGAATCTGTCATACCTCACAAACAGTTTGAACCCTTGTTGTGCTTCAAACCCACCATACAAGAGTATATACTTGCTGAGCGTAAATTGTTCATCCTTACTATTGTTAAATGTTTTGCAGGTGATCAAGTAAAGGTAAGATGTACATGCATAAGGTCATTACGAGTTAACTGTGGATAGTGATGAGGAGAAGCAGAGGATTGAAGATGTAAGAGCACAATTGTAGTGCTAAGTTTGTTAGACCTACGGGTCTCAACTTCTTGTAAGAATGATAATTAAAGCTGTTGTAATAGCTTAGTTTCCATTGCAAGTTTTGTACTCTGATTAATTGTAAGGATGTACTATTAATCACTTTAGTACATAAGGGTTGTGTGGATGTGTTGTTGTTTGTTTTCTTCCCCTGACGGCCCGGGTCCCGTGTGGGATTTTTGGGGTCGTCACACAAGTTCTTCAATAGTTAGGGTATTCCACAACCCAAATTCTAGGTACGTAAATTTGACGTATCAGATTAGCGCAGTCTATGGGAACCCGAACAAAAAGTCATGGTGAATACTCGGTCAATTGCTAGTGAAAGAGAAGGTGTATCCTTCCTAGAAAGATAGCTGGGCATGCCTCCCCAACAGGAACAAGAGGTACAACTAAATCAAGGTGGAGAGAGAATTATCTCTCAGCCAGCACATGAAGAGATAGAGCGCCAGGGAAGATCTCTAAGAGGGACGCAAAGAAACCTTGCTGGGGAAGCGCAGAGGACCCATAGTGGTCCTTAGGATGCCAATTCCGAATCTGAGGACGAACGTAGACATCCGTGAGAACTACGCCACAGTATGGTAAGATTAAGGTCAACTGGTTGGGACCCTACCCCTCAGGAAGATCTAAGGGGAAGGCTCCTGAGAAGAGAAGAGCGAAGAAGTCAGCCACCCTTGGAAAGATATGAAAATCTTAGGGCGAGTCTTATACAGTTGCAGAATAGAGTGGAAGAGTATGAAAGGGGCCGTGAGAGGGAACCCTCAATAAATTCCCGACCTCAACAGGGTAATGATGCCGAGGAAGCCATAAAAAGAGAGGTGCAACGCCGATTGGAACAGAGACTAGCAAATCAGGGATATCGTGAGCCCACAGTTGTCCCCGAGATAGGCATCTTTGCTCAACCCGCGAATACATCCACAACAATTTACAGGGCAATCTCCCCACTCTTTATTAAAGCTATTATGGATGAACCACTCCCAGATAGCTTTAAAATGCCCTTAGTTAAAAAATATGACGACATGGGTGATCCCACCAGTCATGTGCAACAATTTGAGGCAACACTTTTACTCATGAACCCGTCGGATGCTATTAAGTGTAAAGTGTTTCCACAAACGTTGAAAGGGCCGGCTCAGGAATGGTACAAGCAAGTTCCCCCGGCATCGATTAGTTCCCTTGCACAAATTGCTCAAGTATTTGTCAACTAATTTATCAGGGGAAAGATGCATGGGAAAAGCTCAGCCTCCCTGATGAATATGCGATAAAGAAAAGGCGAAAGCCTTAGGGACTATGTCTCTCGATTCACTAAGGAGGCCTTAAAAGTCCCGAGTCTAGATCAATCTGTTGCCATTGTGGCATTAACTGACAGGATGACCAATGAACATCTGAATATGAGTTTGGCTAACAAGCCTCCCACTTCAATGAATGAACTACAAGGCCGAGCTAGAAAATATATGGCGGTGGAGGAGTCGTTCGTCAGAGAAGTTGGAAAGAAGGATGATAAAAAGTGAGGAATGGAGGAGGTAAAAATCCTGGATTCAACAAAAAAAGCTAAAGGGGAGACTTCTTTCCCAAAGGAAATCACAAGCCAAAGGTTCAATGAATACACCACATTGACCCAGCCAAGAAGCCAAATATTGATGGAGATTGCCTCAAAGCCATATGTTCGATGGCCGAAGCCGTTAAGGACTGATCCATCAAAAAGGGACTCTTCTCAATATTGTCAATTTCATAAAAATCATGGTCATGACACCAATGACTGCATGCAGCTGAAGGATGAGATAAAATTTCTCATAAGAAGGGGAAATTGACCCGATATGTACAAAGATAGCATCCTGAACCTCGAAGAGAGAGAGAGAAAGAGAAAGGCGAGAAAGCCCATAAAATCAAGTAAGTTATCAGGGTAAAAGCTAGAGATGTGGTTGCCAATTTGCCCCGCTAAAATAGATAAGTTATCGGGGTAAAAACTAGCGAGGTAATCGCCAATTTGCCCTGCCAAAAAAAATAAGTTAATGGGGTAAACTAACGAGGTGATCGCTAGTTTGCCTCGCAAATCTAGAGAAACTACTGAAGTAAAAGCTAGCGAGCCAATTGTTTGTTTGCTTCGGTAATTTCGTAAGTTAGCGAGGTAAATTTTATTAGGGAATGACATAACTGGACTGTTAACGTGGAAGGCCTTGATATGATAATCCAAGAAGGACTTGATATGATAATCCAAGAAGGACTCTGATATCATAATCCAAGAAGGACTCTGATGACCCGGATGTGTTTAAATATAGGCCAGACAACACATGACTAGGTACGCTGTGATTTACATACAATATTTACTTATCGCCACAAAAATTGAGGCTAACAAACACACCCGAGGGTTTTCCAAAGGGTTGAACCCCACGGTTCTTGGAAGATTTTCTCTTGCAGGTAGAGAAGAACATTAAGTTCGCGGTCCAAGTTCTTCAACAATTAGGATATTCCACAACCCAAATCCTAGGTACGTAAATTTGATGTATCACATAGTTACTATAAATTGACTAAGTCAATGGTCGTTTTTTTTGGCCGAATATTTTCACAGTGAATATTTACATAAAATAAGAAATATGAAGCATTAATTGATATTTTTATAGGTTATGGTAAAAATTAAAATAACGAAACAAAGTTTAATGTATAAATTATAATTTGGCATACAACAAAAACATATATGTAACAATATGTTCAATTACTTTTCAATTTTACTTTGATTGGCCTTATACATTTAGAGAGAGAGAGACTTGATAATTATTAAATTTATCAAAATAAATAGCTGTCGATCTTCGTATCCAAAAGATGGTTGAGAGAGAGAGAGGTTTGAGAAGAGAAAAGATAAGTAAAACTAAAAAGTGGGGACGTCTTATATAAAAATAAAAAAAAGAACGTAATTATGACCAAATGACTTCCATGGGAATTAGATTTGTTTTTCTTGTAATGTACAGAAGATTAATTATAGCATATAGGCAAAATAAACTATATAAGTTAGAGTAAAACTTCATTTAAAAGTTTCAAAAAGGTTTTTCTGTAAACTTAATTTATATTAAACCAAGAAATAGAAGGAATTTTTATTAATAGAATTACATTAACATGGTATTTATAGTTGAATTATAGATAAACATAATCACCTTCTAACATACCTAAATAATTGCAATAACTCATCATTTATCTAAAATAACAATATGAAATAACTAATAAAATAAATAAGATTATTATTAGGAGAAATATATCTTCAATACTCCCGCAAACTAATACTAATGGCTTTATGAAGCCGTTGAGTTTGTAATCCATAAAGTTAAGTTGCTTGCCTTTATCAAAAGGCAATCGAAGGAACCACCATTGATGCTTAGATATCTCATTATGTACAATTTGAATTTGAAGCACCACCTATTTTTGACAAGTAAATAACAGGTATCCATTTTCATATATGAATACTGTATCCCGAGAAAATGTAATAACAATGTATTAAGGGATCAAGTGAGCATTATTAGTGATATTGAAGGTTTAGGGGAGTACACTTGAATCTACACTATTACAATTTTCTCATGCAGGTCGAGTTCGTATATGAGGTATGTAAAGTATGTAAAAGGTGAGGTGAGAATTTCAAAAAGGCTATGGGACTTGAGTGATGGACAAGGGGGAAGATCATAGGGAACTCTTTGGATATGGAAATGACAGAGCCTAACCTTGAGAGCTAGAGGTGTGTGTAGTAGTGTATGATGGTGTGAGTGTAAGGTGTGAGTGAAGGGACTTAGCAGCAAATGGGGGGACTAAGTCCTTAGGAACCCTTTTTGGCCTCTCTTGGTAAGAATGCTAAGAACTTGCTATGGCACCACCAAGGCAAAACCTTACAATGTGAATGATTTCCTAAAGAGGAAATTTTCTAGAAAAAGAAGTCAGAGCTCTCATGGATGTAAATTTTCTCAACCCCTTTAAATGAAGAGGTGAGAGGTATTTATAGGCCTCCAAGAGGCCAACATGCTGTGCATTTGACTTATCTGCCACTTATATTTTGGTGGTTATAATATCTATTTTCTACGTGTTTTGTCATCTTTTTGGAGTCCGTTACGTCCTATGTCTTTAGCCGCCAGTCCAACAACCTCGTCAAATCTCATAATTAGACAACATTTTCAACCCTCTGTCAATAGTAGAAAAGGTAGTCCGGCCTTCGGACGAGCCGCTACGTGTTGGTGATGTCATTATCAGTTAGGGTGATGTCATCACAGGGTGCATGTTGCCCTCATGTTGTAAGTGTGCTTCTTCATGTTGAGGTTGTCTTTGTCTAAGTTGAGATGAGTGTACATGTTGGTTCATACTAGGGCATGCATCATTATACTTGGTCATGTGTTGGTTGCCCATGCCATGACATGCCTTGGATGGGCATACATGGTGTGGCTTGAGACTTCACTAAGGCGCTTGTGCAAGACTTTGTCCATGACTTCTACGAAAAATTCTAATCCTAAAGCACCAACTTGCCCATGCATGATTTCAGAGTGCCAATGTGTCATGTTACGGGGCCTTGCTAAGAAGGCCACAAATGTCATATTTTAGGTCATACTCAAATCTCTCCGTGCAATTTCAATTTTTTCATAGGAAAAACATTTTAAAACATCCCAAATGATGATGTGAGAAGTTTCATAGCAATCTAGAATGGATAGTAGGCCTTTGGGACAATGCCACACAAAAACAGCTAAAATTTGACTAAGTCTGGTGTCCAAAGGCGGCTCCCTTCTATGGGGATATTCTCCATCTGCTTTCTTTTGGTTGTTGGCTTGAATTTTCTCTCTTTAATGTCATAAGGAGCAAAAAATGGCTAAGTAGAGAGGGCCAAACACCTTCTTTGCCTGCTTGCTTTCATGCTCATTGTCCTTCCTTTGGGTGCCCTTGAGTGCCCCTTATTTGGGATTTGGAGAACCTTGAAATTTTACCATGAGAGTGCATGAGACTTAATAGCCTTGAATTTGGCTAAGGTAAGAGGCCCAGAGGCCAACCCTATAGGGGGTTACCCGTGGCGGTTCCCTCCTTTTTCCTTGGTTGGTTCAGTTTCATCCCTTAGGTTGGTCCTCGATGATGTGGGGCCCTTGGGCATAATTTGAGCACCTTGATCATGTGGTAATGATAAGATCCTTGGCTTTCCTTACTGATTTTCTTGTGGGAAAGGTGCCTTGAGAGACTCCCAACTCCTCCTTATTTCTTCTTTTAGGGGGTATTGACCCTTAGCTTGGCTTCTTGGTACTACAAAGTTCATATATGTAGGGATTGAGGGCCATATGCCTCATGACATCCTTGTGTAGCACTACGCCCAAGTTAACTTGTCGGTCATGTTCCCATACTTAGCCAAATTTTGGCTAAGTTGGGGATCTCCACACATGGCTCCTAATATGTGTTGCACCAAACCTTCGCCAATCATCTTGTATATGTGAGGGGAGGTTGTAGGAACAATATGTGACTTGGTAGTGTTTTGTCTCCAAAGGTCTCCTATGGCACACCCTTTATGACTCCGAGACTTAGAATTATTTTGGCCTTGCAAGACTTTTATCAACACTCAGCCAATTTTCCTCTTCATGGGTATTGTGGCCTTCAAGGTTGATCACATGCCTCTTTAGGCATTCTTTGAATCTTATGGGTTGTTCTTGAGGCCTTGGAATGATTTGACATGTTCTTGAGGTGTTGATGACGCGACGCCCACGGGGTCCGCGGGGCCTTTCTTTGGCCTATGTGGCAATTGACGATAACCCCCAAATCACTAATTGTGATTAATTAGATTTAGTTGAAATTAATTAGGGTAATTAATTATACCCCTGATACAAATACCAATAATAAGGATCGGGAAACACTAATAAATTTGTAGTACTGAAAAAGTTATGTCTTTCAAATTTATAATAATGACACAAGTTGATCTTATGAAAAATTTTAAGCCACTCCTATTGGAGACAAGGACTTGCAATAATATTGAAAAATTCACTTATCTGTTAAGATAGAAAACCTCTAGACACACAAAAAATAGTATTGTGTGAAAATAGACATTAACTGGAAACAATATCAATAATATAAAAGTAAAATCCTTTTTCTATAGGCTCAACATCGAGTAAAATTTTGATATCAATAACATCCAAGTTGGTAATAGGAATACTATCAATTTTAGAGAAAATGTATTGATAGTCTATTCTTTGTGAAGAGAACAGCTTGTAAGAGCTGTTATACACAAAAATCTTGACGATAAGCATCATTGCAAAATTTGGTAATGAGTTGTCGTCCAGTAGTAAGAACATGTGACTTTTGTTTGATCGTTATTGTCAGACATTGAGAAGGCACAATAAAAGCACCATGGATCAAATACATTATTTGTTGGGAATAAATGATGATGATGCTTAGAGTTTTTTTTGTGCATCTATAAATACTCAGGATGTTCTATAAACCTAAGTATATGCACATTTTTGCCTCCACTGATGATCAACTTAGTCATCAGGGGATGAAGTATTACACACTAGAAAACTCATCAGTTGAAACTTCTAAAGGACTTGATAGTGAAGAGGGATGTCTGTTGTTACTCAAAAACACTAAAGTATTCCACACATCAAACATTTCAAACAAAATCAACAAAGCTTCAGTGATTAAAACCGTCAGGGGAACCCATCAGAGGATGACAAAGGCAGACCAACTCGTCAAGGAAATGCGTTAGGGTATAGCAGTGGCAAGCCAAACTCATCAGGGGGAACGCGTCAGGACATTACAGTGACATGCCAACCTGTCAGGGGAACTCATCAGGGTATGACAGTGTCAAGCTAACCCATCAGGGGGAATGCTCAGCACTGCATCAGTGAAAGCCATCAGTGGATGCTTAGAGTCTTAACATCAGGGGATTAAAAAGCACTTGGATAACTCAAGTGAAGGTTGAAGCACTGATCGAGTCTAAAACAGAACTTGTCATCAGGGGATCCGGAAGCACTAATCAAGTCCACATCAGGGCTTGCTATCAGTGGATAGTTATGACTGCATACACTCGTCATTAGGTCTTACACGCAAATCAATGAAGCTTGTTACAGAAGAAAGAGATATAAACTGGAAAGATATTTCTTGAAGTTTGGTGGTCCAATGACAACTCTTGATCATTAAATGCACGCAGATCAGGGGATGGAAAAGAAACAACAAAAGTAATAGCAGTTTGACACATCATTGTTTGTCCCACAAGATGGTTTGTAGAAAGGGGGGGGGGGGGGGGGGTTGAATACAAACCACAAAATTCTTTCGAATTTTGTGAGTTTAGTGAATATACTGTATAATAAGTTGCGGAAATGAAAGAATACAATATATCACAAGTGTTTCTGAACTTTTATAAAAGAATGAAATATTACAAAAGCTCACTGGTTCTAACCAGCTTCTAACAATTTTGTTGAAAACAACAGCTGCTTACTAGAATATGATTTCTAGCTTCTCTTTCTGTAAACCTAATTACAACTGCTAACTCTCTAAATATGTATGAAAGTGTTGTTCTGAGAGATATGTGATCTGAGATAAGATGTATTCTTGTTATTAAACTCAGAGTTCTCAGATATCTTACCTCAGCTACTCTATATCTATTTATAGACACAACTTCCATATACTCCAAGCTTCTATTCTGAGCTGTTTACCAAAAATATCTCTGTAGTTTATTGGTACTTGCAGCTCTGTCACACAACTTTCTTCATTATTCATCCTCCCTTAGATGTCAGCCTGTTTATGTGACTTTTCTGGTGTATATTCACTGCACCAGCTTCCATTTTTCATCTTCGAGTTCCCAAGATAAGATATCAGCAATATATATCTTATCTTTGTGGGCTTCTCTGGACATAATTAGTCCAGCTTCAATGAACTTCTTACTTCAAGTTGTTATAAGTTGTCTCTACAGTATTTCAACTTGTTGTTTTGCAGGTTTCATGCTTGCGGCTTTACAGGTTTTATACTTGCAACTTGATGTGTGTGTGTGTATAACTTATTTCCTTGAAGCTTCCTTGGTAGCCAATATTTCGTTATTGGACAACCATCCTTATCTTATTTCCACCGTCTTTAGCCATATATCATCCCTTATGTTAGTGGAAATTTATTCTCTGATGGATAGTCTCTCGTTGCTTCAACATTAGTCTCTGATGAACAAACACTTAGTCTCCGATAGACCGAAACTTAGTCTCTGATAGACCGAAACTTAGTCTCCGACAGTTCAAAAACTTAGTCTCCGACAGTTCAATACTTAGTCTCCGATGGACTAATTTTTCTTGATCAACTTTGACATTTGTTGAACTCTCCAAGTGTATTCATTGTAGTTTCTGATGCTTTCCTGCAGTTTCTTGATAGTAGATTCTCATAGTGCATTACTGCAGTTACTTGTACATTTACAAAATTTTAACAATTCTAAGTGTTATACATCATCATCAAATGCTATAATTCTTAACAATTCCTAAAGGACATCGATGTGACATATATGCGGCTAAGTTGAAAGTGCAACACGTCTAAGAACGTGAGTTCAACTACCGATCTTCTATATATGCAAAAGAGTTATCATTACATAGTGTGAATATCCAACAGATCAACCAACACATAGAAGCACACAAACACTAGAGAGAAGCTCTATAATATATCTTGAGAGAAATATTCAAAGAAAGTTAGAAGATAGTGAGTGTGAATTTGAAGTTGTAACTTGTTACAGAATTTGTTCTGTTTTAATCACATTTGTGGTTAAACAGATTTCCAGAGAAACATCAAGTTTTAATACAACTATTTTACCTTGAATGATTGTGTGTTCATTTTAAACTCATTATAGTTTTTTTGATATTGTAGCTATTTCCAACAGTGCTTAACAAGTTTTTAAAGAGCAAAAAGTTTTGAATGTTTGTATTCAACCCACCTTTTACAAATACTTGAGCCTATTATGTTCTAACTTATTAACTGTGACTAAACCTAAAGGACCCAAAACCACTTGGGTACCAAAAACAAATTAAATGTTATTTGCGTGCAGGGAAAAGTTAAAGGTAGTCAAATCTGGTTTCTAGACAGTTGCTGCTCAAGACACATGACATGAAACAAAGCCCTACTCACAGAGTTCCAAGAAAAGGTTGGCCCAGTGATCTCTTTTGGTTACAATAGCAAAAGATTGACTCTTGGTTATGGCAAAGCAGCAAATGGGGATGTCTCATTTGAAGATGTAGCACCAGTTGATGGGTTGAAGCACAATCTATTGAGCATAAGTCAACTATGTGATAAAGGTTACATCATTTCTTTCAAAGGGGATCAGTACTTAATCTCAAAAGAAAGTGATGGGAAGCTAGTCTTATCAGGGGGAAGGAAAGGAGATCTCTACATTGCTGATTTTAAGTCAGTGGATGGAGAGTCATGTTTCTACAGCAAGGCTACCCTTGATGTAAGCAGACTATGGCACAAGAAGCTCTCTCACCTGAACTACAAAGCTATCATGATTTTGTGAAGAGAGAATTGGTAAAGGGCTACCTCAAGTGGAATTTATTCAAGAAGGATTATGTTCAGCCTGCCAACAAAGGAAGCAAAGGAAATCATCCTTTGTCAGCAAGGAAGCCACAATGATCAAAGATCCAATTCAATTGCAACATATGGATCTCTTTGGTCCTGTCAACATAATGTCAATATCAAAGAAAAGATTTGCAATGGTCATTGTAGATGAGTACACCAGATATATTTGGGTCAAGTTTCAAAATGTTAGGTTTTAAAACATTTAATGATGATTGTCTTTAGATTACTTAGATATACAAATGTATAGAAAGTGTTAATTAGTAACACTGAAGTTTTGTAGCCAGTAGTTATCTCTTTGATTGTAGTTATTCATTCTTTGTAAAGAGATAGATTAATTTTTATTTGTAAGCAAACTGCTGGAAAGTTGTATCAAAGCTTCAACAAGTCAAAATGTGTATTTGATCCGTCGGAGATTACAAAAAGGCTTATTGAAGACTACGACTTACGTCATCAGAGACTAAGTCTAAAGCGTCAGAGACTAATGCTTATGTCATCAGAGACTAATGCTTACGTCATCGGAGAATGAATCTAAAAAGCATCAGAGACTAAGCTGATGTCATCAGAGACTAAGCCTAAAAGCATCGGAGACTAAATAACTCTGTCAGAGACTACACAACCTGATTAGAGACTATACGACCAGAGACTAAACGATTAAGGACTAAAAGCTGAAGTCGTCAGGGACTAGTCGTGACTTATTCCCTGATAAGATACAGAGTTTGAATTAAATAAGGAATGTCTTCCATGTAGATCAAGATAATATTGAAGACGTGGCTGGTAAGGAAACAAGCCAGAAATCTCTTCCTAATCAAAAAGGAAAGATTGTGTTTGATTCGAATAAGGAAGCTGAATCATTATTGATTTAGAATAGGAAACTGAGTAATTTCAGTTTTGAGAAGCTGTAATTAGGTTTACAGAGAATTGTAATTCGAAGCTGTATAGGTTTTCATAGTTTTGTATCTTTACTATACAGAAAAGAAAAGAAGCTGATGATCATATTATTGTGATTGTTAGAATTTGTATTCAATTATTAAAATCAATAAAAGCAATTGTTTATAAATTGATTTGAGTTCTTATTCTTTACATTCCGCAAGAAAAGTTAATTTCTTAAAGAACAAGTAATCGAAAAAAATTCAAAGAACTTGTATTCAACGCCCCCTTCTACAAGTTCTCGGCTATCTCACTAGGAAAACAATTGGTATCAGAGCCTTTAATTGAATTTACTTGTTTTCCCAGTAAGATAGTCGAGAACTTGTAGAGGGGGGGGGGGGGGGGTTTGAATACAAGTTCTTTGAATTCTTTTCGATTACTTGTTCTTCAAGAAATTAATAATTACTTGCGGAAATAAAGTACAAGAACACGAATCAATTTATAAACAATTGCTTCTATTGATTTTAACAATTGAATACAAATTCTAACAATCACAATAATATGATTGTCAGCTTCTTTTCTATTATGTATAGTAAAGATACAAAACTATGAATTCTATACAGCTTCGAATTATAATTTTCTGTAAAACTAATTACAGTTTCTCTCTTAAAAACTGAAAACTCAGTTTCTATTCTAAATCAATATTGATTCAGCTTCCTTATTCGAATCAAATACAATCTTTCCTTTTTGATAGGAACAGATTTCTAGCTTGTTTCCTTATTAGCTATGTTTTCAATAATATCTTGATTTACGTGGAACACAATCCTTATTCAATTCGAACTCTGTATCTTATCAGGAAATAAATCACAATTAGTCCCTGACGCTTCATCTTTAGTCTCTGGTGATGTCATCACTAGTCTCTGGTGCTTTTAGTCCCTGATGACGTTAGATTGTGTAGTCTCCGATAGAGTTATTTAGTCTCCGATGCTTTAAGGCTCAGTCTCTGATGACGTCGGCTCAATCTCTGATGATGTCAGCTTAGTCTCTGATGCTTTTAAACATAGTCTCCGATGATGTAAGCTTTAGTCTCCGACTCTTTTAGACTTAGTCTCTGATGACGTAAGCTTTAGTCTCTGACTCTTTTAGACTTAGTCTCTGATGACATAAGCCTTAGTCTTCGATAGGCAAAACTAGTTTCTGGTAGATAAAATCCTTAGTCTCTGACAAGTTTTCCTAGTCTCCGACAAGCCTTTATGTAAACTCCAACGGACCAAATACACACTTTGACTTGCTGAAGCTTTGATACTCCATTCCAGTAGTTACTTACAAATAAAGAATAATTGTATCTCTTTACAAAGAATGAATGAATTACAAACAAAGAGATAATTACTGGCTACAAAATTTCAGTGTTACTAATTAACACTTTCTATACATTTGTACTCTAAGTAATCTAAAGACAATCATCATCAAATGTTCTAAAACCTAACATTACTCAATTAACACGTTCCAAGAGATGGCCAACGATGAAGCAAGCAACTCTAGCATAATGGCGTATGCAGGAAGTCGTGATGGTGGAACCAGAATTCCAATTCTGAAACGAGAAGAATATCCTATTTGGAAGCAAAAGATGTACATGCACTTGAGAGCAACAGATCCAGATTATATTGATAGGATTGAGAAAGGTCCGTATCTACCCAGGAAATTTATTCCTGCTAAAACTGTTGAAGGATCTATTGTGGTTGAACACTTTGAACTTGCTCCTGAAAGTGATTTTACAAACGAAGACAAGTTGCAAGTGTTGAAGGATTCTAATGTTATGAACATACTCTACAATGGTATTGACAAAAATATGTTCACAAACATCATTAACTGCACAACATCTAAACAAATCTGGGACACCATCAAAGTCCTGTGTGAAGGGACTGACCAAGTTCGAAAGAACAAAAGTTCATTGTTGACACAACAATATGAGTTCTTTCAAGCAAAGCCTGGTGAACCAATAACGTCAGTATATGACAAGTTCAATACTTTGCTCAATGACTTGAAGATACTTGGAAAGTCCTATGATAATGAGGATGTCAATACCAAGTTCATGAGATCTCTCCCACCAAGTTGGGATCCAAAGACTACAGCTATAAGAGAGGCTCATGACTTGGACACACTCACACTGGACAGACTCTACGGCAATTTAAAGACTTATGAACTTAAGGTAGAGCAACGACAATGCATGCATGGCAAGGACAAAGGAGCTGCGTTAATGGTTGAGACAAGAAAGTCTCAAGAGAAGCTTGATGATGAAACTTCTAATGCTAGCTCGACTGATGAGGAAGATGAACTGGATATTAATGATGACATGGAGGAATTCATGGCATTCATGGTCAAACAGTTCAAGAAATTTAGAGCTGGTAGAAAAGGAAGAAAGTCGTCAAGGAAGCCTAACCCCAAACGTGAAGGTTAAACTATGACCTTTGATAAGAAGAAAATCAAATGTTATAACTGTGATGGGTTAAGGCACTTTGCCAATGAGTGCAGGAAGCCTAGATCTAGTGATAGATCTAAGGATGAAAAATCAAGGAAAACGGGGAACGACTTTGCTGACAAGAAGTTCAAATCAAAAAGCAAAGCCTTAATTATTGAGGGTAAAGATTGGATTGACAGTGATTCTGAGGAAGAAGCTGTCAACTTTGCCTTTATGGCTCGAAGTGATGAGTCAAGTGATTCTACAAAGGTATGTGATGTAACTCAGAATTTTAATGTGCTTAACTTACTTGATACATCTAGTATTGAAAACATACAAAAAGATATGTCTGATTTGCATGTTAGTTTTAGATCTTTAATTATTGAACATACTTATGTAAAAGAATCACGTGATCTTCTCTTGAAAAGAAACAAATTTCTTGAAGAGAGATTGGTGCAATTTGACACTATCAAGTCTGACTTAAACAAAGCTCATCATATGATCGATGCTTTGAAAAAGAGGGAATATTACTTAGTAGAGCAACTTGAAAATGCTCAAACTAAGATTAAACAATGGAATAATTCCTCTAAAAAGTTGACAGACTTGGTAGAATGTCAAACGATAGGTCAAAAATTTGGACTAGGTTATGATGAATATCTAGACAAGAATTCAGATTTAGATGATCTAATTGAAGCTGCTAACTCCTCTACTAGTAAGCCATGTTTTGAAAAGAATTAATTTTGTCTCTCCTGTCAATGAACCCAAATTTATTAACACTCAAAATCAACAAATTACTGCAAAATCAAAGATTGAACAAAAGACGGTGAATGTTGTTGATAAGAGTGAAAATAAAAGATTAAATATTGGGTTCATGACAAAGACATAATTAAATAAAAAATTGGAAAATCTTCCTGACAAAAAGGCTGAAAAGTCAGTGGAGTTAAGCAGAAATAGGAAAAATAGGAATGGAAAGATAGGCATTAATAAATACATAAATTATGCTAGCATTCCTGAAGCTCCTAGAAAGACATGTCATATATGTGGTAATCCAAATCACATAGCTATGCACTGTAGGAGTAAAAATAAAATTCCTAAAATAAAGACTGAACCTTCAAAGACAATAAAAGATAAATCACCTGTAAAAAGGTCAAATCATCTTTGCATTAACAGTGAAAATACTAAGCTTGGCAGTCTCTCACAAAAAGGTAGCAAGACTATCGATTGTCTAATTAAAGTCAAAAATGCTAAAAGACAATCAACTAAATATGAGTCAAGTCTTGACTCTACAACTAGTGAGAAAGGACCCAAGAAAGTCTGGGCCCCAAAACTTTTTAACTAGTTACTCTTTACTGTGTAGGGCAAAAAGAAGAAAACATGGTACTTGGACAGTAGATGTTCATGGCACATGACTGGAGATAAGTCCCTGCTAAAACAGTAAGAAGAGAAAAGTGGCCCAAAAGTCACTTTTGGAGATGACAGCAAAGGTCATACCAAGGGTTATGGCAGTGTTGAACATGGAGATGTCATCTTCATTGAAGTAGCACTAGTTGATGGCTTAAAGCACAATTTACTGAGTGTGAGTCAACTATGTGATAAGGGATTCAATGTCACCTTCAAAGAAGATCAATGCTTGGTGTGTGGCAAAGAATCTGATAATGTGATATTGACAGGGAAAAGAAAAGGAAATTTGTATATTACAAACCTTATCTCTTCCTCTGATCAAATCACATGTCTCTATAACAAAGTTTCAACTGATGAAAGTTGGCTTTGGCACAAGAAGCTTTCCCACTTGAATTTCAAGAATATCAACAAGCTTGTGAGGAAAGGATTGGTAGCTGGCATTCCACAATTGGAGTTTACACAAGATGGATTGTGTGATTCATGCCAGAAAGGGAAACAAAGAAGTGTATCATTCAAAAGCAAATCAGCAACATCAATCACTGACCCTTTACAGTTGCTACACATGGATTTATTTAGTCAAGTGAATGTGATGTCTATCTTAAGAAATAGATATGCCTTGGTTATTATGGATGATCACACGAGGTATACTTGGGTAAAATACCTCCATACAAAATATGAAGCTGCTCAGTTGATAATTGATCATGTCAAGAAAATAGAAATTGAGTCAGGAAAAACAGTAAGGGTAATAAGGAGTGATAGAGGAACAGAATTCAAGAATACCCAAGTTATTGAATTCTGCACTGAAAAAGGAATAACTCATCAATTCTCTACTCCAAGAACCCCAAAACAAAATGGAGTTGTTGAGAGGAAAAATAGGACCCTTATTGAAGCAGCAAGGACTATGTTGCAAGAAGCTAAGCCTCCTACTTATTTTTGGGAAGAAGCAATTAGCACAACTTGTTTTACACAGAACAGATCCTTGATAAACAAAGCATACAACAAAACTCCTTATGAATTAATGACTGGGGGAAAACCAACTCTCAAGTTTTTACATGTGTTTGGTTGTAAGTGCTTTGTACTGAGAGACTCATCTTCTTAGGTTATTCTCTATCAAGAAAAGCATACAGAGTATATAATCTAAGAACAAAAGTCATTGTGGAATCAATTCAAGTTGTATTTAATTGCAGAAAAATTCCAGGAATGATTGGACAAGGATTGCATGAACCTCTCAGTTTTGAGAATGAATTGGATGCATGGGAATATCCATCAGAGACTACTGAAAAACCCCAAGATAGCAATGATCCCTACATAATTGAGGGGGAGTTAACAGTTGTGCATGAAGTACCAAGGACTAATACTCTATCAGAGACTAAAGTATTAGATGAATCATAAGAGACTAGTGACATTAGTATACCATCGGAGACTAATGGCTGACCAGGGACTAGTGTCACTGATGCACAATCAGAGACTATCTTAACACCAGGGACTATAGAGATAAACAACTCAGGGGGAGCTAATAATGAAGAAGTCAATGGTTTAGGGGGAGCAGTCTCTGATCATTAAGCTAGATTAGACAACATCAATCTAGAAAATGAAGCCTCCACTTCAAGGTCAAATCTGCCACGTGCAATTCCATGGTTGAGAGACCACAAACCAGATTTGATCATTGGAAGTCTAGAGGATGGAGTCAAGACTAGAAGTGCAACTCAAAATGAATGTCTATATCTCAGTTTTCTCTCAAAGATTAAGCCAAAGAAAATTGAGGAAGCACTTCAAGATCCTGACTAGATAATAGCCATGCAAGAGGAGTTAAACCAATTAACAAGAAACAAAGTCTAGAGACTGGTACCCAAACCAAGGAATAGATCAATTATAGGTGTTAAATGGGTCTTCAAAAATAAATTGGATGAAACTGGTACAATTATAAGGAATAAAGCAAGACTGGTTGCAAAAGGATATTCTCAAGAAGAAGGAATAGATTATGATGAAACTTTTGCACCAGTAGCAAGACTTGAAGCAATCAGAATCTTCTTGGCTTTTGCAGCCTACAAGAACTTCAAGGTGTACCAGATGGATGTCAAAAGTGCTTTCTTGAATGGAAAATTGGAAGAGGAAGTCTATGTTTGCCAACCCCCAGGTTTTGTGGACTCCAAACTTCCAAATCATGTCTACAGGTTAGACAAAACACTTTATGGCTTAAAACAAGCACCAAGAGCCTGGTATGATACTCTATCTCAATTTTTACTTGAAAATAAATTTGTTAGAGGTATCATAGATAAAACTTTATTTTATAGAAAGCAAGGCTCTGACATCATACTTGTGCAAATTTATGTAGATGATATTATATTTGGTTCTACAAAAGAAAAACTCTGTGAAAAATTTTCAAAACTAATGCAGTCTAGGTATGAAATGAGTATGATGGGAGAATTAACATTTTTCTTAGGATTGCAAATAAAACAATCAACTGATGGAATTTTTGTCAGTCAGTCCAAGTATATCAAAGACTTATTGAGAAAATATGATTTGGTTGATTGTGCATCAGCAAAAACACTCATGCCTACAGTCACTAAGCTAGATAAGGATTTAAAAGGAAAGAAAATTGATATTACTAGCTATAGAGGCGTGATAGGCTCTCTTTTATATCTAACTGCAAGTAGACCTGATATAATGTTTGCTACATGTTTATGTGCTAGATTTCAAGCTGACCCTAGAGAGTCACATTTGATTGCTGTAAAAAGAATACTCAGATATCTAAAGGGTACCCCAAACCTTGGTTTATGGTATCCCAAAGAATCTGATTTTAAACTAATTGGTTATTCAGATACTGACTATGCAGGTTGCAAGCTTGACAGGAAAAGCACAAGTGGAAGCTACCAACTTCTTGGAGGCAGACTTGTTTCTTTGTTTAGCAAGAAACAAAATTCAGTTTCTACTTCAACAGCAGAAGCTGAATACATTGCAGCTGGGAGTTGCTGTGCTCAGATCTTATGGATCAAAAATCAACTCCTAGACTATGGTATGTCATTATCCAAAATTCCTATCTATTGTGATAATACAAGTGCCATAGCTATAACAGAAAATCCAGTGCAACATTCAAGAACAAAACACATAAACATTAGATATCACTTCATAAGAGAACATGTAAGTGAAGGAAATATTGAATTGCACAGGGTTACAACTGATAAACAACTTGCAGACATATTCACAAATCCTTTAGATGAATCTACATTTTCTAGATTACTTTATGAATTATGAATGTTGAATTATGCTTCTAAAAATTAATTTCATATTTTGAAAGCAAGTTGTTTAGTTGTAAGAAGCTAGAATTTAATTTCTGGATTGAGGCTGGTCTAAATGAACAAAAAATTTGATAAGCTAGAATTCAATTTCTAGTTTGCAGCTATTCTTGTGAATAGAAATTTTAGTAGCTAGAATTTAATTTCTGGTTGAAGCTGTCTTAATTAAACAGAATTTTTGAAGCTAATAATCATTAACTTGATTGTTGGAAATATTTTGAAAAACAAAATTGTAGAAGGGACTACATTTACTTAGACCCTGAATGCTTATGAGAAAGAGACTATCTTAGTCCCCGGTCGTTGTTTTTGCTTAGTCCTTGACTAGTCAAAAATTGAACTATCGGAGACTAGTTTAGTCCCTGATAGTGTTTTTAATTAGTACCTGACTTAATTAAAAATTGAACAATCGGAGACTATCTTAGTCCCCAACAGTATTTTTAATTAGTCCTCGACTTAATTAAAAATTGAACTATCGGAGACTATCTTAGTCCCCGACAGTGTTTTTAATTAGTCCCCGACTTAATTAAAAATTGAACTATCGGAGACTACCTTAGTCCCCGACAGTGTTTTTGATTAGTCTCTGACTTAATCAAAAATGAACTATCAGAGACTAATCGGGTCTAGTCTCTTATGAGTGAACATATCAGAGATTAGGGCAATCTCCGATCGAGGGCAATCTGGTAGTTACTCATACCCACGATCGAAAACAGTTCACTATCTTTAGAATTGCAAACATTTCTAACAATTTGATAAACGTAAATTCAAACATCTTTGCAATCACAAACTCTTAAGCTCTGGAATTATTTTCTCTACAAACACTCTGCAATTTAACCCTTTTTCAAAGAATTTCTTCACAAGTTCACACAGATCTCTTCAATAGCGGCCAAAACTATATGCTTCAAGTTCGGAGACTTTGATTTCATCAAGACCAACCATGCATTTGTAGATTTTCTACAAAACTCTTCACTGTCGTACGCCATATACGAAGCTCCCACACAAGTCACTGAAGTTATCACGGCTATGTGGTCCACTGCTACTGTCCAGGATAAGAATACTGACTCTCCTGTGGTAAGTTTCAGGTATGATAATACTGTCTATAATATAGATCATACCGTTGTTAATAATGCTTTACATTTACCTGTGTATGAAAACTTTGACTCTCCTGCCTCTGATGAAGAAATATTTGTTATGTTTAAAAATCTACATTATTCATCAAAAATTGTTTCTGTTGGGTCTATCACACGACCCCATCTAAGGCAGGAGTGGTCACTGTTCTTTGACATTATTGCAAAAGCTTTTGCTTCTAAATGTAGTGGCTATGATGTTATCACTACACTCACACAACAAATTGCATTTAGTGTGTTGTATGATAGATATCTAAACATTGGGCTTTTAATTCTACAAAATCTTTTAGTAAAACTTAAATCCTGTAATAAAAATAAAATTTATTATGCTAGGTTTTTGATGATGATTGCATATTATCTAATCCCTAACCTTAATATTATTGGCATGCAAGTTGTACCAACTGTTTTGCAGAGTAAAAGAATTTTTACTGATGTGAAGCATAAATCTGCAAAGGTAAAGGTTCCTTTATTTTTTCCTCCTGTCATGAGATCTACTCTCATTGATAGGCTTCCAAACCTTTATTCTTTGTTATTTTTTGAGGATACTGAAAACCAAAACCCTATTAATCCTCCAACCACTTCACAACAACAATATATAGCCCCCTCCATAGTTTCCCAAAAGACTGTGGTTGTAAAGACTCAAACAACCATCACAAAACTCCCAATAAAAAGAAAAATATTTAAGGGAATAAGTGAGGATGAGGGAGATAAAGAAGCTAAAGTGGGGCCTCAGAGAAAGAAGAGAGTTATAACCCTAAGCCAAAAGGAATCCATTGCTTCACAAAAGGCAATGGAGGATATAAGGAAAAACAGTGAACTGTCAATATCCTCCCAAAAGGATGTTGACATTGAAGAAAGTTCCCAACCAGGAACAACCTGTACAGAGTCTGCACAACCTCTTGTTCCCCAACAAGAGGAACCACAAAGAGAGAAAATAAAAGACAAGAGTGACACTAGGAGTGCACACACAGAGTCATCTATTGATGTTTCTCAATTTTCAATGTCTGAGAAACAGCCAACACTCCAAACTGTACATTCTTCTCCTTTTTTTCCCATTCTTGATTCTTTTGATATTACAAATTCAAATCTTCTTGATTTTTCCCAAGAGGAGCCAATACTCGAGACCAGCTCTCACACACATTCCATGGAGAGATCCCTAGCCCCAGAAAAACAAAGGGAACACACTCTTCATGCAGTCACAAGTAATTCTCCCTTACCCCTCACTTCTTTAGGACAGAGTGTACATATCCATATGAGTGAGGCTGTGAGAATAATTAGTGAGAGTCAGGCTCCTGACCTGGAAAAAGGAGAGGACATACACATACAAGAGAGTCAAGCATTAGAGAGCTTGGAAAAAGGAGAGCAAGAGAAGCTGGGTGCCCAACCCCAAGAAAAAGGTGAGGGTGTGAACAAGGATGAGATCCTTGAACAAAAGAATATAGAGAAATTTTCAGCAGGTGATTTTTTGAAACCTGTTGAAACCACCACCACTAGTGAAGCCCTAATTTCCTCTACACCATCAATTGCTACAACATCAACAGAGGAAATTGAGGGAAGTTTCAGGACAGGGGATGCAGCCTTAAACGTCCTTTCTGAAATGTCCAATGCAGATTTTTAGATTCTCTATGGATTACAACAAACTCAAGATCACATTTCTGCATTGAAGACAGGGCTTCCACATGAACCTGTCCCTGAAGAACCAGAAGAGGAGAATGTGGATGCTTGGCTCGATGCAAACTTCACAAACTCTCTTACAGAAGCAGCTGCCCAGCTTAGACAAGATTACATCACAAATATCGGATCTGGTGCAGCTGACCCAACCAACAGTGCAGTACTTGAGGAAGTGACCAAAGTGGACAAAAAGCACACAAAATTTCATCACTTTTTGGTCACGGCCTCAATGATGCTTTCACCAAGCTGGAAGAAAGGATGGAGTTGGAAACAAAAAAAATTAGGAGGTGCTATGAAGGACACTTGCCAAAGAGGACTATCTCTTCAATTAATTCAATCATCAAAGATAAGTCCAAGATTGACAATAGAATTCAAGCCCTTGAAGCCAATGTCCAACTCCTCCTTCAAAACCAAGACAGAATGGAGCAACTTCTGCTACAGGCAATTCCACACTTGGCCACCTCCTCACAACCCAAAGATGCTGATGTCAAAAAGGGGGAGAGTGGTCATTCCAAACATGTTCCTGTACCTAAACCGCAACCAAAATCTGTTCCAGTCCTTGATGCAGAATTGCAAGCAATGATGGACAGAATTTTGAAGAAACATTCTGATCTTGATGCAGCTACAAAGTCAACAACAACAACACAACCACCACCACCACCACCAACAATACTAGCAGCAACAATACCAGCAGCAAGAACAAAGAAAGCTCCTCCTCCTACTCAACAAACTGCACAAGCCCCAAGAACATCCAAAGACAAAGGCAAGGGGTGTCATGGTTAAAGAATCAAAGAAAAAAGACTCTACTCAACCAGGACAGCCTAAGCTAATGGGAGATGCCATGAAGACTGCTCACTTTCCCACTCCAATTGAATTGATAGTGGATGGGAAAGTAGAGTTAGTGTATCCTTAAGAGCAGAAACTCATTGAAGCTAATGCATTGCTATCTCAGAAACTACAAGAGGAGGAGGACATGGCAACAACAAGGGAGGAGGAGGAGACAAAGAAAAAGAAAATCTCTGTAAGAAGATCAAAGGCACAGAAAGCAGCCATTACTAAAAAGAAAAATAAGGAGATGGAAGAGGCAGAGAAGAAATCGAGAAGAAGGTCTTTGGTCTAGGAATCTGCAAAGAAACCTGTGATTAAAGCATCTATCAAGAAGCCTTTATCTCAAGAACCTCCAAGGCCAACCGAGACTGCCTTAGTGGCTGTGAGTGGACCAACAAAGCCACGAACAGTTCCATCAAGGAAGTCTTATAAGGTTGAAATGGCTAGTACTGAAGAAATCATCAAAGCCCTAACAAGGAGTACAAAGTACATAAATTTGGTCAAGGGTAAGGACAACAAAGAATTGTTCCATATCTTTTTAAAAGATGGAGAATCTTTGAAGTTCGAGAGGCCAGCCTTTGAGGAGCAAACAAAAGAAAATTTGGAGTGGTTGCTGACTGTAGTGCTTGAGACTTCTGATCTCAACAAGGGATTTTGAAGTCCAATTCAGAAGGTGATAAAGGTGAGACATAACTTGGACACAGTGCCAGAAGTTGATCCTAAACCTCTTGGATTATGGTATGAGACTTTCCATGGAGAGAAAGTTTTCTTCAACTAACAGAGATATCAACAGTGTCACTGAGAGACACATTGAAGGATTTATTAGTCTACTCAAGGATGCAGAAGAAGAAACAGAGATAATCCTAAAAAAGCTGTTGATAGAAAGACTGGACGTGCTGAGGAAAAATAGAAGGTAAAGTTGTTGTGTTGGAAGGTATGTTGATTGTTGAATAAGCTGTAATTTTTAATTTTTTTATTGAAGCCAGACTTAAAGGATTTAAACCTGAGTCTTGGTGGAAGGTGAATGACAAATCAAAGATCTTAATTCAAATACATTTGTAGTTAGTAATTCTTTATTCTAGGTAATACTTGTAAGTTTGAGTTTTGACATCATCATCAACCTTGAAATTATGCTTATCATTCTGATATTCATAATTAGGGGGAGATTGTTAGGTTTTATAACATTTGATGATGATTGTCTTTAGATTACTTAGATATACAAATGTATAGAAAGTGTTAATTAGTAACACTGAAGTTTTGTAGCCAGTAGTTATCTCTTTGATTGTAATTATTCATTCTTTGTAAAGAGATAGATTAATTTTTATTTGTAAGTAAACTGCTGGAAAGTTGTATCAAAACTTTAACAAGTCAAAATGTGCATTTGATTCGTCGGAGATTGCAATAAGGCCTATCGGAGACTATGACTTACGTCATCAGAGACTAATGCTTTCATCATCAGAGACTAAGTCTAAAGCGTCAGAGACTACTGCTTACGTCATCGGAGACTGAATCTAAAAAGCATCAGAGACTAAGCTGACGTCATTGGAGACTAAGCCTAAAAGCATCAGAGACTAAATAACTTTGTCGGAGACTACACAACTTGATCAGAGACTATACGACCAGAAACTAAACAATCAGGGACTAAAAGCTGAAGTCATCAGGGACTAGTCGTGACTTATTCCCTGATGAGATATAGAGTTTGAATTCAATAAGGAATGTCTTTCATGTAGATCAAGATAACATTGAAGACGTAACTAGTAAGGAAACAAGCCAGAAATCTCTTCCTAATCAAAAAGGAAAGATAGTGTTTGATTCGAATAAGGAAGCTGAATCATTATTGATTTAGAATAGGAAACTGAGTAATTTCAGTTTTGAGAAGCTGTAATTAGGTTTACAAAGAATTGTAATTCGAAGTTGTATAGGTTTTCATAGTTTTGTATCTTTACTATACAGAAAAGAAAAGAAGCTGATGATCATATTATTGTGATTGTTAGAATTTGTATCCAATTGTTAAAATCAATAAAAGAAATTATTTATAAATTGATTTGATTTCTTGTTCTTTATATTCCGCAAGAAAAGTTAATTTCTTAAAGAACAAGTAATCGAAAAGAATTCAAAGAACTTGTATTCAACCCCCCCCCCCCCCCCTTCTACAAGTTCTTGGCTATCTCACTGGGAAAACATAAAATACTAAGTCTGAAGTACCTCAACAAATCATTGACCATGTAAAGAAAGTGGAGACTGAGTCAGGGTCAGTGGTTAGGATATTGAGGACAGATAATGGAACTGAATTCAAGAATGCAGTTGTTGATGGATTTTGTGTGGAGAAAGGCATCAATCATACATTTTATCCTCCAAGGACTCCTCAACAGAATGGTGTAGTGGAAAGGAAAAATAAAACCCTGATAGAAGCTGCTAGAACAATGCTAGCAGAGGCAAGGATTCCTACCTATTTTTGGGCTGAGGCAATATCCACTGCTTGCTTTACTCAAAATAGGTCATTAATCAACAAAGCTCACAACAAGACCCCATATGAGCTAATGACAGGGAGAAAATCAAACATCAAGTTTCTACATGTTTTTGGATGAAATTGCTATGTGTTAAGAAACTTTGGTGAGAACTTAGGAAAATTTGATCCAAAAGCTGATGAAACAATTTTCCTATGTTACGCCCTGACATTTGGGGCCTACAGGGTTTATAACAAAAGACTCCATGTGGTGATGGAGTCTATAAATGTAGCCTTTGATGATCAAGAGATTTCTGGACTTGAAGATCCTGGTTTTCATGAAGAACTGAGATTTGAAAATGAAGATGATTTTGATTGTCAAGAGTATGAAGCTGATGAGTGCAGACAATTGGAGAATTTATTCATTCCTGATGTCAATCCAAAAAATATTAAAGACCCTACAACAGATGAAGTTAACTTCCTGGATAATCCATCAGGGAATGCACCATCAGGGGATCACTTTAACCCTAATTTAAGCACAAATTCAGGGGGAGTTTTCTCAGAAGTTGGTAGCATAGACTTAGGGGGAGGAGATGATAATCAAGCAAGCTCATCAAAATACATCTCTAAGCCCAAATGGTCTAGAAGTCACACAATAGAATTGATCATTGGTGATCCAAATAAGAGAGTGCAAACCAGAAAAGCAACATCTAATGAATGCCTATATGCTTGCTTTCTTTCACAAATAGAGCCAAAGAAATTCGAATAAGCCATTCAAGATGCAAATTGGATCATGGCTATGCAGGAAGAGCTAAGTCAATTTCAAAGAAATCAGGTATGAAACCCGGTGCCTAAACCCAAAGACATAATTATAATAGGTATCCGGTGCCTAAACCCAAAGACTTTGATGAAACTTTTGCACCAGTAGCAAGACTTGAGGCTATAAGGATTTTCTTAGCTTATGCAGCACATTTAAACTGTATAGTTTTTCAAATGGATGTGAAAAGTGCCCTTCTCAATGGGAAACTGGAACAAGAGGTGTATGTCCAACAACCACCAGGGTTTGAAAGTTCAAAATTCCCAAATCATATCTACAAACTAGAGAAAACACTTTATGGATTGAAGTAAGCTCCTAGAGATTGGTATGATACACTGTCAAAGTTTCTAGTGGATAATAAGTTCACAAGAGGTATCATTGACAAAACATTGTTCTTTAGACAACACCAAGGTCATCTGATCCTGGTTCAAATATATGTTGATGATATCATCTTTGGATCCACAGACACTAGATTCTGACACATCATTCCAAAAAGGACAACGACGTGACATATATGCGGCCAAGTTGAAAAAACAGCACGTCTAAGAACATGGTTTCAACAACTGATCTTCTATATATGCAAAATAGTTCTCATTACACAAGTGTGGATATCCAACGGATCAACCAACAGAAAGAAGCACACAAACACAAGAGAGAAGTTTTGTAATATATCTTGAGAGAAATATTCAAAGAAAATTAGAAGCTAGTGAGTGTGAATTTGAAGCTGTAATTTATTATAGATTGTAGCTGATTAATCACATTTGTGATTAAACAAATTTCCAAAAAAACATCAAGTTTTAATACAACAATTTTAACTTGAATGCGTGTGTGTTCATCTTAATATTCACTATAGTTTTCCTGATCTTGTAGCTATTTCCGACAATGTTTAACAAGTTTTTAAAGAGCAAAAAGTTTTGAGTGTTTGTATTCAACCCCCCCCCCCCCCCCCCCCCCCCCAAACAAACACTTGAGCTTATTTAGTTCCAACAGTAACTTTGTATAGCTATGTCATTCTCAAGAGAAAGGTTAGGAAATTGATCTTTAATAATCATTGATAAAAATCTAGCATAGTAAACTTCGTACTTCCTAGAAGTATAACTACCCATTTTATTTACAAGATCATCAAATATTAATTTTCCTATATTAATTTTTACATTCTTAATCATAGCATAAGCAATTTTAAGAGTTAACGATGTTATCACCTCATAGTTGGAGGACTTACCTGAAAACACCTTTGTAATTGTGTCAAAGAGATAAAAGATCTCTCGTTTCACATTGAACCTCTTGAGGTCCTTGAACTTCAACACTGTAGTATTTGGAAAGTTTTAGCGCAGTTCCTTCAAGAAGTCAAGTAGTTCAGCATCATTTGGCACTTCCACAAACTCTTTTGTAGGTAGTCCCAGTGCATAATTAATTCCGAAGGGAGTTATGTTTCCCTTTTCAGAAAAATTTTTGAATGATATTCCCTTGACAATTTCAGGCCTTATCACAGAGAACATGTACTTGGCACTTGACCACAGTTGTAATATTGCTTCACCAGATTTGTCGTCATTGGTAAAAATTGCTTTGCTATACTCTGAGTTGAGTAGATAACGCATCATTGGCTTAAAGCAAGCATCTACCTCTTCGATGTCTGAAAAGCCCACAAAGTTTGTTGGTGGAATCACTAGGTTCCTCAGAAGTTGTTGAACAACACTTGGTGCCATTGAAATTGTTAATGATTTGAAAATCTAGGGTTTATGTGAATAAGAAAGAGAGGAAGAAAACTCGAGCAGATGTTAGAGAAAGATTAAATGTTTTGAAATACTTTAGGAAGAGAGAGAGTTAGAGTATAAATACCTTTTTTTTTTTTAAAACCGTACCTAAAGACACGTCATCAGGGTGTCGTATCAGTTCTATGATGACACGTCATCAGGTACAAGAGAATCCCCTGATGAACTATTATCACAAACTCGATGCAATCCCTTGATGCGACTACAATCAAACAACCCTGACCCTGACCCTGAAGTACGACACACGAAACATATAAACACACACTGACCCTAATGAACAAAAAATAATAATAATAATAATAATAATAATAATATTATTATTATTATTATTATTATTATTATTATTATTATTATTATTTTTTATTATAACATATATAGTCATATATCAATAACATTATCAGGAATTTATGAGATGAGTTAGAAATACCAGTACTCAAGCACTTGATAGCTTGAACTACTCAAACAATTTTTCTTGCATGTCTCCTGCAGGTTGATCAAACTTTATCTTGCATAATTCTCTATTCCCAGCTCTCCCACAAGATTGATAAAAGTGGCTTCATCAAAGGCCTTGGTAAAGATGTCTGTCAGCTGCTTGTTTGTAGGTACAAAGTGTAGTTCAATGGTTCCATTCATAACATGTTCCCTGATAAAGTGATATCTGATTTCTATATGTTCAGTTCTAGAATGTTGCACAGGGTTTTCAGCAATTGCAATGGCATTAGTGTTATCACACAAAATTGGAATTTTGTTGAAATTTAGGCCATAGTTCAATAACTGATTTCTCATCCACAAGATTTGTGCACAGCAACTTCCAGCTGCAATATATTCAGCTTCAGCAGTAGATGTTGATATTGAGTGTTACTTTTTGTTGAACTAAGATACAAGCCTTCCTCCTAGAAATTGACAGCTCCCTATTGTACTTTTTCTGTCAATTCTGCATCCTCCAAAGTCAACATCAGAATACCCAAGTAATTCAAATCTAGACTCCTTTGGATACCAAAGTCCCAACTCTGTAGTGCCCTTGATGTACCTCAAAATTCTTTTCACTGCAATGAGATGAGACTCCCTTGGATTAGTTTGATATCTTGCACAAAGACATGTTGCAAACATAATGTCAGGCCTACTTGCTGTCAGATACAGCAAAGAACCAATCATTCCCCTATAAATCTTTAGATCAACTTTCTTTCCATTCTTATCAGGGTTAATTTTGGTTGTTGTGGCCATTGGTGTCTTTGTTACCTTTGAGTCCTCTATATCGAATTTCTTGAGAAGTTCTTTAGCATATTTTGTTTGATGTATATAAATTCCATCAGTGACTTATTTAATTTGCAATCCCAAGAAATAAGACAACTCACCCATTAAGCTCATTTTATATTTGTTTTGCATGAGCTTAGAGAACTTTTCACACAGCTTGGTGTCAGTGGATCCAAAAATGATATCATCAACATATATTTGAACAAGGATCAGATGACCTTGGTGTTGTCTAAAGAACAATGTCTTGTCTATGATACCTCTTGTAAACTTGTTATCCACCAGAAACTTTGGCAGTGTGTTATACCAAGCGTTAGGAGCTTGTTTCAGTCCATAAAGTGTTTTTTCTAGTTTGTACACATGATTTGGGAATTTTGAACATTCAAATCGAGAAGGTTGTTGGACATATACCTCTTGTTCCAATTTCCCATTAAGAAAAGCACTTTTCACATCCATTTGAAAAACTCTAAAGTTTGAATGTGCTGTTTAGGCTAAGAAAATTCTTATAGCCTCAAGTTTGGCCACTAGTGCAAAAGTCTCATCAAAGTTAATCCCTTCCTCTTGAAGATATCCCTTTGCAACCATTCTTGCTTTATTTCTTATAACAATGCCAACTTCATCCATCTTGTTTTCGAAAACCCACTTGGTGCCTATTATGGTTCTGTCTTTGGGTTTAGGTACCAACTTCTACACTTGATTTCTTTCAAATTGATTCAACTTTTCCTGCATAGCCATCCATTCTGCATCTTGTATGGCTTCTTCAAATCTCTTTGGCTCAATTTGTGAAAAGAAACAAGCATATAGACATTCATTAGATGTAGCTTTTCTGGTTTGCATTTTCTGGCTTGGGTCACCAATGATTAATTCTTTTGTGTGACTTCTTCACCATTTAGGCTTAGAGATATATCTTGATGAGCTTGCATGATCATCATTTCTTCCCCCTAAGAATGTGCTACCAGTTTATGAGAAAACTCCCCCTGAATTTATGCTTAAATCAGGATTAAAGTTATCCCTTGATGGTGCATTCCCTGATGGATTATCCCCTGATAGAGTATTCCCTGACCTGTTGTCCAGGAAATTAACTCCATCCTCTGAAGGGGGTTCGTGTTTAGTTGGATTGACATCAGGGTTGGTTAATTCATCTATTTGTCTTCACTCATTAGCTTCATTCTCTTAATAATCAACATCATCTTCATTTTCAAATCTTAGTTCTTCATGAAAACCAAGGTTTTCAAGACCAGAGATTTCCTGATCATCAAAAGCTACATTTATAGACTCCATCACCACCTGGAGTCTCTTGTTGTAAACCCTGTAGGCCTTAGATGTCAGGGAGTAACCTAGGAAAATTACTTCATCAGCCTTTGGGTCAAATTTTCTTAAGTTCTTACCAAAGTTCCTTAAATACAAAACATTTGCATCTAAAAACATGTAGGAACTTGATGTTGGGTTTCCTCCCTATCATTAACTCATACGGTGTCTTATTATGAGCCTTGTTGATCAAAGACCTATTTTGAGTAAAGCAAGTAGTGGAAATTGCCTCAGCCCAAAAATGGGTAAGAATTTTTTTATCTGCTAACAATGTTCTAATAGCTTCTATTAGGGTTCTATTCTTTTTTTCCACTACACCACTCTGTTGAGGAGTTCTTGGAGTAGAAAATGTATGATTAATGCATTTCTCCACACAAAATCTATCAACAGCTACATTCTTGAATTCAGTTCCATTGTCTGTTCTCAGAATTCTGATTACTGACCTTGACTCAGTTTCCACCTTCTTTATAGGGTCAATGATTTGCTGAGGTACTTCTGTTTTAGCATGTTGGAACTAGACCCGAGTGTATCTGGTGTAGTCATCCACAATGAACAATGCAAATCTCTTCGTTGATACTGACATTATGTTGACAGAACCAAAGAGATCCATATGTAGCATTTGAATTGGATCTTTGATCATTGTGGCTTCCTTGCTTACAAAGGATGATTTCCTTTGCTTCCCTTGTTGGCATGCTGAACATAATCCTTCTTGAATAAATTCCACTTGAGGTAGTCCAGTTACCAATTCTCTCTTCACTAAATCATTGAGAGTTTTGTAGTTCAGGTGAGAGAGCTTCTTATGCCACAGTCTGCTCTCATCAGGGCTTGTTTTGCTATAGAAACATGATTCTCCACTTACTGAGTTGAAGTCAGCAATATAGAGATCTCCTTCCGTTATTCTTGATAAGACCAGCTTCCTTTCACTTTCATTTGAGATTAAGCATTGATCTCCTTTGAAAGAAATGATGAATCCCTTGTCACATAGTTAACTTATGCTTAATAAATTGTGCTTTAGCCCATCAACTAGTGCTATATTTTCAAATGAGACATCCTCATTTGCTACTTTGCCATAACCAAGAGTCAATCCTTTTCTGTTGTCACCAAAAGAGATCACTGGACCAACCTTTTCTTGGAACTCTGTGAGCAGGGTCTTATTTCCTGTCATGTATTGAGCAGCCACTATCTAAAAACCATATTTGTCTGCTTTTGACATTTCCCTGCACACAAAGAACATTTAATTTGTTTTTGGTACCCAAGTGGATTTGGGTCCTTTAGGTTTAGTCACAATCAATGGTATAACAACTTTTTCATTACTTATGACTTTTGGTTTAGGCAATAAACATACTGTCTCCTTTTTAGGAGCTTCAACATACACTTTAGATTTATCAATAGTTTTCTTAACTTTACCCTTAATGGTGCATGCATGAACAGTTGGTAAATCATCAACATATAAAATTGTGCCAGTTAAAAACTATGGTTTTTCTTTACATTGAAACGATAAATGATTATTGTTACCACAGTTCCAATACACTTTCCTAGGGGCTTCATGAATAGGGGTGTTGTTACTAGTTTTGTTTACACCTAACTTGCCATTCCTATTCTTTTTATTATCCCTGTCAGGCTCTTATCCCTAGAAGGGCTATGATGGCGTGATGCATTCTTATCCCCTGATAACTGTGCATCCACTGATGCACAGTCTAGTTCCTTCTTGATTGGGGTTTTGAGTGCTTTGGCAAGAACATGTTTCTTGCCACTCCCACCACTTGTGGAAGCTACACACATCGAAAAAACATTCTCTTTTTCTAACTTTGTTACAGCCTTTACAAACTTGATAGGTTATATAGGCCTTTTTCCAAAGCTAGCTGCATTTTTAACCTCAACAGAAGGTTGCTTCACCAGAGTCTCCTCATAGCCTAAACTAGACTTGTGATCAGATTTTTGACAGCTTAATTGATCATCTAGTTTCTTGCTTGACTCATTCCATTTCTTTATGACCTCCCTTTCTTCTTTCAAAAGCTTAGAGGTCCATTCTTCTCTCTTGACAGCACAGTTAAGGAGATTCTTAGTCCTGGAGAGTTCTTTTTCAAGGTTCTCAAGTCTAGTGAGTTCTGATTCTAATAGAGTATTTTTTCTAGCAGTCAAATGCTCATTGATTTAATGTACTCTCTCAGTCTCAGCTACAACACTCTTTAAAGTGTCATAAAGGTCTCTTATCTCACAAGTTATTTCTTTAATAGTTTTAAAACAATCAGTTTTAGACATGTTAGATGAAATTTCAAGACTTACTTGTGAGCTACTACTATCAGTGGATGAGGCCATTAGGGATAGGTTGACATATTCCTCAGTGTCTTCTTCATCTGAGTCAGCTCAGTCCTTTCCCTTTGGAATATAGGCTTTTCCTTTCTTGTTGGCATTAAGAAGGTCAAAGTATTTCTTCTTATAGTCCACACCAGGTTTCCTTACTGAAAATTTCTTTATTCCACTTGGCTTTTGAAATTTCAGTTTGGAAAACCTTTTTGCAACAAAGGCCATGGTTTCATCCATTTTCACTAACTCTTTAAAGGTGTACTCAGTCCCCTTAGAGTCAGCTTCTTCTTCCCCACTTTTTTCACTTCTCTTAGCATCTCCTGACTGCTACTTCATCAAGACACTTAGTCTTGTTTCACCTTTGTTCTTCTTAATAGCCATCAGGGCTACAGATTTAAGCTTTCTGGTATCCCATGACATTTTAGATCTTTGTTGAACCTCCAGTTCATATCTTTAAGGTACCATAGAGCCTATCCAAGTTTAGGAGATTCATGTCTTTGGATTCCCTGATGGCTATTGTCTTTGGATCCCATGATATAGGAAGTGTCCTCTTGAATTTTTTATTCACATCTTTGTTGGCATAGATCTTCCCATACATCCTTAGGCCATTTACCAACCTGTTGAATCTGTCAAACATTTCAATGAGTGATTCACCATTTTTCATTGTGAACCACTCATACTGTTGTGTTAACAGTTGCAGTTTATTTTCTCTCACATCTTCAATGCCATCACATAAGATTTGGATGGTATCCCATATTGACTTAGACGTTGTAAGATTCATGATACTATTTAGCATATCATCGTCTAAGCCATTATATAGAATGCCTGTTGCTTTGAGATCCTTCTTCACTTTTTCTCTTTCCTCTGGAGTCATCTCTTTAGTAGTCTTTGGAACTAATCTTTCTGGAACACTGACTTCATTGACAACCTCCTGAGGAATGAGCTTCTTTGGTACGTGAGGGCTTTCTTCTAGAATCTGTAGGTATTCATCATCGATTGCTCTAAGATGAACTACCATGCGTTGTCTCCAAAAAAATTACTTTCCCCTTTCCAACATGGGGACTTTACTATTTCCAGCTTTGTTGGCCATTGTTTAAGATCTTTTAGCAAGTGTAATCTACTAGTAAGCTCAAGGTGTTTGTTGGGGGGATTGAATACAAACACCACAAACTTTTCAATCTTTTTTAAAAATAAATCACAAAGACTGGAATAACTATGGTTTCAGAAAAACTATACTTTAAAGGAAATGAATCCACAAGCATTCAAGTTAAAAGAGTTGTATTAAAACTTGAGATTTTTCTGGAAATCTAGTTAATCACAAATGTGATTAATCAGCTATAATTCTGTAATGACTTACAGCTTCTTTTCTCACACTTACTAGCTACAAATTTTCTTTGAATATTTCTCTCAAGATCTATTACAAAGCTCCTCTCTAGTATCTATGTGTGCTTCTATATTTCTTCGCTTAGCTTTCCGTGTAACAACTCTTTCATAATGTATAGCAAATATGGTGGTGAATCCACGTGCTGGACATGCTGCTTTTTCAACATAGTCGCATATATGTCACATCAATGTCCTTTAGGAGTGATGTGTCAGACTGATGTTGGCTTTTGTTGCTTCTTTTTCATCCCCTGATTTGCATGTAATTAATGTTCGAGAGTTGTTATTGGATAACCAAACTCCAAGGAATATCTTTCCAGTTATATCCCTTGTTTCTTGAACAAGCTTAAATGATTCTCTTGTAAGACTTGATGACGAGTGTATACAGTCATAACTATCCCATGATAAAAAGTCCTGATGTCGACTTGATCAGTGCTTTTAGATCCCCTGACATTAAGACTTACTTGTATCCACTGACGAGTTCCCCTGATAGATTGGTCTGTCACTGTCATCCCCTGATGAGTTCCCCTGACGGGTTAGTCTGTCACTCTCATTCCATGACGGGTTGGTCTGTCACTGTCATCCCCTGACGGGTTCCCCTGATGCAGTATTTCAGGCTTCCCCTGATGGGGTATTTCAGGCTTCCCCTGATGGGTTTCCCTGACGGGTTGGTCTTTCAAATACTGACATATTTTAATCACTGATGTTTTGTTAACTGTGTCTGGAACATCTGATGTGCGGAATAAAGAGTTCATTTCTTCATCTATGGCTTCTAACCATAACAAAAAATCCCTAGATCTCATCGCTTCATTATAACTTGATGGATCTTTCTCTAATTGGTAGGTCACAAAGTTCTCACCAAAATCTCTAGGTACTTTATCTCTCGTAGATACTCTCCTAGAAGTTTTTGTGGGAGTAGTATCAGTAAAATTAGGTGCGCTTGTGAAATTTGAATTAGTCAAGTTCAGTTCATTTATTCCTTCAGAATCTAAACTAATTCAATCTATAACTAGATCGTATAAAAATGTTCCATTTGAGGCGCCGATCTAATTAATGAAAATATTTAAGGTGAAGTGAATGATCGAAAAAATTACTGCTAAAAATAATTACGAAAATAATTATACATATCCTTATATAAAACAACTAGATAATTAATTACTTATTCCATCATTGAATGAATGATAATATTTAATTGTTAGCTTTAGGTGTGATAGGTGTTGGGAGTCTAGCGGAATAACATAATTGTACAGTCAAGTATGTCATATGGTATAATCTAAAGATCTAGAGTTGTATGAAAAGACAGTCATGTGTTTTAGCTGCTTTTAATATAGCTGGAGGTTAGATCTAAAGCCTTATACCTCTCATTTGACAACTTTTATGGATCTAGCACTCAAAAAATTATCTGTTCATGAAGAGAAAAGCTTATTTGTAACTTGGTTGACCTCTCAAAACTCCCAAATTTGCTTACTTGTAATATATTTTTGAAAAAAACCTTGGATAATTCCTCATGATTTGAATTTTAAAAAATTAAGTTTATAAGATTTGAATATTTTATTTGCGTTTTATTTCCTTTAGTCTAATACAATTCACAATATTTTCAGCTATTAGCAATCGTTCACTTCTTCATGTTGTCCCAGCCATATGGGGAAACAAATCGAAGCTATTCCATCCCTAAATGAAAACAAAGTAAGCAAACAATATTTTCAACTATTAGCAATCGTTCACTTGTTCATGTTGTCCCAGCCATAGGGGAAAAAAATCCAAGCTATTCCATCACTCAATGCAGATAACAAAGTAAACAAATAGATATCCACAAAATACTATTTGAGACCAAGAGATAATCTCAAGAGACTAGGTTATCGAGTTCAAAAGAAGCAAAAAATATGAATTTTTGATATGAAAACGAAGTATACCTAGTAAACACTTGTTCAATTCACTAAATATTGTTATATCTTTTCTAATTTATTAAATTAATTGCACACGCATAAGTCGTAAGCATGTGTTATGTTAAACTAGTTTTCTTTGAAAACTTTCAAAACGATCTTTTTTTTTGTTACATAAGATGTAATGTCTAGAAACTCACATGTATTTATTTAGCTACTCACCAACAATATTATTGTAGTTTGTAAGGTTTAAAATTTTCGTCAATATTATTACTATATATCAATTGATAGTTGCAATTCAGGGACATAATTAACTCTGTTAAATTAGTTTAGCCATTCGATCAACTTAATTTTATAACCTTAAATACCATTTGATTTTGACTATTAAATTAAAATATGACAGTGTTAGTTGACAATTCTCTATTCCCAAACGTGCTTAATTAATTAGTATTTATAACTAAGAATTGATGATGTAAAATAAGTCTTACTGAAATATTGTAACAGACTTTCAAAAAGATTACAATTGTGTAGGCTTCAATTCTTATCATATATTTAAATTATTATCCTTTTTGAATTCAAAAAAAAAAAATTTATTATCCTTTTGCTCCAATATATACATGATAGATGTAGACACCTCAATTTTGGTTTTATTTTATTTATGTTTTGCCTTGATGTAATAAAATATGGAATGAGAATTGTTGGATTTAATTTTGTGTAAAGTGCAGGATTGACAGTTTTTCCTCTTTGACGTGAATGGAGTTCATGACCGAAGCCCTGAGGGACCAGGAATAGAGATGGACGAACAAAATGCCAAGATAACATGCTCAAAAATCTACACATCCGAAGATCTTGCCGAGGTATTTAAGCTTGGTGAAAAGAAAGTATCCTCAAGCTTATCTTGTGATAATGCTTACACAAAGCATTGATTAGGAAGTGCAACAAGAGCTATAAGTGACTTTAAGAGTGGACGAAGTGCTAGGAAATGTGGAGCAAAGCAAGACTGCAGTAAGGGCATCAGGGGATATTTTTGTGACATCAGGGGAAGAAAATGACTAGAGCAAAAGTCATTCTCGAACCATCGCCAAAGTCATCGGGTAATCCATACTAGCGCCAAAGTCGGGCCATCAGGGGATAAAAAATGACTAAAGCCAAAGTCTGGGCATCAGGGCCAATTACTCAATGCCAAACTCTTCGGGCAATCCAATTCTCGCCGAACTCTCGGCGTCAGGGGACATTTTTGTGCATTAAAAGAAAAATTATCCATCGCCAAACTCGTCGGGCAATCCACGTCAACTTCAAAGTCATTTCTGATCATCAGGGACTAGCTCATCAGGGGATGAATTAGCCGTCGGAGACTAGAGTGTCAGGGGATAAAGCACACTGTCGGAGACTAGCGCATCAGGGGATAAAGTATACTGTTGGAGACTACCACATCAGAGGATGAAAAAATTAGTCATCGGAGACTAGCGCTGTTGGGTTTCGTATCATCAGACGCAGCGGAAAAATACGGTTTAAAATAAAACAAAACGAAACCCAAACCCGAGGATCTATGCGAAACAGTTTAATACAGATAGTTCAAGATTTTACCGATTAAAAGTGCGAATCTGAAACTTTGGTGAAGGTGTTGATCGTCTCCAAATCTTTAACGCAACCCAACTGGACAGCGTCTCTACGGTATCCACACGAACACCCGCGAACCGTCTTACGATTCGAGCAAAGAGGATAACAGTACTAGCTGTAAATAATCTGTATCTCTTTTATCTCTCTTAACCTCTCTTATGAGCGGCTACGTCAAAACGTTGGTTGTTCAAGAGAAAAATTCTATATCTATCTCTATATATCAGAGAATAGCTGATATATCATATATATATAGCCTTCTATAGAGTAGATTCCAAAACCTAATCTAATTAGGAGATTAGAATCCGAATCCTATATTCATTAGATATATATTTAATCAAGTCTCACTTAATTAATATATGTACAAATAAATATATATTCGTATTTCCTTCCAAATGACTCTTCTTCATACAGATTACATATATATATATATATATATATAATTTAAAGTCATGATTTAATTAAATCAATCTTATTAATATATTAAAATCATTGACATTTAAATTATATCTCCTTGACGAATGTTCTATGTGTGTGACCCTGTAGGTTATTATTACGTTGGCAATAATTTTAAATCATATTATAAAATTATAAACAGTGAGCGGCATCTAGTAATACATCACTGTTACCCAAGTAATAATAAAGTCATAGATTCGACGTTACCTTTTATGACCAATGTTTCAATGTAATTTAATCCTTTTAACCATGATATCTAAGATTAAACTCAAGGCATGGATGTGTCATCCTCTTCATAATTTAATCTCAGTTTTCTTGATCAATGAGTAAACTATATGAAACAAATCTCTATTTGAGCATGGCCATGCATTTCATAGTTTCACTCAATCAAGAGGCCTATAGATATCACCCCTAATTTATAGGAGGGTTAAATTCCATCTACATCATTCCCATTTCTCACATAACTCATTATGCATCCAACAATCACCTTTATCGTCCACCCGGTTAAAGGTGACTTTTGATAATGTCAAAACGCATAACTCCTTATGTAGAAATGTCATGACTTCAGGTCGAAGGACCATTACATCATTGTCACTATGAGAATTACTTATGACACATAGCATAACGCTCCATGTAGAATTCTCATGGTGGGTCTATCCAGTACTATGTTCTCTAACATGTACCTATGTATCAACTTAATATATCTCGTATATATTTATGACCAATGAGATATAGCCATCAGTTAATCCACATACTAGTCTCAATGTATTATTGTTGTCCCACTGACAATGATACTCAACTAGGGACATTTAAGAATAATGATACTTTACATACTTATATGATCTCATATTCAAGTCACATACTTGAATCCATATAATTAGTATCATTCTTCTAAGGACATTTATTATGTTAACATTTATATTACGCAGTAAATAAAACATAATAAAAGTAATTATCATTTAACCAAAAAACATAACATAAACATGGTGTCACAATCATTACATAATTGGCCACTAGGGCATACACTCTAACAAGCGCGTCAAGGGATAAATTACACTGTCAGAGACTAGCTCATCAGAGGATAAAATTGCTCATTGGAGACTAATTTTATCCCATCGGAGACTAAGTATATGTTCACCAGATACTAAAATTAGCCGTCAGAGACTAATTTAATCCCATCAGAGACTAAGCGGGGCTCATTAGAGACTAAGAAAATTGCTACGTCAGAAACTGCTGCTTAGGGTTACAAAAACTCATCACTACAACAAAGATAAAATGGTCATCAGAGATTAAAGGTGACCTGTGGGATGACACACGAATGACTCCAGCAATCCATTAAATCAGCAAAAGCTAAGAAATAGAAAAATAAAGAAGGTGGTCCAATAGGAAAAGACCAGCCGCAATGGATGTCACATAGTAGTTTTGGCGTACAAGAAAGCCATCTGAAAAAATGAAAGTTATGTGACAAAGCTACAATTACCGAAGTAATATCAAAAATATCTTAAGAGATAGCTTATGGAGGAAGCTTGGAAGACAAAGAAGCTGGGCCTATAAATAGATACCCTGGAAGGAGAGTAAAAGAAAAGGGGAGAGAGAACACATACACAAGAACACATAGAAGGAAAAGAGAGAGTGACACATAAGGAGAGATAGAGAGAGAGGGAGAAGTGAACTGTGAGGGAGCTTCAAATTCTTTTTCCTAGAATTTCGCTAAGGAAAAGACCCTATTTGTTTACACAAACATCCTCCTTGTAATTTTCTGTTCTGTATCAATCAAAAAAACCAAGGCTTACTGAATTGTTTATTTATCTTGAGCCCCTGTCCCCCTATATTTTGCTTCGATCAAGGTTAGTTCATATTCCTATAATAGGGTGGTTTCCAGTCGAGAATAGCTTTGTCCATAGCTACCTCTATTGGGAACATCCTTATACTTAGCCTCATATACCTATGTATCATCCAATCTCACATTTTGTCATAAATACATTTGTCTTGGCATGATTTCTGGTTGATTTCAATTCATATAAAATAACTTAAATGGTCTAATTTTTATTCCGTTACCCGCATGTAAATATTTACACAGTTATGATTTCTTTTCTAATCTTTTGTTTTGTGTTTTATCTGAGCTAATGATTCATGGAATTCAAACCCTTCTTGGACAACAGCGGAGAGTCTGTAATAAAAGGGCCAACATTCACTGAGATTCATCTTGTTTAGTTTTAAGATAGCTATTTTTTAGACAATGTTGTAAGTTTGGCTTGTTTCGGATAGGAATTGTTTGGTTTTACTTTGGGACTGGTCCTTCATCTCCAGTCTATTCCTTGTAATATGTTACAAAAACAAAAACTGAATAATGGAAATGTAGAAGCACACACATACACTAACACAATCCTGCACTACTAACGGACTTGTTCCACGTTTGAACAACTTTGGGTTTTAAGAGATGATTTCATATAAACAAAATTGAAAAAAGCAATCACTAGTTATAGTGAGGATAAGGAGTGCCTAACACTTTCCTCCTGTTCAACCTAGCAACGAACTCAGTTTTCTTGGTTTCGCCTGGGCCATAATTTAAGAGTCATCTTAAAATCAAACTTTCAAATAAGATAAAGACTGGAAAAGTGTCCTAACACACTATCTCAGATTTTGTTAGGTGGCGACTCATTTTGAAAAATACTCTCATCACCTCGTCGCATTTATAAAAAACTCGGACTTTTGGAAAAGGGTTTTAAGAAACTTTTAAAGAAATCTCACAACTCAACCCCCAGTATTTTCCAAAATTTTTCGGGCGCGACAATAGACAATTCATTCCTTCCGAAGATTTATTCTACAAACTTGTAAGTGTCTTTCAAAAATTAATTTCAAGTGTTAAGTCACAAATTTAATATCAAACACAAAAATCGAAGGGGATACTTTAAATTCATTAATATATTAATGTAATAATTTAATTAATTATCAAAATGTAAAGACATAAAGGGATTCGGTATTTAATACTCCATCTGTTCCAAAAAAGAAAAAAAAATTGTTACATTTGGAAAAAATAAAATTGTTCCAAAAAAAAAGTTACATTTGAAAATTTTCTTTGTTATTTTGCGATAAATTAAAACAGTTTGAATTACAAACTTATAGATTTATTTATAACTTAAATATTCATAACAAATTTCATAAAAAAAACTTATGATTTGTACATTTAATTATTGATTTAAAATGCAAAATTAATAGTCTGTCAAAAGTCTATTTTTTTTTTAATTTTTTTATTTTTGGGAAAGGTGGGAGTAGTAAATATGCAGTGTATAGATCGAGTAGAAGTTAATTAGATCATAAGGGAAAGCTAGGTTATCCTAAATCAGTGGGGATTGATTAATGAGTGAGGAGGATCGTCGAAATCTGACGGTGAATATACACACATGTAGTGAAAGAGCTAGAAAGATTAAAGGGAGTGGTAATGATTTGGTTAATTAGGCAATCTACGGCTGTAATGAGATATATAGATAGATAGATATGGACTTAATGCATGTATATGTATGAGTTGGTTATTTCAGTTACTTTCCACGCAAGGGTAGGATTTTGGTAGAGAGCATGCAGGCGGCGCTAGCTAGCTGTAGTAGTAAGTATATATATGTGTAGTGTGAGAAACAAGTTGGAACAAGTTCTACATAAACAAAACACAGAGATCAATCGAGATTAATAGTAGTGTTGGCAGTAGTATTTGAAAGAAAAGGAAGAAAACGTAATGGAGAAAGACAAGAAGAAGAAGAAGAAGGTGCCGCCAGGTTGGGTATTCATGCCAACGGACGAGCAACTCATCAACTCTTATCTCAAGCCAAAGCTTCATGGACAACCCCTTCCCTATAATTTTGTGGAGGAGAAAGACGTTTACGACGACGGCGGCGGCGGCGATCCTTGGCATGATTTTGATGTTTCTTGCAATTGGCAATTCTCCCAAATATCTGAAACCAAAGTCCGCAAGACTGTCTATGTCTTCACGAGGCTGATCAAGAAAAAGCAAGGAGGAGAACGATATGTGCGAGCCGCGGGGCATGGTACCTGGTATGGGCAGACCGGATTTAAGGATATCATAAAACAAAAATGGTCAAGTTATTGCTACTAAAAATCAGTTTGTTTTCCGGACAAAGAATTACAAGAATGAGAATAATAATGTGGATGATGGTGGTAATGGTAATGTTGTTGATGATGAAAATAACGAGGAGGATGTTAATGTTGGCCATTGGATCATGTACGAGTACTCCCTTCCCAACTGCAGGGACTATGTTGTTTGTAGAATAACATGCGATTTCGATTGCAAGAGGAAGAGAATCCGAGTCGATGATGATGACGATGACGACGAGGTTGTTGTTCCACCGAAACAACCTCGTCGAGATCAGCAGATTAGCCTCCTCCAGCAACCCTCCAGTAATTTTGTTAATAGAGGAGTAGAATACGCTAATGGCCAGCCACTTGCAATCACTTCAAGCATGGTATCATCAGAACTAATAAAACAACAATGTGGCCAACAAGAAGAGCAGCATGAGTATCATCAGAATGACAGCACCACCACCCAGCCCCTTGAAGTCCAACAGCAGCATCAGAGTGTCCCCGCGACTCCCGATCAGCTTGGTTTTTCTAGTGCTTATTCTGTGGAGTCCCAAGAGCATGATGTAACAACCGACGACAGCAATCTTATGTTTGATATTCCACAAGACTTGTTGGACTTGCTGGACTCCCCTGTCCTGGAATGGGCAGATTCCAGCCTGATAGAAGATAAAAATTGTGGCCAACAGCAGCAGCCCCTTGTATGTATCCAACATCAGAATGACACCGTGCAGCCCCAGGTTGTGAAGATCCCCCCTTCAACAATGACACAAGAAGCCCAACCCTCCAATTGTTTTGCTAGACTAGAAGATTATGAACAACATACATTCCCCACAGAGCAGCCTTCCTTTGTCATCATCCAACAACATCATGATCAGAATGACAACACTCAGCCCCCCCATGAACTCCAACAACAACATCATCAGAATGTTGCCGCGACCCCGTACCAGCTTGGGCTTGATCAAGAATATCATTCTTCTGCTTCAGCTTCTCTGGAACCCCAACACCATGATATTCGACAAGACTTTCAAGACATATTATCTATGCTCGAATGTGCTGACTCAAGCATGGATCAGGTATCAGCGTCCACTGAGGAACAGGGAAATTTGATTCTTGAATTTAACAGAGTTAATTATATCCCTGAATTGCAACTATCAATTAATATAGAGTAATAATATTGACGAAAATTTTAAACCTTACAAACTACAATAATATTGTTGGTGAGTAGCTAAATAAATACATGTGAGTTTCTAGACATTACTTCTTATGTAACAAAAAAAAAAGATCGTTTTGAAAGTTTTCAAAGAAAACTAGTTTAACATAACACATGCTTACGACTTATGCGTGTGCAATTAATTTAATAAATTAGAAAACATATAACAATATTTTCTGAATTGAACAAAGTGTTTACTGGGTATACTTCATTTTCATATCAAAAATTCATATTTTTTGCTTTCTTCGAACTCGATAACCTAGTCTCTTGAGATTATCTCTTGGTCTCAAATAGTATTTTGTGGATATTTATTTGCTTACTTTGTTTTCTGCATTTAGGGATGGAATAGCTTGGATTTTTTCTCCCTATGGTTGGGACAACATGAAGAAGTGAACGATTGCTAAGAGCTGAAAATATTGTGAATTGTATTAAACTAAAGGAAATAAAATTTCCAAATCTCATAAACTTAATTTTTTAAAATTCAAATCATAAGGAATTATCCAAGGCTTTTTTCAAAAATATATTACAAGCAAATTTGGGAGTTTTGAGAGGTCAACCAAGTTACAAATAAGCTTTTCTCTTCATGAACAGATAATTTTTTGAGTGCCAAATCCATAAAAGTTGTCAAATGAGAGGTATAAGGCCTTAGATCTAACCTGCAGCTATATTAAAAGCAGCTAAAACACATGACTTTCTTTTCATACAACTCTATATCTTTAGATTATACCATACGACATACTTGTTCAATTATGCTATTCCGCTAGACTCCCAACACCTATCACACCTAAAGCTAACAATTATATATTATGATTCATTCATTGATGGAATAAGTAATTAATTATCTAGTTGTTTTATATAAGGATATGTATAATTATTTTCGTAGTTATTTTTAGCAGTAATTTTTTCGGTCATTCACCTCACCTTAAATATTTTCATTAAATAGATTGGCGCCTCAAATGGAACATTTTTATATGATCTAGTTATAGATTGAATTAGTTTAGATTCTGAAGGAATAAAAACTGAACTTGACTAATTCAAATTTCACAAACTCACCTAATTTTACTAACACTACTCCTACAAAAACTTCTTGGAGAGTATCTACGAGAGATAAAGTACCTAGAGATTTTGGCGAGGACTTTGTGACCTACCAATTAGAGAAAGATCGATCAAGCTATAGTGAAGCGATGAGATCTAGGGATTCTTTGTTATAGTTAGAAGTCATAGATGAAGAAATGAACTCTTTATTACAGAATAACACCTGGAAGTTAGTTAACCTGCCAAAGGGGGCTAAGGCAATAGGTTGTAAGTTAGTATTGAAGAAGAAACTTAATCCTGACAGATCAATAGCCAAGTTTGTAATGAAAGGATTTGAAAATAAAGTTTGTAAACTTATTAAATCCTTGTACAAACTAAAACAAGCACCTAAATTATGGCATGAAAAGTTTGACATAACGGTAAAGCGCTTAGGATTTGTTACTATCGATTGTGATAAGTGTCTTTATTTCAGTTATATGTCGAATAAGGTTGTGATTATTTGCTTATATGTCGATGATATGTTGATCTTAGGAACAGATGACATTATAGTGAATGATGTCAAAGTTACCTTGTCGAAAGAGTTTGACAAGAGAGATCTTGGTGTTGTTGATACTATCTTAGGCATTAGAGTGAGTTTTAGTGGTTAAGGTATTTACCTTAGTCAATCTCACTATATTGGAAATTTACTACGTAAATTGGGATACAGTGAGTGCGAAGTGATTGAGACACCTTTTGATTGTAATAAACGGTTAAAACCTAATGAGGGAGAAACTATTAGACAATTGGAGTATTCTCAATTAGTCGATAGTCTAATGTATGCGATGACTTGCACTAGGCCTGACATAGCTTTTGTTGTTAGCATGTTAAGCAGATACACTAGTAATCTTGGAATTGAACAGTGGAATGCCTTAGATAAATTGATGAGATAACTTAAGGGTACTCGCCATTTTGCTTTGTGTTATAAAGGTTATCCTCCTACATTGGAAGGTTTTTCTTATGCCTCTTGGTGCCTAGATGTGGGTGATGCTAGATCTACCACTGGTTATTTGTTTACAGTAGGTGGTGCAGCAGTTGTTTGGAAATCTAGAGACAAACTAATATTAGTTTGACATCTATGTAAACAGAACTTTATGCATTAGCTTCAGTTGTAGATGAAGTAGAATGGATGGAGGATTTGTTAACAAATATTTCAATGAAAATGTTAAAAGTCGATTCTTTGTTGGTATTTTGTGATAATCAAGTTGCATAAAGAATTGCAACGAACACTCTTTTTAATCCTAAAAGGAGGATGTTGAGGCTTAAACAAGCTATATTATGTAATCTCATTGATCATGGGATCATCATTGTTGTTGATGTGAGATCTAGTAACAATGTAGCGGATACTCTTATAAAGGCACTACAAAAAGAATGGCCTTCAGTGACGATCAATTTTTGGTCACTAAAAGGGCCTTTGGTGACGAAAAATGGTCACTAAAGATCTTTAGTGACCAGAAAATTTGTCGTCATCTGCTCGTCACTGAAGCCCAGTCACTAAAGGCTTTGGTGACCACGATTTTGAAGGTGGTCACTAAGTTGAGGTAGGAAATTTGGTCACTAAAATATATTGAGTCAAACAGTGGGTGAAAAACCGGGTTGGATCCGGGTCTTCTTCAGCAGGTTTCTACAGGTCGCCGACGGCCGACGCCGTTTCCGGCCGACTGCAGTCTTAGTAGGTCGATTCACGCATGCACACACAACGAAACGAGGTAGGGGCACCCCCATTACAATCACCATAGGCGATTACCCCGTTTCCCTACACGTCGTCACCTAAAACCCACTGGAAAGCATGATCCAAGCTCGCCGCCAGCAGCTCGACCACCATTAACGACGAAGCTTGAAAATCTCGAAAACGCAACTATTTTTGACGAATCAAGTATGGAAATGAATCCTAAGACTTCCAGGAACTCATTCATACAATCAATTTCAGGTTTTAACAACTAAATCGCAAGAAAAATCAAAAAGAACAATTCGAGTATTTAAAACATTCGGCCGAGCTTGAAATCGAGATATGCTTAACCATTTCTGAAATTGATTGAGGGAAAATGTCGATTTTGGATGCAGAAACAAGATCATGTAATCACTTTGAACAATCATTAATCAATTTGAACGTGAATTGCGAAATGAAAAAGACGGGTATAAACAGGTTACGAATTTTTTATTGAATTTTTATTTATTTTTTTGATTAAACTTTAAAAATCAATAACTCTCAAACCATATATGCTATAAACATGTGTTATATATGAAAATGATACTGAAAATTATTATCTACACAATAGTATAAACATAAATGATAATAAATGTAAAAATAAAATAGCAATGGGTATACCTCTTTAAAGCTTCAGTGGAAAAAAATAAAAAAAATATAAATTGAAAAGAATATAAAGTAAAAAAAATAGTAAAAAAAATATAAAGTAAAAAAAAGAAAGGATAATAAAAAGTACAAATATAAAATTAAAACAAAAATGATAATAAATTACTTAATATGGAGAGTTATAGTAAAAAATAGAGTACCATTTTTTTTATAAAAATATTATCACTAATATGACACAACAAAAAAATAATATATCATAAAATTGTATGTCATTATAAAGTAAAAAAAATTACTATACGTTATTAAATCATAAAATTTTTTAGAGTTAAAAGCATTTTTTCACTAAAAAATTTAGTGACCAACATCTCTATGGTCAAGAAGTTTAGTGACCAGATTTCTAGTCACTAAAGCAAGTTTTAATGACGATACCAAGTCGTGGTCACCAAATTCGGTCACTAAAGGAAAATTTATTGACCACTTTCTTGTTTTGGTCACTAAATTTGTTTGTTCACTAACATTTGGTGACCAAAACAAAATTAAGTCACAAAAGGCTACTTTTGGTGACCAGAATTTTGTTTATCACTAAAATTTTCGTCACTAAAGGCCTTTTTTTTGTAGTGAGGGCTTACCAAGGGATCATGCTTATAATATTGTAATTCAGATGGGGTTAAGAGTTATGGAAAAGAGTCGTATGAGAGATAATTGACCTTTTGTAGTTGTAATTCCAATCTATATAAGCATGTTATTCGATATGTCTTGATGTTGTAGTTTCTTTATATCATTCCAAATTTGATGATATGCCTCTCATGACTTATTGTATCATTCCAAATTTGATGGTACATTATACTAAAATCATGTTGAGTATGAAATTATAACATTCCAAAATAAGACATGTGTGGTTCTTATCTTTAAACGAGAGAAACCATAATGGAACAAACATTTGGCAATCTCAGATGTGTCGATATCAATGGCAATTCATTATTTCGATGAATCATTTCTTTGGACAGAAGAAGATTATGCAAGTTTTATTATGTGATTGGTACTAAGTTCTTTAGTATTGAACTAGATACTTTTACATTAAACTATTTTTGTTATGGTATTATGTTTCATTTATTTGAACTAGATACTTACATCATCTTTGTGATTTGTACTATGTTCATTTATGTTGAATTAGATACTTATACTAATTGGCAAAAAAGATTTGAATTCATTTTGAGAAGTCTCTCATGTGAAATATTTTGTGTTAAATTGTTAATTACAATAAATGATGGAACTAGAGGAGATCAAGTGGATTTCTCTATGGAGGATGATGATCTACTAAACGAGTAGAATCTATTGACGTAATTGAATCTCTGAGTCTTATCATTGTTCTGTTTATTTTATTCGGATATTATTTTTCTACATGTTGACTTATTCATTTATTGAATTTGTGGTTAAATACAATCACCACAAACATTTCAATCTTTTTCGAAAATAAATCACAAAGACTAGAATAGTTGTGGTTTTAGAAAAACTATACTTTAAACGAAATGATTCCACAAGCATTCAAGTTAAAATAGTTATATTAAAACTTGAGGTTTTTCTAGAAATCTGGTTAATCACAAATGTGATTAATCAGGTCCAATTTTGTAATGACTTACAACATCTTTTCTCACACTTACTAGCTACAAATTTTCTTTGAATATTTCTCTCAAGATCTATTACAAAACTCCTCTATGATATCTATGTGTGCTTCTATATTTCTTCGCTTAGTTTTCCGTGTAACAACTCTTTCTTAATGTATAGCAAATTTGGTGGTGAACCCACGTGTTGGACATGCTGCTTTTTCAACATAGCCGCATATATGTCACATCAATGTCCTTTAGGAGTGATGTGTCAAACTACTGTTGGCTTTTGTTGCTTCTTTTTCATCCCCTGATCTGCATGTAATTAATGTTTAAGAGTTGTTATTGGATAACCAAACTTCAAGGAATATCTTTCCAATTATATCCCTTGCTTCTTGAACAAGCTTCAATGATTCTCTTGTAAGACCTGATGACGAGTGTATACAGTCATAACTATCCCCTGTTAACAAGCCCTGATGTCGACTTGATCAGTGCTTCTGGATCCACTAACATTAAGACTTACTTGTATCCACTGATGGCTTCCACTGACGGCTTCCCCTGACAGATTGGTCTGTCACTGTCATCCCCTGACGAGTTAGTCTGTCACTGTCATCCCCTAAGACGGGTTGGTCTATCACTGTCATCCCCTGACGTGTTGGTCTGTCACTGTCATCCCCTGATGGATTGGTCTGTCACTGCCATCCCCTGACGAGGTATTTCAAGGTTCCCCTAACGGGGTCTTTCAAATATTGACAGATTTTAATCACTGATGCTGGTTTTTCAAATACTGGTCTTTCATAGATTTTTTTAGTGACAAATTTCAGACTGATACTAGTCTTTCAAATACTGACAAATTTTAATCACTGATGCTTTGTTAACTTTGTCTGGAACGTCTACTGTGCGGAATACTCGAATGTTTTTAAATAGCAGCAGACATCCCCTCTACACTATCAAGTCCTTTAGAAGCTTTCACTGACGACTTGTTGTCCTAGTGAAATAGCCTAGAACTTGTAGAGGGGAAGGGGGGGGGGGGTTGTATACAAGTTCTTGAAATCTTTTCAAATTCCTGTTCTTCAAAGTATTACTACTTGCGAAAATTAAATAACAAGAACAAAAATAAATTTATAAACAATTGCTTTTATTGATTAACAATCACAAATTGATTATCAACTTTGATTTCTGTACTGTATATATACAAATCTATATAATCATACAGCTTCTAACACAATTCTGTAAAATTAATTACAGCTTCCAAATCTGAATTGTAATTCAGCTTCTAATCCTATTCAACATATGTTTTTTATGTACAATTCGAATAGCTTCTCTTTAGTTAGTTTCCTAACCAGTTTCGTCTTCAATATGTCTTTTAATGTCCATGTTGAAGATGACTTCTAATTCAAATAGAACTTTACAATGTATTATAGAGTAATGTCACAATAGTCTCTGACCAACTTTAGTCTCTGACCAACTGTTTAGTCTCTGACAGCTTAAGTTTAGTCTCTAATGCCGTAATCTTAGTCTCTGATGTCTTACGCTTAGTATCTGATGACTTAAGATTATTCTCTGACGCTGTAAGCTATAGTCTCTGATAAGCTTTTACCGTAGTCTCCGATAAACTAAACATAATCTCTGACTTGTTGAATTCTTCCACACAATTCTGATAGTCTCTTATAATACAAATTAACTTACTCTCTCATAAAATAAATTACATGAATCAGAGAATATACTATCAACTACAAAAACTTAAATGCTATAAATTAGCACTAACTGTACATTTGTATATCTAAGTATTATAATTACAATCATCATCAAATGTTATAAAACCTAACAATCTCCCCCTATTTATGATTATCAAAGTGATAAACATAAATCAAGGTTGATGATGATATCAAAACTCAAAAATTATAAGAATAACTTAGAATCAAAAATTTAAAGAATATACTAACAACAAATGTACCTGAATTAAGATCTTTGATCCTAAACTCAGCTTCACCAAAACTCAGGTTTAAATCCTATAAGTTGGCTTCAATAATCAATAATCAACAATCAACAACTTTATCCTTTCTTTTTGCTTATTTCTTTGACTCTATCTTATAGTAGCTTTCTGAACTTGATATCATCTTCATCAATTGAATCTTTGAGCATAACAATGAATCCTTCAAGTTCACCCAGCTTTACTGTATTGATTTGCTTCTCATAATCAAAGAAAACTACATCTTAATGAAAAGTTTTATACCATAACCCATATGGAAGTGGAGATATAGTTACTCTTGGCAGTTTGCTCCTCTTATTCATTTCTGCAAGCTTCTCCTTAATTTTCCTTCTAAATTCCATGTTTGGTACAGAACTTTCAGGAACTACAGACAACAACCATTCCATATCTTTGAATGACCTCATTTCCAGGCTTGGCATAACAATACTCATAATCTCTCAATCTTTCTGAATGACTTTGAGATATTCTTTGTCCTTTTTATCCTTTTCAACACTAATAGACTCAACACTCTTTTTAAAAGCTTCTTTTATCTCAGAAGTGTTAGCCACCCCAATTCTGGAAATTGTACTACTTGGAACTGATTATAATTGTTTTGATTCAGACATAGTTACTAAAGCAGTTTCAGTTCTTTTTTAAGGCTCATTCATCAATGGCTTCCTCCTGGCCCTTTTTTCAACCTGCTCAATCTCCTTATTCCTCCTTCTAATCTTTGCAGACTTTTGAGCTTTTGTCCTTTTCATTTTCAAGGCCTTTTTCTTAGCTTCCTCCTCCTCTCTTACTGCAGCCATTTCCTCTTCCTCTTGCAATTTCTGAGCTAGCAATGCATCAGCTTCAATTAATTTCTGCTCCTGAGGATAAACTAACTCTACTTTCCCATCCACTATTAATTCAACTGGAGTGGGAAAGTGAGTAGTCTTCATGGTGTCCCCTAATAACTTAGGTTGTCCTGGTTGAGTAGTTTTTGGCTTCTTTGAATCCTCAACCAAAATGCCCTTGCCTTTGTCTTGTCTGGTGCTTGGAGCTATTATTGGTGGTGGTGGTGGTGGTGGTGGTGGTGTTGATGTAGTTATAGTTGTAGCTATGCTTGGCTTGATGGCTAAATCAAGGTGTCTCTTGGCATCTTGAATAGCATAGCTTGTTTTCTCAGCCACTGCTTCTTTTGATTTTGACTGACTACTCTCCCCCTTTTTGACATCAGAATCTAAAGGTTTAGAGGAAGTAGTAGCCAGTGTTGGTATTGCCGTTTCAAGTAGATGGGTGAGATGTTGAAGAGCATGATCAAATTTGTCTTGTTTCGCCATGATGGACTGGACATTGGATTCTAATGCTTGAAGTCGCCTTTCAATGGATAACTGTGACTTTAATCGTGAATCAATTGAATTCAGCATCCTCCGGGGAAGGTGTCCTTCATAGCATCGTCTGATTTTGTTAGTTTCTAGCTCCATCTTCTCTTCAACATGTTGTAGGGCAGCCTTGAGACCCGTGATCAGGAAGTGCTGGAACTTAATTTGAATGTTTCTTGTCAATCTTGATCACGTCCTCAGAGACTGCACCAGATCCCAGATTTGTCAAATAATCCTGCCTTAATTAGGCAGCTGCTTCATCCAAAGAATTTGTATAGCTTGCATCCAGCCAAGCATCTACATTTTCTTCTTCTATCTTAACTAGCTCAGGTTCATCTGCAACTTGTGTCTTCAATGCTGATATTTGATCTTGTTGTTGTTGAAGACCATATAAGATTTCAAAATCAACATTGGACATTTCTGCAAGTGTTTGGAATGCTGGATCCCCTGGCTGTGAGCTGCCTCCAATTTCCTCTGTTGGAGAAGTTGATGTTGGAGCAGAGGAAACTGGAACTTCAATGGAGGTGGAGGGCTTAACAAGTTTAAGAAAATCTTCTGCTGAGAATAAATTTTTCTCTCTTTTATTTTGTTCAAGGATCTCATCCTTGCTCACTCCTTCACCTTTTTCCTAGAGTGGGCATCCAGCTGCTCTACCTCTCCTTTTTCCAAGCTTTCTAAAGCTTGACTCTTATTTATTTGTATAATCTCTCCTTTTTCCAGGTCAGGAGCCTGACTCTCACTAATTATTCTCTCATCCTCTCTCATTTGGATATGTACACTCTGTCTACAAAAAAGAAGGTTAAAGAAAAATTAGTTGTTGTACCAAGGAGAGGGGGTTCCCTTTGTATGTCAATGGTTAAGGATCTCTCCAAGGAATGTATTGGAGAATTGACTGCATTTGTACTTTGAACAAGTGGTTCTTGTTTGTCAGTCTCTTGGAGTGTTGGCTCTTCTTGGAAAAAATCAAAAAGATTTGAACTATCAAGTTTTAAAGAATCAAGAATAGGTGAAGAGGTAGGGGAATGTACAGATTGGAGTGTTGGTTGCTCCTCAAGAATAGAAATTTGAGGATCATCAAGTAAACGAGACTCTGTGTGTGCACTCTATGTGTCACTCTTTCTTTTTGATCTTTTCTCTCTTAGGGCTTGCCCTTTTGTATGTACAGGAGATTGTGCAGACTCTATACTTGGTGTTCCTGGTTGGGAACTTTCTTCAATGTTAGCATCCTTTTGGGAGGATGATAACAGAGTACTGCTTTTCTTTTTAACCTCCAAAGCCTTTTGAGAGGCAATGGATTGTTTTTGGCTTAAGGTTATCACTCTCTTCTTTTTCTGAGTAGCCAACTCAGTCTCCTTATCTCCCTCAGCTTCACTGTCACCCTCTGTTATTTTTCATTTAATGGGTAACTTTGTGGCTCTGATACCAATTGTTGCTCAAGATCCTTAAAATATGATGAAGTGTAAAGGTTTGGAAATCTATCAATGAGATTTAATCTCATGCAAAGGAACCTTTACCTTTGCAGCTTTCTTCTTCACATCAGTGAATATTTGTTTACTCTGCATAACAGATGGCACAATTTGCATACTAGTAATATCTAGATTAGGAATCAAATAATTTGCAATCATCATCAAAAACCTAGCATAATATATTTTATTTTTATCACTAGTTTTAAATTTAGCTATCAAGTTATGCAGAATTAACAGCCCTAGATTTATATGCCTATCATACAAAAAACTATCTGTTGAGTAAGTGTAGTGATGGCATCATAACCACTGCATTTAGAAGTGAATGCTTTAATGATAATATTGAAAAATAAAGACCACTCCTGCCTAAGGTGAGGTCTAGATATGGATCCTACTTATGCAATTTCTATATCATAGTGTAGATTATGAAACATATCTAGAATTTCCTCATCAGAGGCAGTTTGATCATATGCATCATGTACAGGTAAATGCAAAGCATTATTGACTACAACATGATCAATGATATAAATAATATTATCATAACTAAAGTTTACCACAGAAGAGTCATCACTCTCATCCTGGATTTCAGTAGTGGACCATATAGCTGTGATGATTTCAGTAGCTTGCGTAGGAGCTTCGTAAATGTCATACGACAGAGAAGATGTTTGTAGAAAATCTACAAAAGGGTGGTACTGTGCTTCGAACTCATTCTTGTCGGAGACTCCAGCATGGTTGGTTTTAATGAAGTCGAAGTCGCCGAACTTGAAGCACACTATCTTGGATGCCATTGTTGATATCTGTGAAAAGCTTGAAAAGATTATTTGCAAAGAGGAAAAATCGCACAAATATGAAAGAGAAAGTTCTTTGAGTGAATGAAATTGCAGTTGTGTTTGATTTGTGTTTGAATAAAGTATTAGAAACGTTTGCAATTACAAAGATAGTGAAAGATTTTCGATCGTGGGTGTATAAGTAACTACCAATTTACCCCTTATCAGAGATTGCCCTAGTCTCTATCGTGTTCACTCATCAGAGACTAATATTAGCTAGTCTCGGATAAGTTATTTTTAATTAGTCAGAGACTAATTAAAAACAACTTTCAGGGACTAATTTTAACTAGTCTCGGATAGGTTATTTTTAACTAGTCAGAGACTAATTAAAAATAACTATCAGGGACTAATTTTAACTAGTCTCCGATAGGTTATTTTTAACTAGTCAGAGATTAATTAAAAACAACTATCAGAGACTAATTTTAACTAGTCTCCGATAGATTATTTTTAACTAGTCAGAGACTAATTAAGAATAACTATCAAGGACTAATTTTAGTCTCTCACTCAAATTTCTTCAAAGACTAAATAAAACTAGTCTCTGTTTTAATTTTATTTCCTTAGTTGTCCAACAATCAATACAATGACTATTAGCTACAAAGATTCTGTTTGTTCATAACAGCTACATCCAGAAATTAAATTCTAGCTTTTTATTGCTTTAAAAACTTGTTTTCTAAGATTTTACTCAATTTTTAGAAGCATAATTCAACATACCTAATTCTAGACTAACCTAGTGAATGTAGGTTCATCTAAAGGCTTTGTGAATATGTCAGCAAGTTGCTTATCTGTTGTAACCCAGTGCAATTCAATGGTTCCTTCACTAACATGTTCTCTAATGAAGTGATACCTTATATCTATATGTTTTGTTCTTGAATGTTGTACTGGATTTTCAGTTATTGCTATGACACTTGTATTATCACAATAAATAGGAATTTTGGATAATGAAATGCCATAGTCTAGGAGTTGATTTTTGATGCACGGGATCTGAGCACAGCAACTCCCAGCTGCAATGTATTCAACTTCAGCCATTGAGGTTGACACTGAATTTTGTTTCTTGCTAAACCAAGAAACAAGTCTGCCTCCAAAAAATTGGTAGCTTCCACTTGTGCTTTTTCTGTCAAGCTTACATCCTGCATAGTCAGCATCTGAATAGCCAATTAGTTTAAAATCAGATTCTTTAGGATACCATAAACCAAGGTTTGGGGTACCCTTTAGATATTTGAGTATTCTTTTAACAGCAATTAAATGTGACTCTTTTGGATCAACTTGAAATCTTGTACATAGACATGTGGCAAACATTATATCAGGTCTACTTACAGTTAGATATAAAAGTGCGCCTATCATGCCCCTATAGCTAGTTATATCAACTTTCTTTCCCTTAGCATCCTTATCTAGCTTAGTGGTTGTAGCCATGGGTGTTTTTGCAGATGCACAGTCAACCAGATCATATTTTCTTAGTAAGTCCTTGATGTACTTGGACTGACTAATAAAGATTCCATCAATTGACTGTTTTATCTGTAGCCCTAGGAAAAATGTTAACTCACCCATCATACTCATTTCATATCTAAACTACTTTAATTTTGAAAATTTTTCACATAGTTTTTCATTTATAGAACCAAATATGATATCATCCACATATATTTGCACAAGTATTAAATCAAAACCTTGTTTTCTATAAAAAAGTGTTTTATCTATGATACCTCTAACAAATTTATTTTCAATTAAAAATTGAGAAAGAGTATCATACCAGGCCCTGAGTGCTTGTTTTAAGCCATAAAGTGTTTTTTCTAACCTGTAGACATAATTTGGAAACTTGGGATCTACAAAACCTGGTGGTTGTTCAACATAGACCTCTTCTTCCAACCTTCCATTTAAGAAAGCACTCTTGACATCCATCTGGTACACCTTGAAGTTTTTATAGGCTGCATATGCCAAGAAAATCCTTATTGCTTCAAGTCTTGCAACTAGTGCAAAGGTTTCTTCATAGTCAATTCCTTCTTCTTGAGAATAACCCTTTGCTACCAATCTTGCTTTATTCCTTGTTATTATACCAGCTTCGTCTAATTTGTTTCTGAAGACCCACTTGGCACCAACTATTGATCTATTCCTTGGTTTAGGCACCAATCTCCAAACTTTATTCCTTGTGAATTGTTTAATTCTTCCTGCATGGCTATTACCTAGTCAGGATCTTGAAGTGCTTTTTAATTTTCTTTGGCTCAATTTTTGACAAAAAACTGAGATAAAGACACTCATTTTGTGTTGCACTTCTTGTCTTGACTCCTTCCTCTAAATCTCCGATAATTAAATCTGGTGTATGATCTCTCAACCAAGGTCTTGCAGGTGGCAGATTTAATCTTGAAGATGAGGCTTCATTTACTAGAGTAGTATAGTCCAATCTAGTTGATGGATCAGAGACTGCTCCCCTTAAACCAGTGACTTCTTCATTGTTAGCTCCCCCTGAGCTATTAATCTCATCTTGACTGTCGACTTCAGTAGTCTCTGGTGTCTCATTAGTCTCTGATTGTGCACTTGTATTACCAGTCCCTTGTGTTTCATTAGATGCTAATACTCTAGTTTCTGATGTAGTATTAATCCTTGGTACTTCATGCACAACTGTTAACTCCCCCTCACTAATCGAAGGAACATAGTCATCTAGGAGTAATTCTTCAGTCTCTGATGGATCTATCCATACATCCAATTCATTTTCAAATCTGAGAGTTTCATGCAATCCTTGACCAACCATTCCTGGAATCTTGCTATCATCAAAAACAACTTGAATGGATTCCACAATGACTTTTGTTCTTAGATTATACACTCTATATGCCTTGCTTGATAGAGAGTAACCTAAGAAAATTGCTTCATCAGATTTGCTATCAAATTTTCCTCTTCTCTCTAATGAATCTCTCAGAACAAAGCACTTACAATCAAACACATGCAGAAACTTGAGAGTTGGTTTTCTCCCAGTCATTAACTCATAGGGTGTTTTGTTGTAAGTCTTGTTGAACAAGGACCTGTTCTGTGTGAAACAAGCAGTACTAATTGCTTCCTCCCAGAAATAGGTTAGAAGCTTTGATTCTTCTAGCATTGTCCTTGCTGCTTCAATAAGGGTTCTATTTTTTCTCTCAACAACTACATTTTTTTTGAAGAGTTCTTATAGCTGAGAATTGATGAGATATCCCTTTTTCAGTGCAGAATTCATTTACTTGGGTATTTTTAAATTCTATTCCTCTATCTGATCCATCGGAGTTGTTGACGAGTGAAAGAATAAATCTTGTATTAA
>CM025784.1:20333045-20351849 GCA_014636745.2 Centella asiatica | reverse complement strand
GATTAAGCGGGGACTAATGTTCTACGTCAGAGACTAAGACGTGTGATGGACGCGCCAGAGAATATAGTCTCCGATAATTGCTTCTTCTCGGTTTTGTTTTGGAGATTGTTTTCAATTTAAATTGGAATGTTTATTTTCCTTGTTAGATTAGATATCTTTCCATAATGGAATTCTTTCCATTGTAAATTCTTTCTAATTAGAACTAGGGTTTATTGATTATTCAACTTATAAATAGCTGTTCATAATGTATAGAAAGACAGACTTTGATTAATAAAAAAATTGTGTGAGTTTTTCTTACAGTTATCCGAAAGTTGGTGGTGATTCCTTTAGACTTTCACAACTGATTTGTTTTAGCTTGCGGGTGATTAATTTCTTTAAGCAAACTAAACAAATTGATCCTTTAGTGTCGATTTCTGGTGATTAATTTCTTTACGAAATCTTCCTAAAGTTATTTTCCGCAACCTGTATTTGATCTTAACGGGACCAAATACATCACTATCACTTCTTATAACCCTTACTGTTTTTCCTAACTCAATTTCTACTCTCTTGATATGATCAATAATCAACTGAGCAGCTTCATCTTTTGAGTGAAGGTATTTTACCCAAGTATACCTTGTGTGATCATCCACTATAACCCAAGCATATCTGTTTCTTAATATTGACATCACATTCACTTGACCAAATAAGTCCATATATAATAACTGTAAAGGGTTAGTGATTGATGTTGTTGGTTTACTCTTGAATGACACACTTCTTTGTTTTCCTTTCTAGCATGAATTACACAACCCTTCTTGTGTAAATTTCAATTGAGGAATGCCAGCTACCAAGCATTTTCTCACCAAATTGTTGATGTATTTGAAGTTTAAGTGGGAGAGCTTTTTATGCCAAAGCCAACTTTCATTAGCTGAGGCTTTGCTATAAAGGCATGTGACTTGATCAGTGGAAGAGATTAGATTTGCAGTGTACAAATTTCCTTTTCTTTTCCCTGTCAATATCACATTTCCAGATTCCTTGTCACGCACCTGGCACTGATATTCTTTAAAGGTGACATAGAATCCTCTATCACATAGTTGACTCACACTTAACAGATTGTGCTTTAAGCCATCAACAAGTGATACTTCAGTGAAGATGACATTTCCATGCTCAACATTATCATAGCCCTTTGTATGACCTTTGTTGTCATCTTCAAAAGTTACCTTAGGGCCACTCTTTTCTTCATACTGTTTAAGCAGGGACTTGTTTCCTGTCATGTGCCTTGAACATCCACTGTCCAAGAACCATGATTTTTGTTTTTTGCCCTGCACAGTAAGAATAACTAGTTAGAATTTTTTGGGACCTAGAGTTTCTTGGGTCCTTTCTCACTAGTTTTAGAATCAAGACTTGACTCAGATAGAGTTGATTGTCTTTTAGAATTTTTAACTTTTATTGAACAATCAATAGTCTTGCTTCTTGAAGGTGAGAGACTGCCAAGTTTAGAATTTTCACAATTATTGCAAAGATGGTTAAACCTTTTTACTGATGATTTTTCTTTAGTTATCTTTGTTGGTGCAGTCTCTACTATAGGAACTCTATTTTTACTCCTATAATGTATAGCTATGTGGTTGGGATTTCCACATTTATGACATGTTTTTCTAGGAGCATCAGGCATTCTAGAATAATTAGTATATTTATTGATGCCTATTTTTCCATTCCTATTCCTTCTTCCACTGCTAGACTCCACTAACTTTTCAACCTTAGGCTCAGTAAGATTTTCCAATTTCTTGTTTAATTGTGTCTTGGTCATGAATCCTATATTTTTTTTTTATTTTTTTTTTGCTAAATTGCGAAAATATATAAAAGGAAAGAAAATACAAAATTAACGAGAGGCATCCCCCTCGACCTACTAGTACATCTCGCTAGCTAGGGAAAACAAGCCAAAAACTATGAGCATAAACACAAAGCAATCAAGTCGTCTGATACAAGGAGACCAAGTAATAATCCCTCTGACGGTAAATCCTTCGCTGGCTAGGGTCCTCTGAAGTGCAGCAAGAAGACTCCTGAATCCAGCAGAAACACTATGCAGCAGCAGTAAACAACATTAAACCAGCTGCAGTATGCAGCAGCAGTAAACAGCAGCAGCAAATATTAGCAGCAGTAGCAAACAGCAGTAGAACCACTTTGCAGTAACCAAAAAGAACAAACATAACCCACCAATACAGAACAAAGAACAGAGAGTTGAAGCATAAGGTAAAAACCCTCAAATCGGCAAATCCTCCAAAGGCAATTACTCTCCTGAATCAAGCAGCAACATGAATACAAAACCAGCAGCAGCCAACAACAAGCAACTGGCATCATACAACTTACAAACTTACATACTTACATACTTACATACTTCTCCTAAATTTTACATGAGAGACCAGCCTACTTTTGATAATAATGAGAATTTCAGCTACAAGGTCAAGCGGGTTTCTACCAGCTTTACCATGCATCCTGTCATTTCTCTCGGACCAAATGTGGTAGACAATATTGTTGAAACTGAACCAAACCAGCTGATTTCTAAAGGAGTTAGAGTTTAAAGAACTGATATTGTGTATGAGCTCGGACCAATTAAAATTGGAACCAAACCAACCAGCTTTTCGGAAAATGGCATGAGCTATTTTAAGAGAGTAGGAGCATTGGAAAAATAAGTGTTCAAAGGATTCAGGTCCAATGTTGCACAAGACACAGAGATTTGTGATATTCAAGCCAAAATTGATCAGCTTGTCCATAGTCCACAAACTTTTGTGGCAGCATAGCCAATTTATGAAGGAGTATCGACGAACGGCAAGTTTGTTCCAAATTACTCGATTCCAAGCAATTTTCTGATTTCTGGTGCGAATATCCGACCAAATACATTTGACTTTAGTTAAAGAAATAGGAGTATTACCCCAGTGCACACAATCCTGATTCAAGGAGTTTAAAGGTATAAGGTAGTTAAAAATGCTCCTCCAATTGATGATAATTTGGTGATTGGAAATTGGGAGCCTCCAAGAGTCATTGAGAATGATGTCAGCAACCACAGCTTCCTTTCCTAGACCAGATTCAAGAATGATTGGGTCATCAACAGATTTGGCTAGAGGTTGTGAGTTGTGCCACGGATCAAACCACAGGCTCACGCTTGATCCATCACCAATAGAATAAAAGATGAACTGCTTGGCTGTGGATCTAAGGGCGAGGATTTTCCTCCAAGTCCAAGAGGACTGAGCAGTAACCTTCATATTCCAAAAGTTGGATTTTTTAATAACAGTATTACGAATCCATAAAACCCATAAAGATTGAAACTGAGGATTTAAGAGAAGCCAAATCCTTAACAGTAAATGGGCACGGTTCCATTCCCTCGTACATTTAAAGTCTAAGCCACCCTCGTCCCTAGGAGAACAAATCTTCGTCCAGGCAACTTTGGCCCCGTGTTTGCTAAGAGTAGCACCTTTCCATAAAAAACTGGTGAAGATACTTTGGAGTTTCTTATGGATGTAGCTGAGCAACAAGAAATGTTGAGTCCAAAAAGATTGAATTGAAAAGAGAACCACCTTGATAAGCTGCATTCTACCAGCATATGATAGAAATTTCGAAGTCCAAGGAGCAATTTTGCTTGTAATTCTGTCCACTAGTGTATCACAGTCTCGTGCCCGCAGCCTAGAAGAGATTAGAGGAACTCCAAGGAACTTTACAGGGAGAACACCCTGCGGAAAACCTAGGATCTGGAGAATCTGAACCTTGCTGTGATCATCAACCCCTGAGAGGAAGCAAAGACTCTTTGAGGTGTTAACGTTTAAACCAGATAATTGAGCAAAAATATCCAGAGCTCGCTGAGAGTGCAGACTGATATCTCCTTTAGAAAACATAAAAAGATCATCTGCAAAACAAAGGTGCGTTAGATTAATGACCTCAGCTTTCCAATGAAATGAAAATTCGCGAGACTTCTCAATCTCCAAATTGGTAATAGAAGTGAGAAACTCCATAGCCATTACAAAAAGGAGCGGAGATATGGGGTCACCCTGTCTTATACCCCTATTGCCCTTGAACTGTCCACAAAGAGAGCCATTAACTTTAACTGTGTAAGAAACAGTGGATATACATTCTCTAATCCAGTAGCAGAATTTTGGCGAAAATTTTAAGTGCCTTAATGCAACTAAGATAAAATTCCATTTGAGGGAGTCAAAAGCTTTTTGGAGATCAATTTTCAGAGCACACCTAGGAGGGCCTTTATCCAGATGGTAATTTCTCACAATGTCCTGGGCAATGAGGATGTTATCTCCAATATTCCTATTAGGAACAAAAGCAGCTTGAGATGGAGAGATAATGGCAGGAAGAACCTTTTTCAATCGCGTGGCCAAAATTTTTGAGATAATCTTGTAAACAACTGTGCAGCAGGATATAGGTCTAAAATCATGCATAGAGGAAGGGTGAGCAAGCTTAGGAACCAAAGTGATAGAGGTATTGTTGAAATTTCCAAGGGGGCAGCCCTTGTTGAAGAATGCCAAAACCGCAGCAATAACGTCCCGTCCAATGGTATCCCAAGAGAGGGTTAGAAATTCAGCATTGAATCCATCAGGACCTGGGCTCTTATTTTTTTTTCAAAGATTTGAAGGCCAATAAAACCTCATCCTCATTGACACTTTCATTCAGATAGTAGAAATCCTCTTGGCAAATGGATCCGTGAACCAGCAGCGAGCTGAGGTCCATAAACTGATCATCAGTGACATGACTAAGAATATTTCTGAAATGTTTGATAGCAACCTTCTGTACTCCATCGTGCCCATGAATAAATTGTCCAGAATCATCCTGAATCAGAAAGATTTTATTAACATTCCAATTTGATTTAAGTTTGTAGAAGAAAAACTTATTGTTTTTATCCCCTTCATTAAGCCACTTAACCCGAGATTTCTGCTTGAGAAAGCATTCTTCTCTGTCTTGGGCAACAGATAAAGCGAGAGAAAGGGAATGCTGCTTCTCAAGAAGAGTAGGATCCAAAGGATGAGAAATCAGATCAGATTGCACTTGATGAAGGTCAAAAGTTAATTGCTTGACACAAGTGTGAACATTGCCAATGGATTTGTTGAGGTTAATCAAGAGCTGTTTAGTATTCTGGAATTTTGTCCAAAGCTACTGCAGAGGGTTGCCTTGGACATCCATCTTCCACGCATTTTGAATAGCATCATTAAACCCCTCTAAACCAGCCATAAAATTGAAGAACTGGAAAGGCTTCTTGACTCGCTGAGCATGTATGTCCAGGTAAACAATCATGGGAGTATGATCCGAAGGACCTCTTGTGTGGAAAAGAGCTTGAGAGTGAGGGAGTTGAGACAACCAATCAGGGTTAATTAAAACTCTATCCAGCTTTTTATAGATAGGATTTGCGACCTGCGAGTTCCACCAAGACAGATGCGTGCCAGTTGCACATAAATCCGATAGGGAGCAGGTCCCCAGGCAAGATTTAAAGTCATACATCCCACCAGACAAAGAGCAATTTTCGCCTAAAACTTCCAAAGGGGAAATGACTTCATTGAAATCTCCAATAACACACCAAGGAACACCACCACAAAGAGAGGTTAAATTCTGCAGTTCAGCCCGCAACAGCCTTCTATCTGAAGGAGTATACAGCCCATAGGCAAAGGTAACCAAAATGTTACAATTAAGAGATATAGAAAAAACTTTACAATGTATGTGCTGGGAGGAAGAAGATAAGATATCTACAGACCAAAGGGTGGTGTCCCAACCAACCCAAATCCTCCCGTTTGGGTGATGGAGATAATTATAGAACCAATGCCAACTCTCATTAATAGAACAAGAAATAGACTGAGCTTTGGGAGATTTAACTCGAGTCTCAAAAAGACCAACAAAAGATAGGTTGAACTTCAAAAATAAGTTCTTAACATTACGCACGGTTGGCAGTTGGTTTAGACCCCTAACATTCATACCACAAAAAGCTGACATAAAATTAAGTAGGTAGTTTGGAGGAACTACCTCCTTTCTTCTTCTTATTTTTCCTACGAGAGGAGTCTTGGCTAGGAGGCAAAAAAAGAGTTGAAGCAGATTTTAGCTCTTTCCCATCAATATTTATTATCTTGGAAGCAAGGTTGTCTAAGAGCAGTGGAGGAGATAGATCAGAATCCGACCCAAGCAGATCATGAACACTATTGACATCCTTATCAACTACAGTTTCAAAATCACCTTCAAGAGCTTTAAATGTATTAATATCAGCTACTCCTACCATAGCTGGACAATCTGGGGGTTCAACCACCTTTAGACCCTTTGTAACAGGCTTCCACTCCTGAGAGTCAATAAGAACACCTTTTCCTTTGTCCACATTAGTGGGCGTGGGAGCAGTAGGAGGAAGCTTCTTGCCCACGCATGGCACATTTGTATCCTTTGGAACCCATTTATAATTTGCATATGGGCAGCGGAATTGTGAGTGTCCAAACACATTGCAGTGACAACATATGGGAGGTTTGTGTTGATATTCAACTTTGACTAATTCAGGAAGCACAACTGTTGAATCATCTTTCAGGACCGTAACCGGAAGAGATTTTGGAAAAGATGATGAAACATCTACTTGAATGCATACTCTTGCATAACTCATTGGCTCCAATCTTGAAGTGGCCCTGTCTAGAATTAAAGGTTTACCAATCCCTGAAGCTAGATAACTTAAACCTTCCAAGGTCCAATAAGAAATTGGAATATCGTGAAACTTCACCCAAATGGGAGCAACAGTGCATTTCTCCTCAGTAGTTTCAGCTCCTTCACGCCAATGCTTTAAATTAATCAGCTTGTTTGCAATGTACCAAGGACCAAAAGCAAGGAGGTTGTCACGTCCCAAAGAGCTGGAGAACTTGAAAATAAATCTGCCCTTATAGACAGTGAGCTTTTCAAACCCGAAAGAGGTCCAGTGCCTTTTAGCAAAAGCTTCCACAACTAAAAAAGAAGGTTTAGAATGCAGGAAATACCCCTCTAAACTGTACCTCCACCTATCAGCACCTTTCCTCAAAATCCCAGCAGGCGGATTGATAGAAATAGACCCATCAAGAACAGTGGGAGGATAGAAAATAAGTTCCGAATACTTACCTTCCTTAGAGACGACATTGCTCCAGGATAAGATCTCATTTTCCTGCTGCAAAACCAGCTTAGACTCAGCAATACACTTAGGTGCAGAAACTCCCTCATCTACTGAATCACAGGACACCACATTTGCAGCTGAATCACATCTAGGACTGTTTTCCTTAGAAGATGATTTTGATGGAATACACCCATCCTTCAAGAAATCATTCACATCATTAAAATCCCAACCAAGAGCCTTGATGAAATTAATCAAATATTCACTCTTCTGACGCTCTGCTACAGCAGAAACTCTGTCATTCATGGTGAGTTGAGCAGCAGCCCTAAAAACTTCTGATGAGAGGGAGCAAGGAACAAATTCCCCCAATTCTCCTTCCTCCTCCTCTGAAACTACGAAAGAGGGAACACCAGAAACCATATGAATAGGGGTAAGTTCCGAATCAGCCATAGAGATTAGCTCGTCATGACCCGAACCAGCCATTAAAACCCGAAACAGAATAGAAAAGAACTGACCCGTGTGCAGGAGGAACCTACTGAACCGAAACAGGAAGAGAGAGAAAGCAGAAACGAGAAGAAGTCTAAGGAAGAGAGAGCAAGAAAGGGTTGCAGGTTAGGGTTTTAGGAAAAAAAAAATTAATTCTTTTAATGGGAATTGCCTTATTAGTCATGGAATTAGCAACTTCAATAAGATCTTCCATATCTGTTTTCTTACCTAGGTACTCATCATAACCTAGACTAGATTTTTGACCTACAATTTGACTACATACCAAGTCTGACATCTTTTTAGAGGATTGATTCCATTTTTTTATTTTAGCGTGTTCATTTTCAAGTTGTTCGACTAAATAATATTCCCTCTTTTTCAAAGCATCTATCATGTGATGAGCTTTATCCAGTTCTGACTTGATAATATCAAATTGTATTTGTCTCTCTTCAAGAAATCTATTTCTTTTCAAGAGTTGGTCATGTGATTCTTTAACTTTGGCATGTTCAATAGTTAATGATCTAAAACTAACATGCAAATTAGACATATCTTTTTGTATGCTTTCTATGCTAGTTGTATCAATTAAATTAAGCACATTAAAATTCTGAATTGCATCACATACCTTTGTAGAATCACTTGGCTCATCAGTTGGAACCATCAAGGCAAAGTTGACAATTTCTTCCTGAGAGTCACTGTCAATCCAATCCTTGCCTTCAGTAATCAAGGCCTTGCTTTTTTATTTGTTCCTTTTATCAGCAAGGCCATTCCCTGATTTTCTGAACTTTTCATCCTTAGATCTTTCTGTAGATCTAGACTTTTTGCACTCATTGGCAAAGTGTCCTATCCCATCACAGTTGTAACATCTAATCTTCTTTTTGTCAAAGGTCACAGTTTGACCTTCTCATTTTGGGTTAGGCTTCCTTGATGATCTTCTCCCTTTCCTGCTAGCTCTAAATTTTTTGAATTTCTTTACCATGAAGGCCATGAATTCCTCTATGTCATCGTCAGTGTTAGATTCAGTTTCTTCATTAGTCGAGCTTGCAATGTAGGTTTCATCATCAAACTCCTCATGAGACTTCTTTGTCTCAACCATTAGTGCAGCTCATTTGTCTCTGCCATTCATCTTTTGTCTTTGCTCTACTTCTAGTTCATAAGTCTTTAGATTTCCATAGAGCCTGTCCAGTGTGAGAATGTCCAAATCACGAGCTTCTCTTACTGTAGTTGTTTTTGGATCCTAGCTTGGTGGGAGTGCCCTCATGAATTTTGTATTAATATCTTCATTATCATAGGACTTTCCAAGTATTTTTAGGTCATTGAGCAAAGCATTGAATCTATCATAAACTGATGTTATTGATTCATCAGGCTTTGCTTGAAAGAATTCATATTATTGTGTTAACAATGATCTTTTATTTTTTCTTACTTGGTCTATCCCCTCACATAGGACTTTGATGGTGTTCCAGATTTGTTTTGATGTTGTGCAGTTGATGATGCTTATGAACATAATTTATCCAGTCTATTGTAAAGTATGTTCATCACTTTAGCATCCTTCAACACTTGTAACTTGTCTTCATTGGTATAATCACTTTCTGTAGCAAGTTCAAAGTGTTCAGGAATAATTGTTCCTTCCACAGTTTTTGAAGGAACAAATTTCCTTAGTTGATATGGACCCTTCTCAATCCTATTAATGTATTCGAGATCGGTTGCCCTCAAGTGCATGTACATCTTTTGTTTCTAGATTATATATTCTTCTCTTTTTAAAACTGGAATTCTGGTTCCACCATCACGACTTCCTGCATATGCCATTATGCTGGAGCTGCTTCCTTCATCATTGGCCATCTCTAGATCTTGTTAATTGAAATATATCAATCAACAGGCTCTGATACCAATTATTGTCCCAGTGAAATAGCCTAGAACTTATAGAAGGGGGGGGGGGGGGGGGAATAAAAATTCGTGAAATCTTTTTAAATTCCTGTTCTTCAAAGTATTACTACTTGTGGAAATTAAAGAACAAGAACAAGAATAAATTTATAAACAATTGCTTTTATTGATTAACAATTGATTACAAATTCTAACAATCACAAATTGATTGTCAGCTTCGATTTCTGTACTGTATATATACAAATCTATATAATCATACAACTTCTAACACAACTCTGTAAAATTAATTACAGCTTCCAAATCTGAATTGTAATTCAGCTTCTAATCCTATTCAACATATGTTTTTTATGTACAATTCGAATAGCTTCTCTCTAGTTAGTTTCCTAACTAGCTTCGTCTTCAATATGTCTTTTAATGTCCATGTTGAAGATGACTTCTAATTCAAATAGAACTTTACACTGTGCCAGAGAGTAATGTCACATTAGTCTCTGATCAACTTTAATCGCTAACCAACTTTTTAGTCTCTGACAGCTTAAGTTTAGTCTCTGATGCCTTAATCTTAGTCTCCGATGTCTTACGCTTAGTCTCTAATGACTTAAGATTAGTCTCTAATGCTTTAAGCTATAGTCTCTGATAAGCTTTTACCGTAGTCTCCGATAGACTAAACATAATCTCTGACTTGTTGAATTCTTCGACACAATTCTGATAGTCTCTTATAATACAAATTAACTTACTCTCTCATAAAATAAATTACATGAATCAGAGAGTAAACTATTAGCTACAAAAAGTTAAATGCTATAAATTAGCACTAACTGTACATTTGTATATCTAAGTATTATAATTACAATCATCATCAAATGTTATAAAATCTAACCGACTTGTCTAGTAGTTCATCCCCTGATAACTAAGTTGATCACCAGTGGATGCAAAACTGGTGCAAATATACTGAGGTTTATAGAATACCTTAAGAATTTACAGATGCACAATTAAACTCTGATCATCATCATTTGTATCTAACAATCTCCCCCTATTTATGATTATCAATTTGATAACCATAAATCTAATTGATGCACTGATGATGATGTCAAAACCAAAACTATACAATATCAAAAGACAAGAAATACAAGTGAATTGATCTAGTCTATAGTTGAAAAAAAAATGAGAAAACAAATGAACAAGTATTTCCTATTCCTATTACAAAATTTACACTCTAGACATCAGGATTCACTTTTTGTTGAGTAGACACAAAGGGCAATGGATGACTTGATTCAATAGGTCGTGTGTCACTTCCAAGGCCTTGTCTTCTTTGATCTAGGTTTTGATCTGGAATCCTAAGTCTGTTGTCTTCCCCTCCTGCCTTTAGCTGCTCAAGCTCCTTTTGAAGAAGTTTTCTGAAGTTGACAATGTTTACATTTGTGTTGTGTTCCAGTCCAGAGCTTCAAGGACTGAACCAATTTCTTGCAAGTTGGTTGCAGCGAGTTGTGACCAGTAAAAGGTGACAATATCCCCTTTTGAGTCTTTGACTTCCACACCCATGGGGTTTGTGATCATCTTTGGATATTTTTTGAATCCTTTTATTAAGGGAACATCCCTTGCAACTGCTGCAGTCTCATCATCAACTCTGGGTTCTTCAATCTCCTTTAGCACCTTTTGTAAACGCAGGATTTTGAACTGGATGACATGTTCATTTTTATGGTAAGCGATTTGGCTTAGACCATACATCGATTCCTCCAGGTTAAGCCTATCAATTTCATTGATCCTTATGTTTCTCTCTTGCCCACTAGTTGTTTTTTAGTAAAGCTTTAATGGTCTTTCCAAGGCTGTGGTCAAGCTTCTTTCATCATTGATGGCTTTCCTCAGCTTCTCAATCATCCCTTGTTAGATATAAATGATGATGATGATGTTTAGAGAATAAATTGTGCATCTGTAAATACTTATGGTATTCAATAAACATAAGTATCTGCACAAGTTTTACATCCACTTATGATTGATCTAATCATCAGGGGAGGAAATACTCTTCACTAAGTCAAGTCATCAGGGAAACTTCTAAAGGGATTGATATGTGAAGAATAATGTCTGTTGTTACTCAAAGTCAGTTAAAGTATTTCTCACATCAAACATTCCAAACAAACTCAACAAAGCTTCAATGATTAAGAACCATCAGGGGAATCCATCAAGGGATGACAAAGGCAGACCACCTCGTCAGGGGAATGCGTCAGGGCATGAACAAGACATGTGAACCTGTCAGGGGAAAACATCAAGATTGACAGTGTCAGGCTAACCCATCAGGGAAACCCGTCAGGGGTAATGCTTGGCACTGCATCAATGAAAGCTATCAGTGTATGTAGTGAGTCATAACATCAGGGGATCTAAAAGCACTTAGTAAACTTTAGTGAAGTTTGAAGCACTGATCTAGTCTTTGAGAAGACTTGTCATCAGGGGATCCAGAAGCACTAATCAAGTTCACATCAAGGCTTGCCATCAGTGGATAAGTTATGACTGCATACATTCGTCATCAGGTCTTACACGCAAATCAATGAAGCTTGTTACAGAAGCAAGAGATATAATCTAGAAAGATATCTCTTGAAGTTTGTTGGTCCAATGACAGCTCTTGAACATTAAATGCACGCAGATCAGGGGATGAAAAAGAAGCAACTAAAGTAGCAACAGTCTGACACATAGTTCCTAAAGGACAACGATGTGACATATATGCGGCAAAGTTGAAAAGAGCAGCACGTCTATGCACGTGGTTTCAACTACTAATCTTCTATATATGCAAGAGTCCTCATTTCACAAGATAAGCAATCCATTAGATCAACAAGCTTAGAAGCACACAAGTCACTAGAGCAGCTTTGTAATATATCTTGAGAGAAATATTTCAAAGAAAGTTAGAAGGTAGTAAGTGTGAAATAGAAGCTGTAATTCATTATAGAATTTGTAGCTGATTAATCACAGTTGTGATTAACCAGATTTCTAGAAAAACCTCAAGTTTTAATAGATCTATTTTAACTTGAAATATGTGTGATTATCTGTTATTGTTTTTCTAAGTATAGTAGCTATTTCCTGTTGTGCAAAAAGTTGAAAAAAAAGAAAAAGTTTTGAGTGTTTGAAATCCCCCCTCCCCCCCTCCCCATTACAAACACTTAAGGCTATTTTATTCTAACAATTGGTATCAGAGTCAACTAGCAGATTACACTTGCTAGACGATCATCATCAATGGCGAACAAAGCAGGAAACAGTAAAGTGCCCATGTTGGAAAGGGGAAAATACTTCTTCTGGAAACAAAGAATGATAGTTCATCTAAGAGCAATCAATGATGAATATTTGCAAATTCTGGAGGAAGGCCCTCACGTCCCAAAAAAGCTCATTCCCCAAGAGGTTGTCAATGGAGTGAATATCCTAGAAAAGCTAATTCCAAAAACCACTGATAAGATGACACTGGAGAAAAGAGAGAAAGTAAAGAAGGATCTAAAAGTAACAAGCATCCTTTATAATGATTTAGACGATGATATGCTAAATAGCATCATGAATCTTACAACGTCTAAATCCATATGGGATACCATCCAGATCATGTGTAATGGAACCGAGGAAGTGAGGGAAAACAAACTGCAGCTATTAACACAACAGTATGAGTGGTTCACAATGAAAAATGGTGAAACACTCACTGAAATGTTTAACAGATTCAACAGGTTGGTAAATGACCTGAGATTATATGGGAACGCTTATTCCAATAAAGATGTGAACAGAAAGTTCATGAGAGCACTTCCCATATCATAGGATCCAAAAACTACAGCCATCAGGGAATCCAAGGATATGAACCTTCTAGACTTGGATAGGCTCTATGGCACCCTGAAGACATATGAACTGGAGCTTCAGCAAAGATCTGAAATGTCAGGGATGCCAGAAAGCTTAAATCTGTAGCCCTAATGGCTGCCAAGAAGGATAAAGTAGAAGTAAGACCAAGAGTCTTGATGCAACAGCAGTCAGGGGATGCTGAAATTGAAGGGGACAATGAAGCTAATTCAAAGGAGGACGAGTACACTCCTGAAGAATTAGAAGGCCTGGATGAAACCATGGCCTTTCTTGCAAAAAGGTTTTCCAAGCTGAAATTTCAAAAGCCATCTGGATCAAAAAGATTTTCAGCAAGGAAACCTAGTAGCACAAAAAACTTAATTGACAAACCAAGAATAAAGTGTTACAAATGCAATGAAATAGGCCATTTTGCAAATGAATGCCGCAAGGCCACAAAGGAAGGTGAATCCAGGGGAAAGGAAGCTGAAGTGGATTACAAAAAGAAATACTTTGACCTTCTAAATGCCTCCAATAAGGGAAAAGCTTACATTGGAGAGGGAAAGGATTGGGCTGACTCAGATGAAGAAGATAATGAAGAATATGTCAACCTAGCCCTGATAGCCTCATCCACTAATAGTAGCAGCTCACAAGTAAGTCTTGAAATTTCTTCTAACATGTCTAAAAATGATTGTGTTAAAACTGTTAAGGAAATGGCTTGTGAGATAAAAGATCTTTATGACACCCTAAGGAGCACTGTAGCTGAAACTGAGAGAGTACAGAAGATAAATGAACATTTGACTGCAAGAAACACTCTCTTAGAATCAGAACTCTCTAGACTCGAGGGTCTTGAAAAAGAACTCTCAAGGACTAAAAATCTCCTTGAATGTGTTGTTAAAAGAGAGGAATGGACCTCCAATCTTTTAAGTCAAGAAAGGGAAGCTATAAAGAAATGGAATGAGTCCAGCAAGAAACTAGAGGATCAGTTGAACAGTCAAAAATCTGATCCCAAATCTGGTTTAGGCTATGGAGAGACTCTAGTGAAGCAACCTCCCATTGAGGTTGAAAATGCAGCTAGCTTTGGAAAAAGGCCATTACAACCTATTACGTTTGTAAAGGCTGTAACAAAGTTGGAAAAAGGGAATGTTTTCCCGATGAGTGAAGCTTCCACAAGTGGTGGAAGTGGCATGAAACCTATTCTTGCCAAAGCACTCAAACCTCCAGTCAGAAAAGAACCAGACTGTGCATCAGTGGATACACAGTCATCAGGGGGAAAGAGTGCATCAGGCCGTCGTAACCTGTTAGGGGATAAAGGCCAGTCAGGGGAATATAAAAAGAATAGGAATGGTAAGTTAGGTGTAAACAAAGCCAGTAATTACACCTCTACTCATGAAGCCCCTAGAAAAGTTTGCTGGAATTGTGGTTGTAATAATCATTTATCTTTTTAATGTAAAGAAAAACCACAAATTCTCACTGGCACAATATTATACACTGATGATTTACCAACTGTTCAAGTTTGCACCTCCATGGGCAATGAAAAGAAAATAGTTGTTAAATCAGAGGCTTGTAATACAGCTCCTACAAAGGAGAAAGTGAATGTCTTGCCAAAATCAACCGTCACAAATAAAGAAAAGGTTGTTTTACCATCAGCTGTAACTAAACTTAAAGGACCCAAAGCCACTTAGGTACCAAAAACAAATTAAATGTTCTTTGCATGTAGGGAAAAGTCAAAAGCAGTCAAATCTGGTTTCTAGATAGCGGCTGCTCAAGACACATGATAGGAAACAAAGCCTTGCTTACAGAGTTCCAAGAAAAGGATGGTCCAATGATTTCTTTTGGTGACAATAGCAAATGATTGACTCTTGGCTATGGCAAAGCGGCAAATGGGGATGTCACATTTGAAAGTGTAGCACTAGTTGATGGGCTTAAGCACAACCTATTAAGCATAAATCAATTATGTGACAAGGGATACATCATTTCTTTCAAGGGGGATCACTGCTTGATCTCAAATGAAGATAATGGGAAGCTAGTTTTATCAGGGATAAGAAAAGGAGATCTCTACATTGCTGACTTCAATTCAGTAAGTGAAGAATCATGTTTCTACAGCAAGGCAAGCCCTGATCAAAGCAGACTGTGGCATAAGAAGCTCTCTCACCTAAACTTCAAGGCTATCAATGATTTGGTAAAGAGAGAGTTGGTAACTAGACTACCTCAAATGGAATTCATTCAAGAAGGATTATGTTCAGCTTGTCAACAAGGGAAGCAAAGAAAATCATCCTTTGTCAGCAAGGAAGCCACAATGATCAAGGATCCAATTCAATTGCTTCATATGGATCTCTTTGGCCCTGTCAATATTAAGTCAATGTCAAAGAAAAGATTTGCAATGGTTATTATGGATGACTACACCAGATACACTTGGGTTAAGTTTCAAAATGCTAAAACAGAAGTACCTCAACAAATCATTGACTATATAAAGAAAGTGGAAACTGAGTTAGGGTCAGTGGTTAGAATGTTGAGGACAGATAATGGAACTGAATTCAAGAATGCAGCTATTGATGGATTTTGTGTGGAAAAGGGCATCAATCACACTTTATCAGCTCCAAGAACTCCTCAACAAAATGGTGTAGTGGAAAGGAAAAACAGAACTCTGATAGAAACAGCTAGAACAATGCTAGCAGAGGCAAGAATTCCTACCTATTTTTGGGCTGAAGCAATTTCCAGTGCTTGCTTCACTCAAAATAGATCCTTAATCAACAAGACACCTTACGAGCTAATGACAGGGAGGAAACCAAACATCAAGTTCCTACATGTTTTTGGATGCAAATGCTTTGTGTTAAGAAACTTTGGTGAAAACTTAGGGAAATTTGATCCAAAGGCTGATGAAACAATTTTTCTAGGTTACTCCCTGTAATCTAAGGCCTTCAGGGTTTATAAGAAAAGACTTCTGGTAATGATGGAGTTCATAAATGTAGCTTTGGATGATCAAGAGATTTCTGGACTCGAAGACCCTGGTTTTCATGAGGAGCTCAGATTTGAAATGACTCGCTTTCTAGATGATCCCTCTAGAAGAAGGTGATTATGACAACTCTTCTAGTTACTTCGTTCTCTATTTCTATTTGAAAGGATCCTGTGGAAAAAGGTTTTGTTTCTACTGAGCTAAAACAATAGGTTGATAACCCTAGTAAAATAAAGTTATCGTTTAATAGTTATGCTATTTTGTTTCCATTTCTTTTCTACAAATCAAAATTTGAAGATTTAGTATGATTAGAAATCTACCTTTCTCTTTCCATCCATGGATCCTTTACTTATATTCATTCAATTGTAAGCATTGATGCAATTTTAAAATTCTGTTTCGCAATTTCATATTTCATAATTCAATTTTTCAACTTTTAAGTGACCTTTGGATACAAATCACGAAAATTTCTATTTTTCCTCGAACCTGCCATTGAGAGGTAAAGGAAGATGATTCTGATTATCAAGAGAATGAAGCTGATGAGTGCAGACAAATGGAAAATTTAACCATCCCTAATGTCAATCCAAATGTCACAGAAACCCCTTCATCAGATAGAGTTGATTTCCTGGACAACAGGTCAGGGAATACTCCATCAGGGGATTAACCATCAGGGTATGCACCATCAAGGGATAACTTTAACCCTGATTTAAGCATTAATTCAGGGGGAGTTTTCTCAGAAGCTGGGAGCACTGACTTAAGGGGAGGAGATGGCAATCAAGCAAGCTTATCAAGATATATCTCTAATCCCAAATGGTCAAGAAGTCACTCAACAGATTTGATTATTGGTGATCCAAACAAGAAAGTGCAGACCAGAAAGGCAACATCTAATGAATGCCTATATGCTTGTTTTCTTTCACAACTAGAGCCAAAGAAATTTGAAGAAGCCATTCAAGATGCAGATTGGATAATGGCTATGCAAGAAGAGCTGAATCAGTTTGAAAGAAATCAAGTATGGAAATTAGTACCTAAACCCAAAGATATAATTATAATAGGTACCAAATGGGTATTCAGAAACAACATGGATGAAGCTGTCATTATTATAAGAAACAAAGCAAGGCTAGTTGCAAAGGGTTATCTTCAAGAGGAAGGGATTGACTTTGATGAAACTTTTGCACCAATAGCCAGACTTGAGGCTATAAGAATATTCTTAGCCTATGTAGCATATTCAAACTTTAAAGTTTACCAAATGGATGTGAAGAATGCCTTTCTCAATGGGAAATTGGAACAAGAGGTATATGTCCAACACACTCCAGGGTTTGAAAGTTCAAAATTCCCAAATCATGTATTCAAATTAGAAAATGCACTTATGGACTAAAGCAAGCTCCTAGAGCTTGGTATGATACACTGTCTAAGTTTTTAGTGAAAACAAATTCACAAGAAGTATCATTGACAAAACATTATTCTTTAGACAACACCAAGGTCATCTGATCCTGGTTCAAATATATGTTGATGATATTATCTTTGGATCCACTCACACAAGACTGTGTGAAAAGTTCTCCAAGCTCATGCAAAGCAAATATGAATGAGTTTGATGGGTGAATTATCCTATTTCTTGGGATTGCAGATCAAACAGTTCACTGATGATATTTATATTCATCAGACAAAGTATGCATGAGAACTTCTCAAGAAATTTGATATGGAGGACTCAAAAGTAGCAAAGACACCAATGGTCATTGCAACCAAGATTGACCTTGATAAGAATGGAAAGAAAGTTGATCTGAAGACTTATAGGGGAATGATTGGATCATTGTTGTATCTAACAGCAAGTAGGCCTGACATTATGTTTGCAACATGTCTTTGTGCAAGATATTAAGCTAACCCAAGGGAATCTCATCTCATTGCGGTGAAAAGAATCTTGAGATATATCAAGGGCACTACAGAGTTGGACTTTGGTATCCAAAGGAGTCCGGATTTGAATTGCTGGGATATTCTAATGCTGACTTTGGAGGATGCATAATTGACAGAAAAAGTACAACAGGAAGCTGACAGTTTCTAGGAGGAAGGCTTTGTATCTTGGTTCAGCAAAAAGCAGCACTCAATTTCAACATCAACTGCTGAAGCTGAATATATTGCAGCTGGAAGTTGTTGTACACAAATTCTATGGATGAAAAATCAGTTCATGGACTATGGTCTGAACTTCAACAAAATTTCCAATCAGGTGTGATAACACTAGTGCCTTTGCCATTGCTGAAAATCCTATGCAGCATTCCAGAACAAAGCATATAGAAATCAGGTATCACTTTATCAGGGAACATGTTATGAATGAAACTATTGAACTACAGTTTGTACCAACAAGCAAGCAGCTGGCAGACATTTTCACCAAAGGTCTTGATGAAGCCACTTTTTCCAATTTTGTGGGGGAGCTAGGTATGGTGAATTATGTTAAATGAACTTCAATAATATGCTAAAAACTTGTCAGAAAGGAAGTTAGAATCACACAAACTTTCTAAAGCTTAAGTTCTAGTACTTCTAATTCACATCATGAATACCTGATAAATTTAGAATGATATGTGATTATATATTGATGTATTTGGTCCTGTTAAGATCAAATACAGGTTGCGGAAAATAA
>CM025784.1:20258693-20328045 GCA_014636745.2 Centella asiatica | reverse complement strand
TAATACGAGATTTATTCTTTCACTCGTCAACAACTCCGATGGATCATATATGTTAAAAATGTAAATACGTACATACATTTTTGTGTTTGTGTTTTTGCCTTTGTTTGTGTCTGTCTGATGCATCAGGGTCAGGGTATTCGACTCGCGCATCAGGATCAGGGTATTCGACTCGCGCATCAGGGTCAGGGTATCCAACTCACGCATCAGGGTCAGGGCATTCGATTCGTGCATCAAGGTCAAGGCTTGTATATACTGTTTTTGTCAGGGTTAGGTAATAGACTTTTGACTGCATCAGGGGATTATATCCAGTAGTGCGATGACAGCTCATCAGGGATTTCTTCTCTCACTGATGACGTGTCATCACAAAACTGATATGACACCCTGATTGCGTACTTTCAGGGACGGTTTTCAAATGTCAAAAGGCGGGTATTTATACTCCCTCTCTCTTTCTTTCTAGAACATCTCAAAACATTAAATCTGACTTTGATATTTTCTCGAGTTTTCTTTTTCTCTCTCTCTCATATTCACAGAAACCCTAGAACTTCAAATCTTCAAAAGTATCAATGGCACCTAGTAATGCTCAACAACTTCCAAGAAATTTGGTGGTTCCACCCACAAACTATGTGGGTTTCTCTGACATTGACGAGGTAAATGATTGTTTCAAGCCGATGATGAACTATCTACTCAAATCTGAGTATAGTCGAGCAATCTTCACTGATGAAGAAATGTCTGGAGAACCACTTTCACAATTCTGGGCAAGTGCTAAGTTCATGAACTCTTCAACATGACCAGAGGCTATGAAAGGAATCTCATTCAAGATTTCTTCTGAGAAGGGAAAAATAACCCTTCCAGAATCAGCTCTTCACTAGGATTACCTACACAGGACTTTGTGGAAGTGTCTGGTGATGCTGAACTGCTCGACTTCTTGAGGGAACTGGGCTACAACGTTGTTCCTGGCACGGTGTTGAAGTTCAAGGACCTCAAGAGGGTGAACGTGAAGCGAGAGATCTCTTATCTCTTCGATACCATCACAAAGGTGTTCTCAGGTAAGTGTTCTAACTTTGAGGTTATAACCTCCTAACATTAAAAATAGCATACGCAATGATTAGAAATGTACATATAAATATAGGTAAATTAATTTTTGATGATCTTGTAAATAAATTAAGTAGTTTTAATTCTAGAAAATCAGATATCTATTATGCTAGATTCTTGTTAATGGTCTTTAAAGATCAATTTTCTAATATATCTTTTGAGGATGATATTACTGTACAGACCTACAAACAAACCAAGAAGTTGTTTGTGGAAATAATGAAGAAATCTTATATTGCGGAGCCATTTGCACTTTCATCGCATATGGATCAGGTATCACGAACACTTCCTTCGACCTCTCAACCTACTAATTCTTCTCCTTCAACTACTATGGCTGAGATCACTACCACTTCTCAGCCTACCCAAGTAGTACAACAAGATTCAACTCTACCACTCTCAACAGCCCAACCCCTAGTCTCCCAAAAGACTAAGGGAATCAAAAGAAAAACCTCTAAAACAGATACACTAATTGAGGGGGAGCAGGGAGAGAGAGTGATTGCCTACAGGAGATTAAGAAAGAAGGTGGCAACGAGTGTTACCCAACAGCCTGACCAGGCAGTATCATCTCAAAAGGATACTGCTTTTGAAAATGAATTAAACACATTTCTAACTAATTCCTCTCAAAAGGAATTAGTTATTGAAAATAGTCCCCAACCAAGGACACAGTTGAGTGAGGCACATACACTGACCATTGCCCCTGATAAAATTAACATCAGGGTCTCTGAGAGCCACTTGCAGATATCTGACACAGTGAGTGCACACACAACTTCTATTGATGGATCACCTCCTCATTTAGTGATCCAGCCAACACTCCCTTCTACACCATTTCCTTCTTTCTCTGCTCCTCAAATTTCTTCAGATATTATGACACAAACATTAAGTGTCATAAGATCATATTTTCCAATTTTTCAAATCATGGAGGAGCCAACACTCCCTGACACAGTGATTGATAGTCAACACACTCAAATGGTTGACTTATTTTTATTTGATACAATCACTGTTGATCAGCCCGGGGACATAAACTCATCTATATATACTACTGCAATAAGCCTTTATGTTCCCCCACCTGTACATACTTCTTATATAGAAACATACACTTCTCCAATTGTAAATACACAAATTTCTACCACTCCCTCTCCTATCACTTCTGTGGGACCAGTAACTGTACATAATTTAATTGAACTCGCCACAGTGGTTGATCTCACAGCCCATAGGAGCCCATCTAGGACAATTTTGAGTGAGGATGTGAGAATACTTAGTGAAGAGAGGCAAAGTCAAACCCCTGAGAGGACTTTGGTAAAAGGAGAGCATGAGAGTACTGCCTTAGAAGGCAAAGAAAAAGGAGAGTCATTGAGAGATGCCTTAGAAGGCACAGAAAAAGGAGAGATTGAGGGAGATAAGGATGAGATCCTTATAAATAAAGAATATAGACAAAATATAGTTACTGAAACTGTGAATATTGTAAATAACTCCAGTTCTTCTGAAAGTGATGAAGATGATACTTGTCACATCCGTGTCCCAAATTGCGTATTCGTGAACATGTATTCCATTTGATATTTGACATTTGCATTTTTTTTTTTCATTGCATTAACAATAATATATCAGTCCATATAGATTAAGAATATATCATTTAGAAAGCAAGCATAATTAGAACGCTTTTAAAAGGAGAGTTAGGATATCAAAAATGCAGATTTCCTTTAAGGGGGTAATCAGCGGGTATTATGAAGCTTTTGTGCCATTTTACAATTTCATATTAGTTGAGACCCTTAGTAGAAAAAGTAGAAATCTGCACATCTTTTGGCTGTATTAGGCTGCTGTCTTCAAGTCAAAAAAAAGGGTGGGCAGCCTTGTTTGACCAAACCAAGCACCTTGCCACCTCATGCTTGATTTGAACTAAACAAGAACCCACTAGAACTTGAGGGACTGATCTATTTTCGGTTGAGGACCCTTAGGAAGGCTGGAGAACACTTAGAGGGACTGAAACCGTAGGCAAGAGCAGGGGAGAGCAGATTTCTAGCATAGCAGATTTTTAGCATAGCAGATTTTGCTAAGTTGTGCAGTTTTTGCAGCTGATCAAGTGAGTTCTTCCCTTCCATTCTTTTGTGTTTAATAACCTGCACTTCAGTAGCATATTGGAGTTATTAGATGTTAATGAAATAGAGTTTGCATATTGATTCAGCTGGCTAGAAAAGTAGCTTGCTGCTACACTTAGTTTCTGCTGAAATTAGCTTGCTGTTGCTGCTGAAATTAGCTTACATCATGCATCATAGCCATGTTTCATGCATATAGATTGGTACTTATGCATGGTGAATGAGTTTTAAACATGTCAATATGTGCTATAGGAGAAGAGAACTTCGGGGGCAGCGAGAGGGGAGGTCAACAGCGTTAGTTTCGCTGAATTTGTGAGTAAACCCATGGTATACTTATGTGTTATATTTGTGTATCTTGGATAATATATGATTGTTTGCTTATTGTATCATGTCTATATGGGATTACTTGCTGTGTTTGATGAGTTAAATGTGTAATTGACAGTTTGGTGTACAAGCTGAAAATATGTGCTATTGGTAATTGTAGTGATCCGAACTATATTTGGAATGTTATCAATATGAGGAATTATGTATATGAGCTATTGGTACTGAATTGAAATGAGAACTATATGTATATTGTGCATTTGATTTCATATGACTTAAAGGAAATGGTATGGCTGATGTGTTCAGGTACTTGCAAATATATTGGTTATATTGGTTACATGAGAACATAGGTGGACTAAGTGCTGTACGAGGTGAAAACCCGTATGAGCCACCTCTGGGATCCATCCTATTACACTGGCTGGCCAGCAATTTATTTGATTAAACCTACGGGTTCATACTGTTGGTTATTGGAAAGATCTTTGTGATCTGTATACAGGAATTCCCGGGGCAATACTCTGACATATCGAGCCATTACCGGAAAAAGAAAAGAATATAGCATTGCATATTTGATATATCTGAATTGATTTGAGTTATATGAATTATATATGTAAATTGTATGATATGTGTGGGGTTTACTCATTGAGTTACGACTCATATAAAGCGCTAAATGTTTCAGGTTGTGCAGTATAGCTTTTGAGCTGTTTTGCAGCTTTGTGCATACTTCGACGCGACAGTGGTCGGGAAGCCGTGATCACACTCTCTCTCTCCAGTCCATTTGTGCATATAGTTTTTCTTAGAATGTATTTTTTTTCGGGGCTGATTAGGATTTTGGCTTGTAATGTATAAGATATGTTTTGTATAATAGGTTGTGTTTATGTTGCTTAGAAGTGTCTAATATTTCAGATCGTTTGATGTTGAATTTAATGACTTGTTGAATATGGTATTTGAAATGTAATTGCTGTTTATTTGTTATTCGAGTTGGGTCTTTACAATTTTGGTATCAGAGCCGGGATATGGTCCAGAAAGGGCATTCATTCATGCATAAAATTTGTATTTGATTAGTATGAAGGTATTTGACATTTCATTTTTTTTACATATAGAATCATGGTACGAGGTGCAACACGTAGGAGAGAGAGATCGGTTGATCGCCCTGTTGATGCACCACATCCACAACATGATATAAATAGAGATGAATATGCATTGCATCCAAATATTGAACAACAGGTGCTTATTCCTCCGCCAGTACAAAGGGAGCGTCGATTTGAAAAGTTGAGAAAGCTTGGAGCTATGCCATTTTCAGGAACTACTGATCCTGCGATAGCCGAAGCTTGGTTAGAAAGCACGGAGAGGGTATTCAATCTGATGCAATGTACTTCAGATGAGAAGTTTGATTATGCGGTCTTCTTACTTCAGGGTGATGCTTATAGTTGGTGGAAGACAATTCCGCGCTCATTGATTCAGCCACCAGTGTTGCATTGGGGTGACTTTTTACTTCAGTTCCATGATAGATACATGCCACCAGTTTTTAAGAATGAAAAAAGGAAAGAGTTTATTGAGTTGAAGCAAAAGAATATGTCAGTTGCTGAATATGGGTTGAAATTCACGCAATTGTCGACATATGCAGCAAATCTGATTTCTACAGAGGAAGAGAAGTGCCACAAATTTGAAGAAGGCTTGTCCTATGATATTCGCAACAAACTGACTCTGTATGATCTAGAAACATTTTCCAGATTAATGGCAGCTGCAATTAGAGCAGAGAAATTACATAATGAAATGAAGGGTTTTCAATCTGATTTTGGTGAATCCAGCGGTAAAGGTGTGAAGCGCAAGGAGTATTCAGCACAACTACAACCTTTTAGAGGAGGCAATAATAAGGGTGGATTTTCTGGTTCGAAAAGAGGATGGATGGGATCTTCCTATTCAGGTCATGGTCAGAATCCGGGTAACACAAATCAGAAGCCTTTTTGCATCACTTGCAGAAGACATCACTTTGGTGAGTGTCGAATGCTTATTGGGGGCTGTTACTATTGTGGAGATAAGGAGCACTATTTTCGTGATTGTCCAAAACGTTCAGAGGGAAGCAAATCAAAATCATCAGTTCAACAATCACGGATGTCAGGGGTTACATTTGGTAGAGGTAGAGGCCGAGGTAAACCATTTTCTGCTGGGCGTAATAGAGGTGAGACATCGTCAGCTCAAAACACACAATCACAAGGTTCAGCCCGTGTGTTTGCATTATCGCGGAATGAGGCAGTTGTTGCACCAGAGGTTGTATTAGGTAAACTATTTGTTTTCCATCACGAGGCATATGCATTGATAGACCCAGGTTCTACACACTCATTTATTTCACAAGGTTTTGCATCTCATTTACATACATTGCTTGAACCATTGGGATATGAGCTGAATGTTAGTACTCCTTTAGGGAAAGTTATTATTGTGAATAACATATATCGGGATTGTGACATTCGAGTAGAAACGGAAAATCTGGTTGCTGATTTGTTATTAATGCCATTCCGTGATTTTGATGTTATTTTGGGGATGGATTGGTTGAGTAGACATCATGCCATTGTTAATTGCTTCACCAAAGAGGTTGTATTTGAATTATATGACCAACAAAGTGTTGTATTTCATGGCGAAAGGAAGATTATTCCTACATGTTTGATATCTGCTACTCATGCATTCAGAATGATAAAGTGCGGTTGCCAAGCATTTTTAGCTCATGTTTTAGACACAACAAAGCCAGAATTGAAACTTGAAGATATCCCAATTGTAGATGAGTTTCAAGACGTTTTTCCAGCTGATTTACCTGGTTTACCTCCAGATCGAGATACGGAGTTTAGCATTGAGCTTTTACCCGGTACTGCTCCTATTTCTATTACACCATACAGAATGGCACCATTGGAACTTAAAGAGTTAAAAACTCAGTTGCAAGAATTGTTAGAAAAGGGATTCATTCAACCTAGCGTATCTCCTTGGGGTGCACCAGTTTTGTTTGTTAAAAAAAAAGATGGTACGCTCCGGTTATGTATTGATTATAGACAGCTGAATAGAGTCACGGTGAAGAACAAATATCCATTGCCACGGGTAGATGATTTGTTTGATCAGTTACAAGGTGCAAAAGTGTTTAGTAAGATTGATTTGCGATCTGGTTATCATCAACTCAAAATAGCAGAATCAGATATTCCTAAATCAGCATTCAGAACGCGATATGGCCATTACGAGTTTTTGGTCATGCCATTTGGGTTGACGAATGCGCCGGCTGTGTTTATGGCTTTGATGAATAAAGTATTCCAGTCTTATCTTGATAAGTTTGTTATTGTATTTATTGATGATATTTTGGTGTACTCGAAAGATAAATCAGAGCATGAGCAGCATTTATGCATTGTGTTGCAAACATTGCGGGAGAAACAACTATATGCGAAGTTCAGCAAATGTGAGTTTTGGCTTGATCAGGTTGTTTTCCTTGGTCACATTGTATCAGCAGAGGGAGTAAAGGTAGATCCTAAGAAGATTGAAGCAGTTGTTAAATGGGAGTCTCCGAAGAATGTTACTGAAATTCGAAGCTTTTTAGGCATGGCGGGTTACTACCGTCGATTTGTTGAAGGTTTCTCTATTATTGCAGAACCTTTGACAAAGCTACTTCGGAAACATACTGAATTTAAGTGGACAACAGCGTGCCAGGAAAGTTTTGATGAGTTGAAAGCACGATTGACATCAGCTCCAGTACTTTCTAATCCTTGTGGTAGTGGTGGATTTGTGATTTATAGCGATGCATCTTATCAAGGTTTGGGCTGTGTCTTAATGCAATATGGTAAAGTAATTGCATATGCATCCAGACAGTTAAGGCCATATGAGGTTTCATATCCTACTCATGATCTAGAGCTTGCAGCAGTTGTATTTGCATTAAAGGTTTGGCGTCATTATTTGTATGGAGAGACATTTCAGATTTTCACTGATCATAAAAGTTTGAAGTATTTGATGACTCAAAAAGAGTTGAATATGAGACAAAGAAGATGGATGGAATTGCTAAAAGACTATGATTGCACAATAGAGTATCATCCGGGAAAGGCGAATGTTGTGGCAGATGCTTTGAGCCGTAAATCTTCGGGTAGCAGTGTTGCATCTTTAAAGGTAAACACATTACCTTATTTGCTGGATTTGAGAGCTATGCACACTGAATTTGATATGAATGTTAGTGGTTCTATATTTGCAACTTTGAAGATCAGACCTGTACTAGGTGAAAGAATTAGAGAATGTCAAGCTCAAGATACTTTATTTGCTGAAATAATGGAGAAAGTTAAATGTGGCAAGAGTACTGATTTTATTATTCATAATGATGGTACCTTGATGATTGGGGATAGAATTTGTGTTCCGGATGTTAAAAATTTACGTAGAGAAATTTTGGAAGAAGCTCATTGTGCATCTTATGCTATGCATCCCGGATCAACAAAAATGTACCTTACATTAAAGACTCTGTATTGGTGGCCAAAAATGAAGAAAGACATTGCTGATTTTGTTGCAAAATGCCTTATTTGTCAACAAGTAAAGACTGAACATCAAGCGCCAGCAGGAATGTTGCATCCATTACCGATTCCAGAGTGGAAATGGGAAAGAATTACGATGGATTTTGTTATTGGCCTACCAAAAACGCAAAAGAAGAATGATGCTATTTGGGTAATTGTGGACAGATTAACAAAGTCAGCTCATTTCTTACCAATCAGATGGGGATGTTCATTAGAACAATTGGCCATGAAATACATTACTGAAATTGTTAGACTACATGGTGTACCTATATCCATTGTTTCAGATCGTGATCCACGTTTTACTTCTCAATTTTGGGAAAGCCTCCAGCGAGCATTGGGTACTAAACTTCATTTCAGCACCGCATTTCATCCACAAACAGATGGACAATCAGAGAGAACAATCCAAACGCTAGAGGGTATGCTTCGGGCTTGTGTACTTGAATTTCATGGTAGTTGGGATGATTACATTGCATTAATGGAATTTGCCTACAATAATCATTATCATAGCAGTATCGAAATGCCACCATATGAAGCTTTATATGGCAGAAAATGTAGATGTCCATTGTATTGGGATGAAGAAGGTATGCGAGCACTAGAAGGGCATGAATTAATACAACAAACTGTCAACAAGGTGAAGATTGTAAAAGATCGACTTAAAGCTGCCCAAGATAGACAAAAGAGTTACACAGATCAGCATCGAAGAGAAATGACGTTTGAAGTCGGTGACAAAGTGTTTCTGTGAGTTTCACCGTGGAAAGGGGTAATCAGATTTGGCAAAAAGGGGAAATTGAGTCCGCGATATATTGGTCCATACGAGGTAATTGAATGCATTGGCCCAGTTGCATATCGCTTAGCATTGCCACCAGACTTATCGGGTATTCATGACGTTTTCCATGTTGGTATGCTTCGCCGATATCGATCAGATCCTTCTCATGTGATTCAGAATGAACCAATAGAAATCAAGCAGAATTTGAGTTATATTGAAGAACCAATACAGATACTCGACTACAGAGTTAAACAACTTCGGAATCGGGACATCCTCTTAGTTAAAGTATTGTGGAGGAATCATAGTGTCGAGGAAGCGACATGGGAAACTGAGGAAAGCATGAAAAGATCTTACAATACTCCAGCAGATGATTTTTCCCAGTTCATTGGAGTTGATTTATACTTTCAGCAAAATCAAATGGCTGATACTGTATAGTTACTCAAACAAGAGTTGTTACGGACAACGGATCCAATTTTGATCAAGGTGCTCAATTCCCAAATCATGATTAGACAATCTATAGATATTGAAAATAAGAAGCTCTATACACTCTTCACAAACAAAATAAACAATGTACAACAAGTTGTTGACTCCCTTGTCACCAGCCAAACTCTACTCCGGATGAAGAAAAACGCTAACAATGTTGACAAGAAGCTTGCTAATCTCACCACTCAAATGGCAAGCATGGAAACTCTGCAACTGAAAATGGCTGACACTCTACAACAAATTCTTCAAGTCACATCCCGACTTTTAACTTCCACTGATGATGCTGTCAAAAAGGGGGAGAAATCCACGGGACCATCATCGTTAGGGGTTGTTGCTGAGAAAATGTCAAAGGCTCAACCATCAGGGGATGGGACTGCTCCTGCTCCAAAACCCAAGGATAAGGGAAAAGGCATCCTGATTGAGTAACCAAAGAAGAAATCAAACACTCAATCAGGGCCTAAGCTGCTTGGAGATGTCCTGAAGACAGCCCACTTTCCAACACCCATTGAAGCTGTAATTGATGGGAAAATGGAGCTAGTCTTTCCTCAAAACAAGAAACTTGTTGAAGCTGATGCACTTTATGCACAGCAACTTCAGGAAGAGGAGGAAAGGGAAATGGCAAAGGAGAAGGATGAAGAAGATAAGAAGAAGAAGAGTGTCAGGCCAAGATCCTCCAGGAAACCTCAGCCAAAGAAATCTCAAAATCCCAAGGGTGGATCATGGGGTAACAACCAAGAAAAATCTGATGACCCTGATGCCACTAAACTCAAGTCATCTAAAACCAAGGATCAAGCACCTTTTCCTATAATCACAGCATATGGACCACCCACTCTAGTTGAATCCCTAAGGGACGAAAGGCGCAAGAATCTAACATTTATGTTCTCAATAAAAAGCATAAATGTCAGGGTTAACAACAAAAGGGATCAGCTAATCTCTGTTTAACTAAAGAGTGGGTCCCAATTCACTGTAACTATGGATTGGTTTAGGAGAATGGATGTTGAGCAACTAGGCATGATCCTGAATTTAATTCCTCGAACATCAGGGCTTAACAGAGACTTGCGGGGGATGATTGAGAGGCTGAGGAATGCCATCAACGACGATAGAAGCCTTCCCACAGCTTTGGAAAGGCCATTAAAGCTATTCTATAGATCCACTGATAGGCAGGAGAAAAGCTTAAGGATAAGAGAAATTGATGGGCTTGACCTAGAGGAAGCGATGTATGTTCTGAGCCAAATTTGCAAATCACAAAAATGAACATGTCATCCAGTTCAAAATCCTACTGCTGGAAAAGGTGCTAAAGGAGATCGAACAAACCAGAGCTAATGGTGGGAATACAGCTGTAGTAAGGGATGTGCCCCTAGTAAAAGGATTCAAAAAATATCCTAAGATGATAACAAACCCCATGGGTGTAAAATTTAAAAATAAAAAAGGGGAAATCATCACCTTTTACTGGTCACAACTTGATGCAGCTAATGTACAAGAAATCAAATATGTCCTTGAAGCTCTGGAATCTAGCAAGAATGTCAACATTGTGAACTTCAGAAGACTTCTTCAAAAGGAGCTGGAACAGCTGCTGGCAGGAAGGGAAGACAACAGACTCAGGATTCCTGATCAAAATTCGCATCAAAGGAGACAAGGCCTTGGAAGTGACACTCAACCTATCGAATCTAGTCATCCATTGCCCTTTGTCTCAGGCCAACCAAAAAGGGGATCCTAATGTCTATACAAATATTCTTTTGTAATAGTTATAGGAAATACTTGTACAATTATTCTTTTTGTTCATACAAATACAATATAGTAGATAGAAACCATTTGTTTGTATAAATATAGTTTTTGGTTTTAACATCATCATTAGTACATCAAGTAGATTTATGGTTATCAATCTGATAAATCATAAATAGGGGGAGATTGTTAGATATAAATGATGATGATGATGTTTAGAGAATAAATTGTGCATCTATAAATACTTATGATATTCAATAAACCTAAGTATCTACACAAGTTTTGCATCCACTGATGATTGATCTGATCATCAGGGGAGGAAATACTCTTCACTAAGTCAAGTCATCAAGGAAACTTCTACAGGAATTGATATGTGAAGAAGAATGTCTGTTGTTACTCAAAGTTAGTTAAAGTATTTCGCACATCAGACATTCCAAAGAAACTCAACAAAGCTTCAATGATTAAGAACCATTAGGGGAATCCATCAGAGGATAACAAAGGCAGACCACCTCGTCAGGGGAATACGTCAGGGCATGAACAAGTCATGTGAACCTGTCAGGGGAAGACATCAGGATATGACAGTGTCAGGCTAACCCATTAGGGAAACCCGTCAGGGGCAATGCTCGGCACTGCATCCATCAGGGAAACCCGTCAGGGACAATGCTCGGCACTGCATCAGTGGAAGCCATCAGTGTATGTAATGAGTCATAACATCAGGGGATCTAAAAGCACTTAGTAACTTAAGTGAAGTTTGAAGCACTAATCTAGTCTTTGAGAAGACTTGTCATCAGGGGATCCAGAAGCATTGATCAAGTTCACATTAGGGCTTGCCATCAGTGGATTAGTTATGACTGCATACTTCTGTCATCAGGTCTTATACGCAAATCAATGAAGCTTATTACAGAAGCAAGAGATATAATCTAGAAAGATATCTCTTGAAGTTTGTTGGTCCAATGACAACTCTCGAACATTAAATGCACGCAGATCAGGGGATGAAAAAGAAGCAACTAAAGTAGCCGCAGTCTGACACATAGTTCCTAAAGGACAACGATGTGACATATATGCGGAAAAGTTGAAAAGAGTAGCACGTCTATGCATGTGGTTTCAACTACTAATCTTCTATATATGCAAGAGTTCTCATTTCACAAGATAAGCAGCAATCCATTAGATCAACAAGCTTAAAAGCACACAAGTCACTAGAGTAGCTTTGTAATATATCTTGAGAGAAATATTTCAAAGAAAGTTAGAAGCTAGTAAGTGTGAAATAGAAGCTGTAATTCATTATAGAATTTGTAGCTGATTAATCATAGTTGTGATTAACCAGATTTCTAGAAAAACCTCAAGTTTTAATAGATCTATTTTAACTTGAAATACGTGTGATTATCTGTTATTGTTTTTCTAAGTATAGTAGCTATTTCCTGTTGTGCAAAAAGTTGAAAAAGAAGAAAAAGTTTTGAATGTTTGAATCCCCCCCCCCCCCCCCATTACAAACACTTGAGGCTATTTTATTCTAACATCCTTCTCAAGTCTCTATTTAGCATCGTTGTCTTTGGTACTAAGTTCAAAACAAGCCCTAATTGCTCAGTATTCATTCTCCTAAACCAGTCAGAGGTGACTGTTAACTCCAACCCATTTTTCCTTTGTATAATTATTAGTTTTTCCCTTTTGCTGTTTGTCCTGACATTTATGCTTGTTATTGAGAACATATATGTCAGGTTCTTGTGCATTTCATCTCTTACGGATTCAGCTAATGTGGGTGGTCCATATGGTATAGGAGAGAAGGTGCTTGATCCTTGGCTTTAGATGACTTGGTTTTGGTGGCATCAGTGGATTTTGGGTTTTTTCTGTCTTTATCCCTTGATGCACCTTTAGGGGATTGAGGTTTCTTTGACTGAGTTTTCCTGGAGGATTTTGGCCTGACATTCTTTTGCTTCATCTTTTCTTCTTGTTTTTCCTCATCTGCAACCTTTTCCTTCACCTGTTAGAGTTATTGTGCATAGAGTGCATCAGCTTCTACCAATTTCTTATCTTGAGGATAGACAAACTCCATTTTCCCATCTATAATTACTTTAACTGGTGTTGGAAAATGAGTTGTCTTCATTGCATCTCTAAGTAGTTTAGGTCTTGATTGACTGTGAGTCTTCTTTTTAGGTACTTCAATCAAGATACCCTTACCCTTGTCCTTGGCTTTTGGAGCAGGAGCAATAGTCACATCCCCTGATGGTTAGCTTGCTTGTGTCTCAGCAACAACCCTTGATAATGACTTTTAGGATTTCTCCCCCTTTTTGTCAGCATCATCAGTGGAAGTTGAAAGTAGAGATGTGACTTGAAGAGCTTTTTGAAGAGTGTTAGCCATTAACAATTGCAGAGACTCCATGCTTGTGAGTTTGGTGGAGAAGGAAGAGAGTTTTTTGTCAACATTGTCGGCAAGCTTCTTCATCTTGAGCATGGTCTGGCTTATGGCAAAGGAGTCCACAACTTGCTGCACATTATTTATTTTGTTTGTAAAGTATGTATGTAGTTTCTAAGATTCAACATCCACAGATTGCCCTATCATTATTTTTGACTTGAGCACTTTGATCAAAATAGCATTTGTGGTCCATAAAAGCTCCTGTTTTAGTAACTGTACAGTATCTGTCATTTGATTCTTTCGAAAGTATAAATCAACTCCTATGAACTGATGTAAGTCATCCATTGGAGTGTCATCTTTATCACTTTCAGAAAAACAAAAAGTATTTACAATGTCTACATTTTCTCTATATTCTTTATTTACAAGGATGTAATCCTTATCTCCCTCAATCTATCATTTTTCACTACCTTCTAAGGCATCCCTTGTTGGCTCTCCTTTTTCATTGCCTTCTAAGGCAATACTCTCTTCCTCTCCTTTTGCCAAAGTCCTCTCATGGGTTTGACTTTGCCTCTCTTCACTAGATATTCTCACAGTCTTACTCAAAATTGTCCTAGAAGGGCTCTTATTGGTTGTGTGATCAGTAACTGTGGCCAGTTCAAGTAAGGTATGTGCAACAACTGGGTCCACAGAGGTGATGGAAGTAGTAGTAGAGGACAAATGTGTATGTACAATTGGGGGGACATAAATACTTATTGCATTAGTATTTACAGGGGTATTCATGTCCCCTAAGTGATCAACAATGATTGAATCATTTAAAAAAGAATTAACCATTTGAGAAACTTGATTATCAATCACTGTGTCATTGAGTGTTGGCTCCTCCAAGAAGTGAGAGATTGGAGAATCTGATCTCATAACACTTAGAGTTTATGTCATGATATTTGAAAAAATTTTAGGAATTGAAAAAGATGGGTGAGGTGTAGAGGGGAGTGTTGGTTGGATCATCGAATGAGGAGGTGATCCATCAAAAGAAGTTATGTGTGCACTCACTATGTCAGATATCTGCAAATGGCTCTCAAAGACCCTGATGTTAATTTCTTCAGGAGCTAGAGTCAGTGTATGTGCCTCACTCAACTGTGTCCCTGATTGAGGACTGTTTTCAATAACTGATTCCTTTTGAGAGGAAACAGTTAGAAATGTGCTTAATTCCTTATCAAGAACAGTATCCTTTTGAGAGGATACTGCCTGGTCTGGTTGTGGGGTTATTCTCTTGGCTGCCTTCTTCTTCTTCTTTCCCTTTAATTCAATCACTCTCTCTCCTTGCTCCCCCTCACTTGATGAGGTTACTTCAGAGAGTTTTATTTTAGTACTCTTAGTCTTTCGGGAGACTAAAGGTTGGGTTATTGAGAGTGGTTGTGTATAAATTGGTGGTACTACTTGGGTAGGCAGAGAAATGGTAGCAATTTCTGCCATAGTAGTTGAAGGAGAAGAAGTAATAGGTTGAGAAATAGAAGGGTGAGTTAGAGATACTTGTTCCATGTGAGATGGAAATATAAATGGTTCTGCAGTGTAGGCTTTCTTTATTATCTCTTTGAATAGTTTATTTGTTTGCGTGTAACTGTTAGAGATAAATAATGATGATGATGTTTAGAGAATAATTGTGCATCTGTAAATACTTAAGGTATTCTATAAACCTTAATATATCTGCACAAGTTTTGCATCCACTGATGATCAATTTAGTTTTCAAGGGGTGAACTACACAACACTATGCAAGTCATCAAGTGAAAACCTCTAAAGGACTTGATAGTGAAAAAGGAATGTCTGTTACTTCTTAGATACAACCAAGAATTTCTCATATCAGACACTCCAGAAGAAATCGACAAAGCTTCAGTGATTGAAACCAATCAGGGGAACCCATCAGGGGATGACAATGGCAGACCAACCCATCAGGGGAATGTGTTAGGGCATAACATTAACAAATCAACCCATCAGGGAAACGCGTCAAGGCATGACATTGTCAAATCAACCCATCAGGGGAACGCGTTAGGGCATGATATTGTCAAATCAACCCATAAGGAGAACGCATTAGGACATGACAATGGTAGGCTAACCTATCAGGGGAATCTATCAGGGCATGACGGTGACAAGGCAATCCTTTAGGGAAACCCGTTAGGGGAAATGCTCAACACTGCTTAGTGGAAGCTATCAGTGGATGTTGTAAGTCTTAACATCAGGGGATCAAGAAGCACTTGGGTAACTCTACAACAATAGATTAACTTGAGTGAAGCATGAAGCACTGATCAAGTCTTAAACAAGATTTTGTCATCAGGGGATCCAAAAGCACTGATCAAGTTCACATCAAGGCTTATTATCAAGGGATAGTTATGACTACATACACTCGTCATCAAGTCTTACACACAAATCATTGAAGCTTGTCAAAGAAGCAAGAGATATAACTGGAAAGATATTTCTTGAAATTTGGTGATCCAATGAAAACTCTCAATCATTAAATGCTCGAAGATCAAGGGATGAAAAAGAAGCAACAAAAGTCATCAGCGGTCTGACACATCATTCCAAAAAGGACAACGATGTGACATATATGCGGCCAAGTTAAAAAAACAGCACGTCTAAGCACATGGTTTCAACAACTGATCTTCTATATATGCAAAACAGTTCTCATAACACAAGTGTAGATATCCAACGAATCAACCAACAGAGAGAATCACACAAACACTAGAGAGAAGTTTTGTAATATATCTTGAGAGAAATATTCAAAGAAAATTAGAAGCTAGTGAGTGTGAATTTGAAGTTGTAATTTATTACAAATTGTAGCTGATTAATCACATTTGTGATTAAACAAATTTCTAGAAAAACATCAAGTTTTAATACAACAATTTTAACGTGAATGCTTGTGTGTTCATCTTAATATTCACTATAGTTTTCCTAATCTTGTAGCTATTTATGACAATGCTTAACAAGTTTTTAAGGAACAAAAAGTTTTGAGTGTTTGTATGCAACCCCACCCCCCTTCCTTCTACAAACACTTGAGCTTATTTAGTTCTAATAGTAACTCTGTATAGCTATGTCATTCTCAAAGGAAAGGTTAGGAAATTGATCTTTAATAATCATTGATAAAAATCTAGCATAGTAAACTTCGTATTTCCTAGAAGTATAACTACCCATTTTATTTACAAGATCATCAAATATTAATTTTCCTATATTAATTTTTACATTCTTAATCATGGCATAAGTAATTTTAAGAGTTAACGATGTTATCACCTCATAGTTGGAGAACTTACCTGAAAACACCTTTGTAATTGTGTCAAAGAGCTAAGAGATCTCTCATTTCACGTTGACCCTCTTGAGATCCTTGAACTTCAACACTGTAGTATTTGGAGAGTTTTAGCCCAGTTCCCTCAAGAAGTCAAGCAGTTCAACATCATTTGGCACTTCCACGAACTCTTGTGTGGGTAGTAAATAAATGACTCCAGAGGAAAGAGAGAAAGTAAAAAAAGATCTAAAAGTCACAGGCATTCTATATAATGGTTTAGATGATGATATGTTAAACAGTATCATGAATCTTACAACGTTTAAGTCTATATGGGATACTATTCAGATCTTGTGTGATGGTACTGAGGATGTGAGGGAAAACAAACTGTAGCTATTAACACAACAGTACGAGTGGTTCACAATGAAAAATGGTGAAACACTCATTGAAATGTTTGACAGATTTAACAGGTTAGTAAATGACCTGAGGATGTATGGGAAAAGTTATGCCAACAAAGACATCAATAGAAAATTCATAAGGACACTTCCTATATCGTGGGATCCAAACACTATAGCCATCAGGGAATCCAAGGACATAAATCTCCAAGACTTGGATAAGCTCTACGGTACCTTAAAGACATATGAATTAGAGGTTCAACAAAGATCTGAAATGTCAGGGGATACCAAGAAGCTTAAATCTATAGCCCTGATAGCTACTAGAAAGAACAAAGAAGAAGCAAGACCAAGTGTCTTGATGAAGCAGCAGTCAGGGGATGCTGAAGAAAGTTCAAAAGAAGAAGAAGAAGCTCAAAGGAAACTGAGTACACTCCTGAAGAGTTAGAAGAACTGGATAAAACCATGGCCTTTCTTGCAAAAAGGTTTTCCAAGCTGAAATTTTAAAAACCATCAGGGTCAAAAAGATTTTCAGCAAGGAAACCTAGTAGCACCAAAAGCTTTATTGATAAATCAAGAACAAAGTGTTACAAATGCAATAAGATGGGCCACTTTGCAAATGAGTGTCGCAAGGCCACAAAAGTAGGTGAATCCAAGGGAACAGAGGCTGATGTGGACTACAACAAAAAATACTTTGACCTTCTTAATGCCACCAAGAAAGGAAAAGCATATATTGTAGAGGAAAAAGACTGGGCTGACTTAGAAGAAGAAGACACTGAGGAATATGTCAACCTAGCCCTGATGGCCTCATCCACTGACAGTAGAAGCTCACAAGTAAGTCTTCAAATTTCCTCTAACATGTCTAGAAATGATTGTGTTAAAACTGTTAAGGAAATGACTTGTGAGATAAATGATCTTTATGACACTTTAAGGAGTGTTATAGCTAAGATTGAGAGAATACAGAAAGGAAATGAACATTTGACTGCTAGAAATCCTCTTTTAGAATCAGAACTCACTAGACTTGAGAATCTTAAAAAAAACACTCAAGAACTAAGAATCTCTTTGACTGTGCTGTTAAAAGAGATGAATGGACCTCAAATCTTTTGAAACAAGAAATGGAAGTCATAAAGAAATGGAATGAGTCAAGCAAGAAATTGGATGATCAATTAAACTGTCAGAAACAACCTTCTATTGAGGTTGAAAATGCAGCTAGCTTTGGAAAAAGGCCTATAAAACCCATCAAATTTGTAAAGGCTGTGACAAAGTTAGAAAAATGGAATGTTTTCCCGATGTGTGAAACTTCCACAAGTGGTGGGAGTGGCAAGTAACCTGTTCTTGCCAAAGCACTTAAATTCCCAATCAAGAAGGAACTAGACTGTGCATCAGTAGATACATAGTCATCAGGGGATAAGAGTGCATCAGGCGGTCGTAGCCCTTTAAGGGATAAAGGCCTGTTAGGGGATAAGAAAAAGAATATGAATGGAAAGTTAGGTGTAAACAAAGCTAGTAACTACATCCCTATTCAAGAAGCCCCTAGGAAATTGTGCTGGAACTGTGGTAATAATAATCATTTATCTTTTCAGTGTAAGGAAAAACCACAGATTTTAACTGACACTATCTTATATGCTGATAATTGCATCAACAACTGAGGACTTACTTACAAAGGTGTTAATGAGCTTCAGAAAAATATTTTGAGCCAAATTTTCATGCTGAAAAAGAAGACTTGGGAAAGAATCTAATAAAGGATTCATTAGATAATAATAAGCAAAAACACATTTAAAAAGATAATCATCTAAATCGTCGACAAAGCAGTCTATGAGGTCAAATTCATCAATAGGATCACCGACACAAGAGAGTGAATATGCGAGAGATTTTGCTTTAGCTTCTTCGAATTCCTCAAATGATGGTTGCATGTATTTGTATTATTCTCATTAGAATCAAATTTTGAAGAGGAAGCCATATACTTTGAAATTCTTATGCGAGATTGGAAATCTAGAGGCTCCTCCTCACGTTTGCCGAAAGTAATTATTATTGGTGGATTTTGTGAAGGACAAAAATGACTTATTAAATACTATTTTTCGAAGAACCCAATTTACCCTACAAATGTTGGAGAAGTTTCGGATGTATTTGAACTTTTAGTTCACGCTAGCTTATTTGGGCAAACGCAAATGTGTGTGTACGTTTTTTACTTTTATTTAAATTTTCAAATGTGCTTTTTAATTTTTTAAAATGAATTAAATTATTTTTACATATTTAGAAGTTGAGAGTTAATTTAATAGTGTAAGTTATTTATGAAAGTTTTGAATTGTGCGCAACTTCTTTCTTTTTTCTAAAAAAAAGAGATTGATGAGCCAAAATTATCATGATAATTATTTTAAGGACTAAATGCTTAAATATAGAGATTGTTTGAGTTATGGAATCTCATATGTGACATCCCCGCAATTCAATATTGGGCGAGGGCATCGTAAAATAGAAGGAGAACAAATAACAATATCAATTTATTTGCATAAATAAATTAAGATAGTACAATTAGTTACTATAGACCCAAATTCAATATCTTAAGACAGTAGCGGAAGTCTACATCACGTGCTACAAATTGAATATATCATTTAGTTTCTTAACACATCTCTTCCCTTGATACGCTATAGGCCGACCTCCGCGGCCCTTCCGGCGTCCATTCCTCTCCTCCTCCCTCCCACTATCCAAAGATCTCTAGGCTTCCATGTTCGGCCGAACTTGCTCCTCTGTTCCCTCCCATCTCCGACGAGTCGCCATCATCGCAGATTGCCATGGTTTTTGGCGATCTCTCCATCTCAGTTTCCTCCTTTTGCCGTCGATATATGTCGCGCGGCCTTCCCTCCTCCTTCATTCAGTTGAATCAACAACGTCAGTGGCGATTGTGGCCATTGCCCTTTTTCAGTTCATCCACACGACTATACACACACGCACACACCCTTTCTGTTCCTCTTCTCTCCGATATAATTCTTCCCTTCTTCACTTCGTCTTCTCCCCTTCCCTTCACCCCTGTCCTCCCCAGAAATGGGTTTCCCAATTTTAATCTACTAGATGATCTGATATTGGTGTCAAATTGAAGCTAAAAGTCACTGAAATGAATCCTAACAAACGATTTAAATTTTGGTTTCAAAATGATAAAGATATTTACGGTCAAACCTTGGTCAAAATACATGCTCTTGGTGTTCACGTCTCATTTCCAGAAGTTATGAAGGTTTTGTGGCTAAAAAGCAAAGGTTTTCAACAACTTTGAAAAATCATTGTAAATTGAAAATAGATCCAAAAAATTATAAGGTTTCTTCTGTTGTGTTCCTAATGCAATGCAGATTTTAATGGTGCAAAAACATTAAGCACAGCTTGGAATAAAAATATGAGAATTACCCAAGTGTGCACTCATTTTTGTGATAATCCTCAAACTAGAACACACCTCCCTTCACCAATTAATTTTTGCTTGAATTTTTAAGTAATTTGCTGATGAATAGTATATTGATAAGGTTTGGGACTGTAGATTATAATTAATATTTACATGAAATTTTTTAGGGTAAATTTTAAATAAGTTAAATTAGTACACATACTAACTTGTACCATTTTCTTGATTTATCTTTTAATTTTAAATTGGGAGAAATTTCTCACCATTTTCCTCAACTATTTTCAGCATAATTTTTTTCCTCTAATGATGTTTTAGTTGTGGATTTAATTAATTAAATAAATGTAATTACAACTAAGGTTGAAATAATTTACATATGACTTCACTGAATATCTAATTATCTACTGTGAAGTGATTGAGAAGTTTTGGACTTCTATAGTCTTTTCAAAAGACAAATCCTCCATCACTATCAAAATCAATGGTAATACACATACAATCTCTCCTAATGTCATTAACAGTGCTATGTATTTTCCTACTAAGTTCCATACTCCAGCTTTTGATTCAAAACTAAGAGAAATGTTAGAGTCTGTTAAATATAATGAATCAACTACTTTTCTAGGAAAGATTGTTAGAAAAGGATTTAGGAAAGAATGGTCTTTCTTCTTTGATGCTTTGAATAGGTCTTTGGCTGCAAAACAAGGTAGATTTGATCAAATTTCCTTTTTTGTACTAAAAATTGCTTATCGCTTGATAAATAACAAATATGTAGATATAGGCAGTCTACTTCTTAAGGAAATTTGTGATAAGCATGGACCCCAAGACCAAACAAAGACAACCATCTTTTATCAAAGGTTCCTCATGATAATTGCAAATCATCTAGTTCCAAACATTAAGGACTTGGTTGAAGATGTGAATTCAACTGTTGATGAGCATGTTCAAGCCAAAAGAATCTTCTCTAGTTTGGACAGGGTTAATCAAAATAGTGAAGTTGAGTTAGTGCTTCCACAGGACTATAAGGTTTATCTTCCTACTATTACTCTTTCTCAACCTCCAAATTCTTCTATTTCTGCTACTATGGAAGAGGACAATGTCCAAGCTTTTCCTACCCAAGTAACACAACCTATTTCTCCTCCCAAATCTGCAAACACAAGCCACCACATCAATCTCCCAAAAGATTGTTGGTGCTAAAAGAACACAGCCATCAAAAAAAGCTGTTAAGGAAAAAACAATAGTTGAGGTTCAACTTCAGAAAAAGAAAGTGAAGCCAAGTAGTGAAATACCTATTAATGAAATCCAAACCACCTCTGCATCTTCCCAAATTGCATATTCCCAAAAAGATGTAATTATTAAAGATAGACTCTAACCAGGGTCACAGATTTTAGAGTCTATACATTCTTCACAAACCAGTGAGAGTGGGTGAAAGAGAGAAGGAGTAAGAGAGACCTTGATTTGGTTGCTCCAACTCAAGACACAAAAAGCACACATATAGAGTCACTTTTTGATGCTCTTCCTTCATCCACACATGGTGAGCAACCAACACTCTCCTCTACAACTCTAATGAGTTCTAAACCAGATATGCCTCTTAGAGATGATGATCAACGTGCTCCACAAGAACCAATTTCTCAAAGTGAAATTGAAACCATTGAACTAAGTAGCTCTAAAAATCCAAAAGAAGCAGTTGAGGAAGGAAATACACAAGAACTAGTCACTCAAAGTATGGCTAACATCTCTTCATTTTTTTTACAACTTGTTCAAGATGACTCGGAGGCAATTCAAACTCTAGAACTCATCAAAATAACACCTCTAGTCATAGCACAAACATTTGTTGATCAGGAAATACATGTTCCCATAGTAGCAGCTGATCAACCAGTAGATAATTCTCAAGGTGAGGAATCAACAGATGTTCGCCAATCAAAAGCTAATCTTCAAACATCAACTTCTCAAACATTTGTTGATGGGACAACATTTGATGATCCAGTTCATGGTGACAAAGATGGAAACACTGATTATACTTATACATCTTTAGATGACCTAATGGACATCTCCACTACAGCTCCAACCTCTCTTCCCTTAGGTATAATTTATAATCCTTCTATTGCAACCTCTATGTTAGGTTTAGGAAATGAGATTGAGGTAATACCAAAGAGAATAATTAGTAAGAGTCAAGTATCTCTTAGCCTGGAAAAAGGAGAGGTAAAGAAAGTTGACGAGAGTACTGATATCCTCATCAGTGAAAAAGGAGAGGAAATGGTCTTAGATGACCAAGAAAAAGGAAAAGGTGAGTATGATAATGTGGCCTTAGAGAGCCAGCAAAAGGTGAGAGAGGATGAGATCCTCAAAGAAAATCAAAAGAGATTAGGATCACCTTTTGATACACCTGAACCTGAATCATCTATGAGTCATGATGATGTATCCTTCTCATCTTCATCTGACAATGATGAAGATTCTCCTAAGTATCCAAATGTAGTGCCACTTCTCACACCTTCCCAGAGCCAAGTCAGATTATATATACAATTAGAAGCCATTCCTGATGCTGATGTAGAGGTTATTCATAATCTACTCTACACTGATGACTCAATTGCCTCTGCTAATACACAATATACTTTACATATTCAATAGCAAGTAGAAGGAGCATCAGATGAAGGAAATATTTATAGATGGTTAAATCAATCCATGGTTACTGACTTGGATGATGCTCTAAGATTGGTGAGAACTGAGTACTTGCAAGCTCTACGTTCCAATGTTACTGCATTATCAGTTGAAGATCTTTTTGAAGACATTAATGATAAATACAAATGCTCATTGAAGATGGATCATCATATTATTTTTGGCATCAAGAAGGAACTTCAAAAGATCAAAGATGAATGTGAGAAGATAGTCCGAGTAACAAAAGAACACTTGGACTTTGTGCTGCCCTCAGCTACCATGCTAAAGATCAAGAATATCTTGGCTAAGGAGTTAACCTGGGAATCTATTATCAAAGATCTTAAGACCTAGGTGACTGACTTAGAAACCACATATGCCAACCTTTTAGCTTATCAGCAACTAATTCTGGATTTGCTTAAAGTTCAGCAAGGAGCTCCAGCTACATCAACTTCTACTCATGTTGATGATGCATAAAGGGGAGAAGGAAGCTACGGATAAAGATGAAAATGATAAGGGCAAAGCATCAGCAATTGCTGAGGGGGAGGCTACTGCAGCTGCTCAGAGGAGTAGTCAGCAACTAATGCATCTCAAGCACTACCAACACCACAATTCTATTTGTTGGAGAGGAGTGGAGCAAGTGTTCAATTCAGAGAAAATACAGAAATTCCAACTCTCTTCAATAAGTTAAGAAGTGCCTCTGAGATTGATAGGCATATAAGAGAGAGAGAGAGAGAGAGAGAGAATAGGTATAGAGGCTATAAGAGAGTTTTACAACTATTCAATAGATCTACTTCTGGAACTACTCCTAAGTCTACACCTGAGTAACTTCAAACTTTAGTTTCTCAAACTCCAACATCAACTTCTACTCAGACTTCAATAGTTTCTTCTACTCAACCTTCTTTAGTTGTTGATGTTGTTGAGGCTATATTAAAAGGTAAGGAACCTGCTAATGATACAACAAAGCCAATTTCTCCTACAAATAATATCTATAAGCACTCAAGTGGTTCTAAGGTGCTAGAGCATGCTATAAGTTCAAGGATCACACCACCTCTTGAATATCTAGGTGATGTTGAACTGGCAATGAAATTGCAACAATAGGAAATGCCTATGACACATGATGGAGATGAACAAATTGATGCTAAAATACAAAAAGAAGAGGAGAGGAAGAAGATGTATAGTGACAGAGCAAAGAAGGGTCATAAAACAAGGAGAAAGAATGAGCAAAAGCAGATGTTGAGGGATACTAGAAATAGCAGAGAACAAGAGAGACTGAGGAGGAAGAAATTAGAAGAAGAAAAAGATACTAGAGATCAGAGAAAGAGAGATGTCCTAATCCTAGAGACAAGTGTAGAGAAGAATCCAACAAAAGATCAAGAGATAGATCTCCTCCTCATGGTAGATCAGATCATAGGGGGAGTTCTACAAGCCAACAAGGGTTAAGGGATGAACAATATGTAAATATATAAGTTTTCTTTACTTACTTTATAGATTTTTAAAGCATTGCATATACTTCATAGTATTTCTATCATTGTAAAGTTATAGTTTTGACATCATCAATTAGAGGGAGATTGTTAGGAATCAGATGTGTAGAATTGATGATGTGTAAAAATACTTAGAAGTTTTTATACTTTGTTAACTACTAGTTGATTGTATAGAAACAACTGACTTATTTTATAGAAAGCAAGGCTCTGACATTATAATGGTGCAAATATATGTAGATGATATTATATTTGGATCTACAAATGAAAAACTTTGTGAAAAATTTTCAAAACTTATGCAGTCTAGATATGAAATGAGTATGATGGGAGAATTAACATTTTTCTTAGGTTTGCAAATAAAACAATCAACTGATGAAATATTTATCAGTCAGTCCAAGTATATCAAAGACTTACTGAGAAAATATGATTTGGTTGATTGTACATCTGCAAAAACACCCATGCCTACTGCCACTAAGCTAGATAAAGATTTAAAAGGAAAGAAAATTGATATTACTAGCTATAGAGGCATGATAGGCTCTCTTTTATATATAATTGCAAGTAGACCAGATATAATGTTTGCTACATGTTTATGTGCTAGATTTCAAGCTGACCCTAGAGAGTCACATTTGATTGCTGTAAAAAGAATACTCAGATATCTAAAGGGTACCCCAAACCTTGGTTTATGGTATCCCAAAGAATCTGATTTTAAACTAATCGGTTATTCAGATGCTGACTATGCAGGTTGCAAGCTTGATAAAAAAAGCACAAGTGGAAGCTGCCAACTTCTTGGAGGCAGACTTGTTTCTTCGTTTAGCAAGAAACAAAATTCAGTTTCTACTTCAACAACAGAAGCTGAATACATCGCAGCTGGGAGTTGTTGTGCTCAAATTCTATGGATCAAGAATCAACTCCTAGACTATGGTATGTCATTATCCAAAATTCCTATCTTTTGTGATAATACTAGTGCCATAGCAATAACAGAAAATCTAGTGCAACATTCAAGAACAAAACACATAGATATTAGATATCACTTCATAAGAGAACATATAAGTGAAGGTAATATCGAATTACACTGGGTAACAACTGATAAACAACTTGCAGACATATTCACAAAACCTTTAGATGAAACTTTTCTAGATTAGTTTCTGAATTAGGAATGTTGAATTATGCCTCTAAAAATTGATTAATTTTTTAAAACAAGTTGTTTAGTTGTATGAAGCTAGAATTAAGTTTCTGGATTGAAGCTGTTCTTTGTGAACAGAATTTTAGAAGCTAGAATTTAATTTTTGGAATGTAGTTGTTTTTTTTTACTAAACAGAATTTTTGAAGCTAATAATCATTAAACTTGATTGTTGGAAATATTTTGAAAGCTTAAGAGAAAAAGACTATCTTAGTCCCTGATAATGTTTTTAATTAGTCCGTGACTGAATTAAAAATTTGAACTATCGGAGACTAACCAGTCTACGACAATAGTTTTTAATTAGTCCCTGACTGAATTAAAAATTTGAACTATCGGAGACTAACCAGTCTACGACAGTAGTTTTTAATTACTGACTGAATTAAAAATTTGAACTATCAGAGACTAACTAGTCCCCGACAATAGTTTTTAATTAGTCCCCGACTGAATTAAAAATTTGAACTCTTGGAGACTAACTAGTCCCCGACAGTTGTTTTTAATTAGTCCCCGACTTAATTAAAACTTGAACTATCGGAGACTAACTAGTCCCCGACAGTTGTTTTTAATTAGTCCCCGACTGAATTAAAAAATTGAACTATCAGAGACTACATTACTTTCCGACGTCGTTTTGGTTAGTCTCTGACTCAATCAAAATGAACTATCAGAGACTAATCGGGTCTAGTCTCTTACAAGCAACCTTATCAGAGATTAGGGCAATCTCCGATCGAGGGTAATCTGGTAGTTATCCTACCCACGATCGAAAAATGGTTCACTATCTTAGAATTGCAAACGTTTCTAATACTTTGCTAAAAGTAAAATCAAACACATTTGCAATCACAATTTCTCAAATCTTTGAAATTATTTTCTCTCTGCAAATACTCTGCGATTTAACCCTATTTCAAGGTTTCTTCAAAGTTCACAGATCTCTTCAAATGGTCGCTAAAACAGTTGTTTTCAAGTTTGGGCACTTTGATATTAACAAGACTAACCATGCAAGGGTGGCTAACAAGCATGAATTTGGAGCTCAGTACCATCCCTTCGTGGATTTTCTTCAAAACTCCACATTATCCTACGCCATTTATGAAGCTCCCGTCCAGGCCGCTGAAGTCATCACGGCTATGTGGACCACTGCAACCATCCAGGATGAGAATACTGACTTTCATGTGGTAAGTTTCAGGTATGATAATATTGCTTATAATATCGACCATACCATTGTTAATAATGCTTTACGCTTACCTGTGTATGAAAACTTTGACTCCCCTGCCTCTGATGAAGAACTTTTTTCTATGTTTAAAAACTTACATTATTCTGCAGAAATTAGTTCTGTTGGGTCTATTACACGACCCCATCTAAGGCAAGAGTGGTCATTGTTCTTTGATATAATAACTAAAACATTTACTTCAAAATGCAGTGGCTATGATGCTATCACTACACTCACACAACAAATTGCTTTTAGTGTGTTGTATGATAGACATCTAAACATTGGGCTTTTAATTCTGCAAAATCTGTTGGTAAAACTTAAATCCGGTAATAAAAACAAAATTTATTATGTTAGGTTTTTAATGATGAATGCTTATTATCTAGTCCCTAACCTTAATATTAGTGGCATGCAAGTTGTACCACCTATTTTGCAGAGTAAAAGAATATTTACTGATGTGAAGCATAGATCTGCAAAGGTAAAGCTTCCCTTATTTTTTCCTCCTGTCATGAGATCTATACTCATTGACAAGCTTCCAAACCTTTATTCCTTGCAATTCTTTGAGGAAATTGAAAGCCAAAACCCTGTGAATCCTCCAACCACTTCACAACAACAATCCATAGCCCCCTCCACAGTTTCCCAAAAGACTGTGGTTGTAAAGACTCAAACAGCCATCACAAAACTCCCAATAAAGAGAAAAATAATTGAGGGAGTAAGTGAGGATGAGGGAGAACAAGAAGCTGAAGTTCCACTTCAGAGAAAGAAGAGAGTTATAACCCTTAGCCAAAAGCAATCCATTGCTTCCCAAAAGGCAATGGAGGTTATAAGGAAAAACAGTGAACTGTCACCATCCTCCCAAAAGGATGTTGACATTGAAGAAAGTTCCCAACCAGGAACACACTGTACAGAGTCTGCACAACCTCTTGTTCACCAACAAGAGGAAACCCAAAGAGAAAAAATACAAGAAAAGAGTGACACAAGGAGTGCACACACAGAGTCATCACTTGATGTTCCTCAATTTTCAATGTCTGAGGAACAGCCAACACTCCACACTTTATATTCTTCTCCTTCTTCTCCCATACTTGATTCTTTTGATATTACAAAGTTAAATTCTCTTGATTTTTCCCAAGAGGAGCCAACACTCGAGACAAGCTCTCAAACATATTCCATGGATAGATCCCTAGCCCAAAATACACAAAGGGAACCCCATATCCATGCAGTCACATCTACTTCTCCAACCCCCACTTCTGTAGAACAGAGTGTACCCATCCAAATAAGCGAGGATGTGAGAATAAATAGTGAGAGTCAGGCTCCTGACCTGGAAAAAGGAGAGAACATACACATACTTGAGAGTCAAGCTTTAGATAGCTTGGAAAAAGGAGAGCATGAGAAGCTGGGTGCCCAACCCCAGGCAAAAGGAGAGGGTGTGAGCAAGGATGAGATCCTTGAACAAAATAAACGAGAGAAATTTTCAGCAGGTGCATTTTTACAACCTATTGAAACCAGCTCACAAGAAGCTCAAGTTTCTTCTGCTCCCTCCACCAATATCCAAACAGAAGAAACTGGGAACAATTCAAGCACAGGGGATGCAACATTAAATATAATATCAAAGATGTCTAATGTAGACTTTGAGATTTTATATGGTCTACAACAACGGCAAGATCATATGTCTGCATTGAAGACACGGCTTGCAGATGAAACTGTGCCTGAAGAACCTGCAGAGACAAATGTTGATGAATGGCTTGATGCCACATACTTAAACACTCTAGAGGAAGCAGCCGCCCATTTAAGGCAGGATTATGTGACCAACATAGGGTCAACTGCCTCTGCACCATCTGTTAAAGATATTCTTAAAGAAGTAACCAAGGTGGATAAGAAACATACAAAGTTTCACCACTTCTTGGTTACTGGCATAAATGGTGCAGTGAAGAAAATGGAGGAAAGGATAGAGTTGGAGACAAACAAAATCACAATGTGCTATGAAGGACACTTGTCAAGGAGGATTATTACTGCCATTGATACACTTATCAAAGACAAGTCCAAGACTGACAGTCGACTTCAAGCCCTAGAAGCCAATATCCAACTCCTAATCCAAAAACAAGACAGAATGAAGCAACTCCTGATGCAGGCAATTTTATATTTGGCCACCTCCTCTAACCCTAAAAATGCTGATGTCAAAAAGGGGGAGAGTGGTCAATTCAAACAACATGTTCCTGTACAAAAACCAAAATCTGGTCCTGTTCTTGATGCAGAATTGCAAGCAATGATGGACAGGATCTTAAAGAAACATTATGATCTTCAAGCAGCAACAACAAAGCCAACAACAACAACATCTCCTCCTTCCACTGCACAAGCCCCAACAATGAAAGACAAAGGCATGGGTGTTTTGGTTGAGGAGCCAAAGAAATCAAAATCTGCTCAACCAGGACAGACTAAGCTGATGGGGAATGCTATGAAGACTGCTCACTTTCCCACTCCAGTTGAACTGATAGTGGATGGGAAAGTGGAGTTAGTTTATCCTCAAGAACAAAAGCTGATAGAATCTGATGCACTATTAGCTCAAAAACTTCAAGAGGAGGAGGATATGGCAGCAGCAAGGGAGGAGGAGGAGGAAGCAAAGAAGAAGAGACCTTTATCAAGAAGGTCAAGTGCACAGAAAGCAGCCATAACCAAAAAGAAGAATAAAGAGATGGAAGAGGATGAAAAGAAATCGAGGAGGCAACCTTTGGTTCAGGAATCTGCAAAGAAACCTGTAACCAGGGAAACTATCAAGAAGCCTACTTCTCACAATCCTCCAAGGTCAACTGAGACTGCTTTGGTTGCTGTGCGTGGACCAACAAAGCCACAAACAGTTTCATCAAAGAAGTCTTACAAAGTTGAAATGGCAAGTGCTGATGAAATAATAAAAGCCCTGAAAAAAAGTACTAAGAAGATAGATCTGATCAAGGGTAAGAACAACAGAGAACTTCTTCATGTCTTTTTGAAGGATGGAGCATAAGGTGAAGCATAAGGTGGATACAGTGCCGGAAGCTAATCCTAAACCTATAGGATTTTGGTATGAGACTTTTCATGGAGAAAAAGTCTTCTTCAATTACAACAGAGATATCAACAGTGTCAATGAGAGACATATTAAAGGATTTATTAGTCTACTCAAAGATGCTGAAGATGAGATAGAGATTATTCTGAGAAAACTGTTGATAGAAAGGTTGGATGTGTTGAAGAAAAGCAAAAGATGAAGTTGTTGAAGTTGGAGGTATGTTGGTTGTTAATTAAGTTGTAATTTTTATTTTTGAAGCCAAACTTATAGGATTTAAACCTGAGTCTTGGTGGAAGCTGAACAACAGATCAAAGATCTTAGTTCAGAATAAATTTGTAGTTAGAAATTCTTTATTCTTTTTCTAAGTAATTGTAATGTTGAGTTTTGACATCATCATCAACCTTGAAATTATGCTTATCATTCTGATATTCATAATTAGGGGGAGATTGTTAGGTTTTAGAACATTTGATGATGATTGTCCATTATTCTCCAAGGAAGTTTTTGGTTGGGTTAAATTTATATTTTTGGATCTAAATTATTATGTACCTAGTCCACTACTTGGCTGCTAGTTTAGGTTGGGGTTGTAATATCCTCAAATTAGGCTTGCAAATCATTGATACTACATCCACATGGACTTGTTTTAATTGTTTTTTTTTTTTTGTAAAAATGTTGGGTAAGCCTAACAAGGAGGCCTGCTAAGGTTTTGGAAAACCCCATTATATTAGAGTAAGAGACTACTCTTAAAACAACCATCGCGCTGCAGCGATGCCGCCGCCGCCCACCTTGCTCTTTCCTCATGTCGTCGATGGTGGAGACTCATCTTGTTCCTTCTCTGGCCACGTTGTCCTTCTACCATCTCTGCTCTCTCTCGCTCTCATCGTGTATCTCTATCTCCTTCTCTCATTTTCTGGCGTAGTCAATCTACTCATTCCGTTCGATTTCAAGTTGTGGCCGCCATGGGTATTCCCTCCCCTTTTCACGTCGTTGTTCCACTTCTCCAGGACTGCAATGTCATCGTCGTCATTATTGCTTTGTCCCTTCACTGAACCGACGTCAACAGTGTGTTAGGTATTATGTTTATTGATGATGATGTAATTATTCTTTTGTTCATTTAATAATTGTGCACTTGTAAATACTCAAGGCGTTCTATAAACCTTGGTATATTTGCACAAATAAGCATTCATTGATAGATAACTTAGTCTGTCAGGGAATAACCAGTACTGCACTAAGCACGTCAACAATGGTTATTTCAAAGGACTTGTTAGTGTTAGAAAATGTCTGATTGTACTTAATGTTTAAGTATTATGCACATCAGACATTCATGAAAAAAATAAAAAAGTATCAGTGATCAAAGATGTTAGCATTAAAAAAGGCATCAATGGATAACTTGATTGTCAGGAGATACCATCATAGGACAGCTTGACCGTCAGGGGATACCATCAATGGATAACTTGATTGTCAAGGGATATCATCAGGGGATAGCCTGAATACTGCATCAATGGATGATATCAGTGGATATCGTTAGGACTTAACATCAGGGGATCAAGAAACACTAATCCAGGGTTTTTCATCAAGTTAAGACCTAGTCTACACGTCATCAGGGATTATGAGCTATACACTGATACTTGGCATAGAAGCAAGGGGTATATTTGGGAAGATATTCCTTGGAATTTGGTGGTCCAATAACAACTTTTTGCACTAGAAAGGCATGGAGAATAGGGACTAAAAAGAAGCAACTGTAGCCAATAGTAGTCTGACATTTTTCTCTCCAAAAGGATAATGACAGGACATTCTTCGGCTACATTGAAAAAGAAGCATGACAAGCACATGGTTTTCATTTTTGTTTTCCTATATATATAAAGGTTGTAAAACATAACGAAGATGACGATTAACACTAAAATATCTATATAGTCTTCACACACTAAAGAGAAATTTTGTAATAGTTCTTGAGAGAAATATTATAGAGAGAGATTTTAGCTAGAAGAGTGAACAAAGATGTTGCATTCATTTACAGATTTGTAGCTGTTTAATCACTTTGTGATTATACATATTCCCAGAAAAACCTCAAGTTATAATACAACTATTTTAACTTGAATGCTAAGAGGTTAGGACACCATATCATTACATGTAATCTTATGAGACAATTGAAATATTTCAAACTAGTCGGTAGTCTCATGTGTGCATGAATTTGTACAAGTTAAGATATAGCCTAATAGTTGGCACGTTGAGGAAGTTTATGGTAATCTTAATAGAGTTTTGAGATGTCCTAAAGAGGCCGATAAAATACGTTGTGAGTACTCTATGATATGCTTTATGTTGTTCTAATCCTCTAATCTAGAAATATATTTGATAGCCTTATTTTTTTTATGTTAATATATGTGTATATATACGTGTACACTAGTTGGTGCATTGTTGTTTAGAAATTGTTAGAAATTATAGCATTTGATGATGATGTATAAACTTAGAGTTGTTAGATTTTGTAATTGTACATGTACCTATAGTAGTGCACTATGATAAACTACTATCAGAGACTGTGTTAGAATAAAATAGCCTCAAGTGTTTGTAATGTGGGGGGGGAATTCAAACACTCAAAACTTTTTCTCCTTTTTCAACCTTTTTGTACAACAGGAAATAGCTACAATACTAAGAAAAACAATAACAAATAATCAGATGAACACACGAATTCAAGTTAAACTTGAGGTTTTTCTGGAAATCTGATTAATCACAACTGTGATTAATCAGCTACAAATTCTGTAATGAATTACAACTTCTGTGTCACACACACTAGCTTCTATTTTCTTTGAATATTTCTCTCAAGAACTATTACAAAGCTTCTCTCTAGTGATTTGTATGCTTCAGTGTTTGATTGATCTGTTGGAAATCGACGCTTTTTGTGTAATGAGAACTCCTTTGCATATATAGAAGATCAGTGGTTGAAACCACGTGTGTAGATGTGCTGCTCTTTTCAACTTTTCCGCATATATGTCACATCGTTGTCCTTTAGAAACTATGTGTCAAACTGTTGTTACTTTTGTTGCTTCTTTTTCATCCCCTGATCTGCGTGCATTTAATGTTCGAGAGTTGTCATTGGACCAACAAACTTCAAGAGATATCTTTCCAATTAATATATCTTACTTCTTCAACAAGCTTCATTGATTTGCGTGTTAGACCTGATGACGGGTGTATGCAATCACAACCATCCACTGACGGCAAGCCCTGATGAGAACTTGATTAGTGCTTCTGGATCCCCTGGTGACAAGTCTTGTTAAAGACTGGATCAGTGCTTCAAACTTCACTTGAGTTTACTAAGTGCTTCTTGATCCCATGACTCACGACATACACTGATGGCTTCCACTAATGCAGTGTTGAGCATTCCCCTTGACGGGTTAGCCTAACACTGTCATACCCTGATGTCTTATCCTGACAGATGACATGTCTTGTTCATGCCCTGACACGTTCCCCCTGATGAGTAGGTCTGCCTTTGTTATCCCCTGATGGGTTCCCCTAACGGGTTCTTAATCATTGAAGCTTTGTTTAGAATATCTGATGTGTGGAATACTTCAACTATTTTCTAGTAACAACAGACATTCCTCTTCACTTATCAAGTCCTTTAGAAGTTTCATTTTACGACTTGTTTTGTGAAGTGTTGATCATCCCCTGATGAATAAGTTTATCATCAGTGGATGCAAAACTTGTCCAGATATTAAGGTTTATAAAATACCTTAAGTATTTACAAATGCACAATTTATTCTCTAAACATCATCATCATTATTTAACTCTAACAAACTGCAGGTAAGCGTCAGAGACTACAAAGACTGCATTTAGAGAGTTCAACAAAAGTCAAAGTTGGTCAAGCAAAATTAGCCTATGTTTAGAGACTACATTTTGTTTATTTTTTGATACCAATAAGAAATATATTTTTGAGGATCCAGTAATTTGAAATAGAAATAAAATGTAAATAAGATTAATTCCTATGTTATATGAATATTAATGCATGAGTTTTTATGTCAATGTGATATCCAAAATCTATTATTAAAAGTTGGTGAATATAATTAATCTCAATTTTTAAACGATTATTTTAATCAAGTGTGAACAAAAAGGAAAAGGAAGTCTGGGGAAACACACACTGCAGGGGAAGCTGCAACCATGATTGTTGATCATATAGGAAGCATGTAACCACAATATTCCAAGGAGTAGGCTATGTTCAATGTATCCACTGACAACCAACATAACTGCACAGTCTAATTGTGGTTACCAACATGGTTAAACAAACGTTTATAATTATTTAAGGGAAACTTGTTGTGCAAAGGCACCAACAAGAGAAGTTTTCTGTCCAACTAAGTTTCAGTTAAATGCGAGTGGTTAGTTCGTATTAAGGCAACAACTATATTGGCCAAGCTAGCCAATCACACCATTCCAAGGCATATTTCTGGTCAATCCAGCCAATGACTGAGAATTATTCATCAAAATGATCCAACTGCTCTAGTTGATTTGTAATCACTATAAATAAATCACCCGAGGTATGATTCTAGCCTCACTTCCAAAATTCTCTTTACCCGATACCCACATAAATTTCATTCTTCCTTTTTAAGAGCAGTTGTCCTTTTCAAGAGCAATACGAGTATTCTAATTTCCTTCTTTAAAGCTTAAGGAGGTAAGAGCTTTATACCAATCGTATGCTCTGTTCCATTTTGATTTCTATCCTTATTCACTCATATCATATTGTAAAACACTTTCTTCAAAAAGAATATTTTAAAAACATACCCGTAACATCAGGAGTTATTAGATTTGCATACTAAAAGAAAAGAATAAGAAATATTGAAACATACAAAATATACAAACTATATTAACTTCTAAACAGTTTTTATATCAATAGTTAAAACCTTTTAAACACACCATGTTTGTGTCTTAGGCAACTAGAGTTCTTAGAGTCTAGCAGTGTCTATAAGAATAAGAAAACAATAAGGGATACTCACGTTTTCTCTCTCAACCTCTCTAAAGACAGAATAAGGCTTCAAAAACTGCATGACTCTGCAACTATAAAAGTTGCAGTAGACTGCAGTAGTATTCGTTTGCAACTGTGTGTGTGTGTGTTGTGAGAAGAAATGATACAAACTGCAGAAAAGATGATGAGGGAATGCCCTAAGTTAGGTTTATCCATTGATAAACATCATCCACAAATGAATGAAAAGTCCTTCTATGTAACAGAGACAAGTTCTAACTTAGTCTCTTACAGTTCAGAGTTAGTCTCTGATAGGATAAAAATTAGTCTTCGACAGTATAAATTTTAGTCTCTGATAGCTTGAAAATCCTTAGTCTCTGATAGCTTAAAAATCCTTAGTCTTCGATAGTATAAACTGCTAGTCTCTGACAGTGTAAACTGGTAGTCTCCGACAGTTCAACAGTGGTACCTTAGTCTCTGATAAGTGTACTAGGGTTATTTCCCCATGGGTCAAGTATTACCTTAGTCTCTTAGTGTAATAAAGTAGTCCTTGATAGTGTAAAAAACCTAGTCTCCGACAATTCAAAATTAGCCTCTGATAGGCAAAATTTTAACCCCTGACAGACTAAGAAATTATCCCCTGACAAGCTAAGAAATTATCCCCTGACAGGTCAAATATGTTCCTTGACGAGCAAAACTATACTATGATGAATAAAAATTATCCTCTGATGGATTAAAGTTGTCCTTCGATGAGTTAAAGTTATCTCCTGATGGATTAAACTCATCCTCTGAGGGGCAGGATTTATCTCCTGATGGTTGAGAAATCATCCCCTGACAAACAAATGCATCCCCTAATGGCTATTCCCTGATGACCATGTCGCATACCCTGATAGTCATCTTATCTACCAATGCACAGTCTGTCCTTGAATATCAAATCTTATTTTGTAACAAACAATGAAGGAATTCTTTAAAATAATCCTAATTAATTGATAACTCCTAAGAAATTTTTAAATTCACTTAAACCAAGTTTTACTTAATAAGTGATTTTTATGCAAATTTTCAATAAATTCAAAGTAAATTATATGGGAGCCTACAAGTGACTAAAAATCTGAAAAATCCCTCAGGCCTGTTTAAGTTAATAATCTAAAACCCCAACACACCAAATGATTAACTAAGACATCAAAGATATAAGAAATGCATGGACATCACATCTATACATACTCACATTTATATTCAAAGCATAGATTCTCATGCTATGTCAACATACATGTTTTACAGAGGTATTTGACCAGGCCAGTGAATTAGAGTAGCTCAGCTAAAGACAAAGGCAAGTATATTCTCATTCTTATGCTTATTTTAGTTAAACACATGATCAATTGATTCGACATGCATATAAGGTTATGACTTTTATGTTTAAATTTCCTTGTGAATCAAAATGTTATACTTTAATTTCCGTTAACATGATATGAATGAAAGTACATGGATATAACTGAGCTTTGATTTATCAATTATTTTTCAATATTATATCTGTATAAATGAGTGAGAATGTTTTGTCCCTTAAATGGGTCATGAGACTATGAGTCTGTTGTGGTTGGCAAAAGGAAAGGGAAGGTGCTGATGTGTTCTGTCACCTGACCTAGATGATTTATTGTGACTACGTAGTTCACTAAGAGACTATGTTGTGCAGTCTAGCCCACTGATTATGGTATGGTTAGCAAATCCAACGGGTTTATCCCCCGATGGATAAAAGATCATTTTATTAAAAAGGATCACACGATTGTGTTATTATCTGAGATCCTTAAAAATTTTATAAGAACTCCGAGGTGACGGTATTGTTTCACCCAAACCTCACAAACAGAGTTGTACTATTATTAAGCACTTCAGAGATTCTGTTTTCTTTCCCTCTGTGTTTATATATTTGCTGAGCGTAAATCGCTCATTCTTGTTTAGTTAATGATTTTCAGGACCTAAGTTAGACGATGTACCATGACAACAAAGGAGGGGAATGAATTGATTAGCCTATAAGGAGCACCCAAGAATGATAGTTATAGTCGTTGTAATAGATTAGTTTTCGCTGCAAGATTTATACTCTAAATTTTGTAAGGATGTACTATTAATACTTTAGTATATTAATGTTGTATGGATGTGTTGTTATCTATTTTTCTTCTACTGATGGTGTTCAAGTCATGTGTGGAATTCTGGGGCTGTCACAATATTAATATGCAATACAATTAAAAAGATAAAACACTGAAATACCACAAATTAAGAATACACAACTATTAAAAAACTAAATAAACATAAGAGAATGATATTAAACTTCCATAATAAAAGAAGCCTTTATCTGCATTGAAGAGGTCTTTTGCTATGTTGAATTGAAGCATCACTTTCACCATCCTCCACTTAATCATCCCTGGAAATAGCTCCAACATCAGGTGCATGTTTAAATTTTGAAAGTTTGAACTTGGTAGATTTCAATAAGTTCACCAAATGCGTAGGATGAGCGATTAGAAGGTGACCCTATCATCGAGTGATGATAATGGAGATTCGCAATGCTCCATCGAAAGATAAAATAAAAGTAATGTCAATTCAGAGAGACTTCATTACTGCTCAGATAAATATCAAAATCTCTCATGATTTTATTCACTCATAATTTATAACTTAAAGAGACACAAAAGGCCAGAAGAAACATAATACAATGAAAAAAGTCATGATAAAAGGAGCCACATATGACTAAAGAGACTTGGTTGCCTCCATCCACGTCTCCCTTCTATCTCAAAGTTGCATAGATTAGCGTCCCAAATAAACTACAGAAAAAAAGAAAACCAAATGCAAACAAATTTAGTCACCACAAGTTCTAAATCAAATCCAAACAAATTTAGTCAACACAAGTTCCAAGCCAAATCCAAACAAATCTTTTGGCACAAGTTCCAAGCATTGTCTTTGGCACAAGTTCCAAACCCACCTAGATACTCACAAAAAATCCCCATAAAATATTCCTTCCTTTTTTTTTCTTTCTTTCTTCATTTTTCCCTTTTATCCACCTTCATCTTCTTATCTCCTTTTATCCCCCAAGTTCATCCCAAACACTTTGAAGAAGTTATCACTAGATTTCCACAAGTATCTCCACCCATTATAGAATGCTAAACAAGGATAATGGAGAAAGCCACTTCAATAAGTACTTATGGGTAATAGAAACATGTTGAGAATAACAATAACAAGACACTAAAGTTTTAACATAACAGAAATTCAAGGAAAGAAAAAAGACCACTGATTAATCCCACAAAGGGGCGGAAAACAACAAACAAGGGAAAGAAAAAGAATTCACGAAAGAGACCTAAAAATAAATAACATGAAAACAGAACAACACAAGAAATATGGGCAAAATGAAATAAAAGAGGAAAAGAATAGCCAAAAAACACACATAAGAAAATAGAGAAACAAACCACCATTGAACTTACCCAAAAACACTTGAAAACCGAAGGACAACGTTAACTTGGCGCAAAGATTTGTCAAATTGGACGACCGAAACTTGTCAAAAAGATTGGAGACACTATGGAAAGAGAATGAAAAATATTTCAATAGTTTAAATGGGGGTTAATAATTTACGGGATGAGAAGAAGAAGAGGGTTCTCTCAAATGGGAGAACCCATATATGAAAGCAAGCCAATGTAAAGCAACTTGACTTTTTTTAGAGAGAAGGTGGAGAAGAGAGAGCTAGAGGGTATTCATGTGCATGATCATGTTTTATTTTGTTCATTTTGAAGTGCGTTTAATAAATACTTTTTACATATTTTCTCTTTGTGCTATTTACAGTGACATGCTTTGATGAATTTTGTTTATAATAAAAAATAAATAAAATAGGAACTTTTGAATTATTTGAATTTATTATATAAGAATATAGATGGTTCAGAATAGAAACTAATGAAATAATTAAAAAGGATATTATTATTTGCAATTTTATAGATCCACTAGCTAAGTCTCGCATGCTCCGCGCATGGGCCTTTTTGGTGTACTCTAATTGAAAATTTATTATAATTATTATAATTTTTTAATTTTAATAATTAATTTGTAAATCTAAAGTATATATTGATAGTTGTTTACTTTATACACTAGTTTACAATATACGAGAAGATAAGGACATTAAACTATATATCATCATTAAATTAAATAAGTTTAGATCAACTTTTAGAAAAAAAATTTTGTTTTTGTGTTTAACTATAAAATTAAACAACAAATTCGCATTGTTTTTAATATATAGGTCGAACTTATAACACAACATGAAATTTTAAAAATGAGTATAACTCCAAAAACTTTTAAATGAGTATCTCTCATTTTAAATAATAATGAGAGAATTTTTGTATGTGCACACAAAGGTGCAAGAAATAATTAAAAGAAATAGAATCGTCAAACTTTAGAAGATTATACGACCAATGTTTATTGGTTTATTATATAAGTATTAATATATCCACTTAAAACAAAATATATTTAAAATAAATTTTTAATGCCTACATTAAGTTTATTTTTGAATGGAGGTAGTACATAAATAAACTATTAATAAAATTTAAGATAATAAAATTATGAGGAAAATAATCACAACGTTAATAAAAAGTTATGAACAAAATATGAAAATAATAACGTTAATAGAATGATATAGGAAAAAAAAACAGATGACAAGTTAGTAAATTAATCAAATCCTATGTCTAATTTGTTTTGCTAATCAAGTTTCCTACACTTTGTTACTTTTAAGATAAGTAATAAAAAGATTATCATTATCACTGTCTAGTCTAGATTTGAAACCTAAAACTTTTAGAGATTTTTTGAAATCTTAATTAAGTTGACAAATTACAATATTCTAACCAAAAGAATGAAATATTTTACAATATTAACCTTATCAACTTGATTTCTCTACATTTCTTGGAATTATTTTTCATAAATGACTTTAATTATTCCCAAGGTAACAAGCATAAAGGGTAGGGATGATAATGGTGAGGATCGATTTTGATTTTTGTATGATCCAGTTATGCTCTATTACAAAGAAATCTTGTACCAAAATTGCACCGGTACCGATTCAAGATATCTACGAACCAAAACTAAACCAATCGATCAACGGTTCAAATTGTACCGCACCAGTAATAAAAAATTATATATAATATATTTAAAATACTATTTATAAGAATTATACAATTATATAATATAAAATTTGTGGATTAAAATTAGTATTTAAATAATTGAAATTAACATTTGATGAATATGAAACAATAATAATTATTATAAAAATATGTATATTAATCAATCAACATATATAAATTTAAACTAAATATTTTACTTAATTAAAGTATTAGTGCAGTGTGATTTGCACCACCAGTTCACTAACGAATATTAAAATCGCATCGTACCAGTACTGATTCATAACCTTATGAACCAAAATCGTATCGATTATGAAATATGTTCGGTTAAAAACAAGTCGATTCGAAGCAATTTGACCGATTTAGATTCGGTTACGGTTTAAATTAATGTCCCTAATAAAGGGGGTATTTTGTAATCTAAATGTGTATTTAATTATCAAATTAACTTTACAAGGGACCGCTTAATATCCTCGAATCATATTCCAAGGTCTAACAGAAGCGGATGGAGTACAAGTTTACCGATGTGCCTGATTTTAGAGCTAGTATATCTTAATAAAAATAATTATAATCAATCAAACGACTACAAATTTATTTATATTATATATGCACGAGTTTTAAAATTAATTTTATTTCATTCAATACTTTGACGTACTTAAAAATCAAATAAATGACCATAAAATTAATTTGCACTATGCACAAGTTTTAACGACTTTATTTTTATTTGATACATCGATACTAATTTAAGTTTAACGTTAATGTATAAAAATGAACTTAATGAAAGAGGTTAAGAATTGTTATTCTATTTTTAATGTAATGGCTTGTTTGGGAACTACTTTTCTTACCCTACTTCTCAAAATTAATTCATTTTCTAAGAAATAATTTTGTTCCGAACAACCCCAGTTCCACCTCACCCACCCTAAAACCCTCCAAAAGACACAAATCGCGACCGTTCGAAATAACTCGCGCGCCGACTTCTCTGCAAATTCCGTACCGCCGTTTAACTTCACGCCGGCGACTTTGCTGCCCTTTTCCGCCATAAGCCTCTTGTAAGTACTGACCGCCGCTGTTTCTTTCATCTGTTTTTGAAGCAACCGTGCGTACAAATATGATTCAATGATTCAATCTAAGCCTTCTTTAGTTCCCCTCCTAATTTTTGCAGTTGTAGACGATTTAGTTTTTAATATCTTGCTGTATCTGTAAATTTCTTTTGCCATTTCTGTAATTATTGTTATTTTATGTACTGCTTAAAATGTTTGTGGAGTGGTTCTGATAACAATTGCTAGGTTGAAAATTACTGTAGTCACAATCGTGTATTTTACGTTGAATTTTTGAGATTTTAGATTCTGATAGCATAAAACTGTTAGAATCTAGTATCTTAAAATTTAAGCTGAAACAAAACGGGGTCATTGTTTAAAGAGATTACAATTTTGTTCTTCTATTGCTAAGAATTGTTAAGTGCATATACTTGTAGATGTCAATCATGCCTTTACTTGTCTATAATCATCGAATATGTGTTTTTGATTATCAATTGTTATCAATTTTATTATTGGATTATGATTTCATGTTGCATATTCTAATAGTAAGATTACCATCATTATAGCAGCCTGAGTTTGCTATTCCTCCTATCAAATTTTAATCTCTTAATCTATAAGATTACTCAAATTATAGCAACAGTAATTGGATGTTACTGCTTGAAGACTTGAGGCTAATAATGATTAAACAATATGGAAATATATATAAATGCTTGAAGATTGGAATTGAATAGCAGAAATCAATCATAATTACTTGACTAATTCAAGAATTGACTGTCCATTATATTAAAACTTGAAATTCCCTTTTTTGACTTAAATTTATGGTTACTATTGATATGTCCTGAATTATACTTAATGATGACACATTGTGATAATTCCATTCATTCATAAGTTTGATAAGCAGTGAAACCATCTTTCTACTCCAAACTGAATCTATCAGACAACTGAACTAGCCAAACATTCACCACGTGATGATTAATCCACACATATCCTAAAAACAAAAATGCATGTGATGAATGCCAATGTCTATAATTGTTCAATTTAATGAGAAAAAAGGAGGTGAGGGACTTTGTTTGTACCCATAATTATATCACAGCATTTTTAAATTACGTTATTAGCCCCTATTTCAAGTCAATTTAAGGACTCTGCACATACAAACCCCCTTGTGCCCCTATACCCTAATTTTTATAATCTCTCTTTCATTTTATGTTAATTACTCTTAGTTATATTGGAAATTTTCATGAATAGCAGGTCAAGGTTTTCAGCATTTAGAACTTGGAGAGGAAGAGCATTGAAAAAATTGTTACCAGAATTTTGTAATATCGAGATAAATGGGTAAGCTGGGGAAGAAAGCGAGGAAGTTTGCAAAGAAGAATCTTCAGTCTGTTCTTCGTAGGAAGCGCAAGACTAATGCTCTCTTTAAGAAGAAATCCTCTTCTACTTCTTCTTCAAGTGAGTTCTCTCTTTTCATTCTCTCTAATGTATTTATAGATGTGTTTGATAATTGGTGCTGAACTTGTCATTCAAATTCAGCTGGGGATGTAAATTTTCTCCGTAAGGAGGTTCATGCCTGTCATTGAATTATGCCCTCTTAGGCTGGATTTTATTAATCTCTTGAAAATATATAAAAAAAGGAAATTATTCCATGTTCCCATTTGGCGACGACTTATTTTAAGACAGTGTGCACGTTAAATAAGTAGAGTACAAACTATGTTAATTATGATTTATGATGAACTGTTTGGAAAGAGTTTGCCATGTTAAAAAAAAGTTGAAAATAATCTGAGTATATGTTTGGATGATACGAACTTATATGTAAAGATTAAGCCGTGATATTATTAATAAAGATTTATAAGTTGAAAAGTTGAAAGTCTGAGGTTAAACTAGTAATTGTATTTGGCCAACTTTACTTCCTATGGTTTCACTTATAAGTTAAAATTCAAGAAGTGGAAATTAGTTGCTTATTTTGAATGATTTATGTATTTACATATAATTCAATAAACTAAGTCATTAGTGAGCACCATGAATTTAATGAATGGCATATGAATGAATTTGATAGACTTGTAAATCATTGGCTCATAATTCATAAAGAACTTGTTTATTAATGGAAAATATAAGCTACTGCTTTGCTGTTTTCCTCTACCTCATTGGTCCAACTTCTTTGGTAAAATGGAGGTATGAACTGTCTTCTAGTGTTAGTCAGGTTGGTGGGTGAGGTCTCCTTCAGTCCGTGTATTTGCCCATACTTTTTGGTACAGTATACGACTCTGTCGTTGCATTTTCCAATAGCTACTTGTGGGGCGGTATCCCCGTAAATCATTTTTGTATTTATAGATGATTACATTCACCATCAATTTTTTATGAGTAAGAAATCCTTTGTAACATTTCATAATATGGAATTATCTCATATTTTGGAATGGAGAAACCGTATAGACACTGAGATAACACATTCGCATAACATATATGTGTCTATTTATATTTAGGTATGTTTGTGTGTCTAAGGCTCTAAGCATATATGACTTTTGCGGAGAGCTTTTTTGGTAAAGTAGAGTGTTGATCAATCATTGGAAAGTCTAATATTTAGGATTATGTGAAATTGATGTAAATTGAGAAGGTTCATGGTAATCGATGACATCATACCATGAATTTTGGACTCATTTTGTATTTGTTTCAATGGTAATGCCTTTATAGTCTAGTTGTTTGTTTCTTCATATGTTTTCCTTTGAGCTCTGGTGAGGCAAAAAGATTCTTGATTTACTGATTTATTCAACCATATTCGTAAAGGAGTATTAAACGTAAACTATTGAAATTGCCTCTTTGTGTGGTTTCATTGCAAGATATTGAAGGGAATATATTGAAAAGGTCAGATAATTTTAACCAGCGTTTGGATAGTTAAAAAGTGTTCCTCAAGTCCTTTCTGGATTTACAAACATTGCTCTAGAAGAAAACATATAACCTAGGTTCTGATTGTCAGAAAGATAAGTATGGGCCATTGTACAGCTGTGGTTGCGTTGGTTCCCAACTTGGGCCATTTTGCTACTAGCTTTCTGCGGCACCTTATATTTTAGACGAATAACCTTAAGTAATAATTATTTTTTCTTTGTCATTATCTGACTCTGAAGCATAGTTACTTACTGGAATGAGATTAGTTGGACATTGAATATGGATTACTGCTAATTATTGTTGCTGTTGTATTGCCTACTTTTTCTTGTCGGTTTTGTTTCTATTGGCTCATGTGTTTGGTGCGAAGCTGAATTATTATTTTCAAATCTTGCTCTTTGCGTTTTTCCAACATCAGAGAAAGTAGATATTTTCTATTTTGACAATATTATCATTTGGCCATTACATTAACCAAAATTTAAAAATGTGAAACTGGCCGTAACTTTATTTACATTGACTAAATAATATTAATAAAAGGGTGTAGTTGTCAATATACTCAACATATGCCATCAAGTCTAAAAAATCAAGATTGTAATATTTGTGATGTATTTGACCTGGTAGGATGAAATACAGGTTGCGGAAAATAACTTTACGAAGATTTCGTAAAGAAATTAATCACCAGAAATCAACACTAGAGGATCAATCTGTTTAGTTTGCTTAAAGAAATTAATCACCGGCAAGGTAAAACAAATCAGGTTGTGAAAGTCTAAAGGAATTAACTACCAACTTTCAGGATAAACGTAAGTAAAAACTCACACAATTTTATTAATCAAGTCTTCTTCAACGTACAACATAAGCAGCTATTTATAAGCTGTTATAAAACCCTAATTCTACTTTGGAAAGAATTCTACAATGGAAAGAAAATCTAATCTAGCTATGGAAAGAACTGTACAATGGAAAGAAATCTAATCTGAAAAAGAATCTAATTAAACAAGGAAAGAATAGAAACAAACCTATTACAATTAGAAAACTAATAAAAATAATTTAACAAACTGCAACCGAGAAAATAGTCCTTGACGGGTTAACTGGAATTAGTCTCCGACAAGCTTAATTTGCACTTAGTCTCCGACAGGACAAATTATCCCCTGACAAGTTTAGTCTCCGACATCATAATTTATACCCTGACGAGCCTAGTTTCTGAAAGTATAAATTATCCCCTGACAAAACCTTAGTCCCCGATGACCATTTTATCTCCCGACGCGCGTAGTCTCTGACGACCATTTATTCCCTGACGCGCGCAGGAACATCCCTTGATGCGAGGCTCGGCAAGTGCAGGAATATCCCCTGATGTCTGTTTCTTGACCACAGTAGCTTTATTTCAACAAACTTATTTTGCTAAAAATACGAAACTAGAACCTAACTAAAAACTGATTACAAGTTAATTCACCCTAATTAATCCAATGGATCAATTTGCTTCCTGGTTATCTCACTATCTAATCACTCTTGTATAGGGAGTAGGCAACTTAGACCTTGTTTTGAGAAACTTCAGAGTTCAGATCCTCCCAAAAACTGAAGATGCATGTCTTACAACTTAATTTATCCCCTGCATGACTCTTCACATCAAATTTTCGTAGTATCTTTCAAATTAGAGTATTGTAGTGCCTTTTTATTTGTTGACTCTTGTTTTATTATTTTCTGCAGAAGGTAAGCAGGATAAAATTGAAAGCGAAGTGGATAATACGATCAATGTCTTTAATGGAAGGTAAAAAGGTGAATTTTTGCACTACAATCTGTACTCTGTAGATGCTTCTTTCAATAGTGTGTTTTCCACTTTTGGTGGAAATTATTATCTTTGAGCTCTAAGCTATATTTTCCTTACAAGTCACTGGGCATTGAATCCATCCCTTAGGGCTTTCAATGTTTTTTACCTTATGTTTGAAGCTAACAGGGTGTATTGTTTTCTCATATAAATCAATAAGTATTTTAGTTAATTATTGATTTGAATTTTAATTCATATCAATGATAGAATTAGGCAATTAGCGATCTATCTGTTTCCAACTTTTACCGCATTGGCTAGAAAATTTAAGTTTGAAAGCTTTAATATACAAGGTTGGACCTTCAACTTAATAGTTTGAACTTTTGGGTCTAGTTTGGTGTAAGAGTTATTAAAGACATTTCAATGGGCTTTGTGCTCCTCAACAAATTGGATGATCCTTAACGCTAAATCCCTAATAGAGTTGCAATTATGCAAAAAGCAAAACATGTTTCTAAAATGTTTTCAAGCAATAGCTCATGTAAACTTGTTAATCTTAAGTATCAGCACTAGCAGGGCTTTCAATTATGCAAGGCCCTACATGTGGAGTGTTAGGAAGCTGTTAGGTAGAGTATAGTTCATGTACTCCCAAAATTAGATATACATTTCAAAAATGATACTTTTTCTTGTCAATCTTACATTTACCATATTACCTTTATAAAGTAGGTATCAATCTTTTATTTGATAACAGATGACAAACTTCAAAGTACTCTATTGCTAAATTTATCTTCTTATAGTCAGAAGAATTAACATTTGGTGAACTCTCAAGAGTGGTGGATTTATGGTGGTAATGGTGGAGCAATGTTGATCAGAGGCTAGGAGCTGATGATGATGTTGAGTCATTGAGTTGGCTTCGACAATGTGTCCAATTCTTTGTTTGCTCCTTTCTTCTTTTCTTTGTGTGGAAACTTGCATGCAGCTTGTGAGAATACTCTTCCACAATGACACTTGTACAATGATGTACATCATAGGTCATGCTTTCAATCCTTTTTGTAAGGGAAAATAAGATATATTTGGATCTCACATAATCTTAAAAAATGTATATGCACATTTCAAACGTAAATATAAAGAAAATGTAACAAAGGGAATAATTTATAAGCTTGAATGTGTTTATCAGGGTGTTGAGAGTGTAAGTTTACACTTAAGAGAGTAGTTTGACAATGTTAGACTCGCACACTAGTGGACTGTGGGAGATTCTTAATGTTATATGTGTGATTGTGCCAGTCCCAAATCTGTTAGAATGTTAAAAGTTTAATAAAGAAGATTGGGCCTTGGGCTTTAATAACATGGACCTTTGGGTCAATTTAGGTCTTAATGTCTTATGGACTTATAGTATTGTTAAGGACCTTCACTTGAGGTTCTCTCTCCGCAACTATATGTTCATATATATTGTGCAAAAGTACATGGTATAGAACTTTTATAATAATAGCATGCTGTTTTGAATGGTTGAATGGTTTATCCCTTTTAGAAACTTCAAGATATCAAACTCCACAATGAAATTTCTGTAAAATTTAGAGAAGCTGGGTTTGTTGGATTATGTGCCTTGTACGTGTGTTTGCGTGTGTGGATGTGTGTGTGTGTGTTTAGTTTTTTTATGTAATCAATATCGACTCTGAGGTTTATATTTGTTGGCTTATATCTGTTGGTACCACTAACAAGGATTACAAATTTAAACTGATTATAATTGGGCTGGAAATTAGATATACAAAATAATACGACAAAATCAATCTTGGTTGTGAGATAATTTATGCTCATCTCTAGCCTTGGTATAACAGCAGTCACTTCCAAATCCTAAACAAAAATAACTTCATAATTTGTTGTCCATAACTCATTAAGAGTAGTCAAACTTTTTGCATGTGTTCATTGTTTTTGTGGCCTAAACTCCGGTATAACATGCCTTTTGATGATCATCACTTGTGCTCCTTTGTCTGTGTATCAATAGATGGAATAGATATGGCCCACAAGTTTTTAATTATTTGCTGGGGAATTCACACGAAAGGGAATGACAAATTCTCAACGAAAAAAGTGACTCTTCTCAAGAATGAATTATTCACCAATGGATTTAAGGTTTGATGGCTTAGTTTAGTAGAATGTCATATTAACGACACAATCAATCCAGCCTCTAAATAATAGTAATACTAATATCATGAAATTTATTTGTTCTACTAATACTACGTTGTTTACATAATCTTATCTGTTTAGTTGATAGTATCATAATTATGCAGTCTATACCATCTAAAATTTGGTGAATTATGTGAAAAATGACCTACTACTGTTGTTGCCTCATATTCATATGATAATAATCAGCCATGCTGATGATGGGTTCATCGAAGACACTTCCCTTGATGCATTATTCACGGACAGTGATGTGGAGGCAGATGACTCGGATAGCGATGGATATCTTTCAGAGGTCACACTGTGGTCTATGATTACAAATTAATGTTTAATGTTTTGTTTCATTTCTCTTGGTTCTCTGCTAAAATCTTTGCTTTGGATGGTGTTCAACTTAAATAGGATGCCAACTGTTCATTTGTCACTGAAACTGAGAATATTAATGATTTTGAAGGTGAGATACTCTTTGGCAGCCTTCTCCTTTTTGGGGTTTCTTCCCTTTGCTTTTTCTCTCTTCCCTATATTAACTGATTAACACTTTTGTTCAGAGAACAGAGGTATTAGTACCTTATCTGTGAAGAACAAAATGATTCGTGAGGAACTTTCGATAAAACAGAAAAAACTGGATAAGCTGAAAAAGAAGGTAATTTTCTCTTATCCACTACAAATCAGTACCTAATGGATACTATTTAGGTGATAAATATTGGGTTCATGTCATTTTTTTATTCATCTATTGAATTTTATTTAAAGTTTTTCTTTTTAAAGGGAAACATTAGTTGAATTGGGTTGTAATTTAGCCTAAAGTTTAAAAAGGAAAAGACAAAAAAAAAAAAAACCCGAATATACTATCCCTGTAAATTCTGGTGGCTGCAATTATTGGTTAACTATCAGCGGGGAAAGGGGCCACATAGGGGCTTCTTCTAAAAGCTGCAAATGATGCTCAGCTATTATAACGTTAGTGGGATCAGGTGATTGATAAAAGAGAGGTTGTTCGGGTGACTAACAAGTTAAATCCAATATGTTCTTTTCATTCACGCAAGAAGTGGTTGATAGAACTATCTTTGCAGTTTTTGGGTGTCTAGGCACAATGATTGTGTGTTCCCTTTAATATACAGGAGAATTGGGTGTTATACTTGTGGGGTGGGTACTCAAGTAGCTTATAAGATTCAAGGCTTATGAGGTGGATTGCTCCTTTATTAATATATTTCATAAGGCACTGCTGATTGAGTTGGTGCTTCTGAGTTTGTTGTCCTCATCTTTCTCAGAAGAAGTTACAACAGATTCTAGGGTAGTTGCTAACAAAGAAGTAGTTGATATGAGAGTATCAGGAAACTGAGACTTATTATCATCTGTGTGCTTATTGTCCAATGGGTAGCCAATGTGGTTGTTTTTGGTGAATTAGGAACCGATAGACTTACCCCTTTTAGTGGAAGACTCGGTGCAGATTTGGAGTTCTAATTGTAACCATAATTTTTAACAAAACTGTTAACGCTTTTGATTTGAAAGAATTGTAGTTTTTCTTAATATCAACAGTAAACTGTGATAATGACGATGTAGAATTTCTAATTGTAAGAAAATACCATTTATATATATATATATAACAAAACTGTAATCCCTTTGATTTAAAAGAATCGTGTTTCTCTAAATAACAATAGTAAGTAGTGGTGAATTAATAATTATTATAATGAATCAAATAATATCAGTGGTAAAAACAATACCTACAACAATAAAAACAATAAAAACTGTAATTGCTTTGATTGAAGATAAGATTCTGATTGGAAATACTGTATATTTGTAATAAAAATAAGAGGAAACGGAGCATGCACTAGAGCTCATACCAGTTGCATGCTCATATCCCCAAATGTAGAATAATAAATATTTCCTTATGCCTTCAGCCTTTTGTCTCTCGTCCTTCTACTGTCTCCCTCAGTCTCATTACTGTTCTGTCTGCTCTCGTGTTCCTCGCTGTTCCAATCGGGGAAAAAGAAAAACTGCAAATTTCCGGTTGATTTCTTGCTCGGATGAATCGAGGAGTGATCCCGATATGCACCATATATTCTCCATGTCTAGTTCGAATTAGTAGAAAGACTTCGAAAATAGGAAAAGAAAAATTCGCCCAGAATTAATACTATGAATCTGGTCTCATTTTCAAAATTGGGTACAGACTAATGTTTTTATTCATGTTATATCCATGGGCAATCAATTGGAGATGCTGCTGTTGATTAAGGCAGATAATTTATGGAGGCAGAAAAGAAGGTTGGCAAAGTAATGGAAAGAGGACGAGTAAGGTGGAAGGACAACAGATGAGATAGAGGAGGATGAGACTGGAGCTAGTGACAAAAACTCGGGGCATGGACGATATTGAAGGAGACAAGAGTGAGGAGGAAGACTGGTGAAAGTTCTTATAATGGATGGGCAATGTTTCGAGATCTGCATATCATCTAGTGTGAGCAGTAGCTCACACCTGCTCCCACTACTTTTTCTGTAAAGTAACGATAAAATGATAAAAATAATAAATGTAAAACCACAATGATGGTATTATGGTAATAATAATATCTATTGACTATTGTTATTTGTTATTATAACTATACTTTTCTCTTTTGACAATTAAATCAATTAATAAAGGAAATTGGAGATAATGTACAAGGTGCGTAGATGATGCAATATTGTTTCTCAATTAAGTTGGCATTTTTTGGTATCAATAATAATAATTATTGATAATACCAAGAAGAACAACTATTGTTTATTATTTGATCGGTAAAAGACCCAAATAACCCAATTATTTAAGTAAAATTGGACAAAAGGTATTAGGCGTATAAATGATCATATAAGCAATTTGTCCTTTTATCAATTAAATCAGCTTATTTTTGCTATTGGTATCACGTGTTAGGCAATATCAAGTTTCATGTGGAGCATGGGGTGTCTCATTGAGGCTTATGTCATGTTTGAGACTCTCAGTATGATGTAATCTGCATTAGATATTTAGACTATGAATTTGTCTACTATGTATGTACTTTTTCTATTTTTATGCATATATCAGTTTACTTTTGTTCAATATATGCAGGACACTCCATAGATTTATTGTTTATTGGGCCTAACCTATATCAACAAATAATGGGAGTCATTTAATTACAATTGGATGTCTGTTTATCTTTTATGGAGTCTGATTTTTACTTTCTTTGCCAAACTTCTTTTTTATATCTGTACTGTAGCAGTTCTTCTTGATATTTATGATGTTATTTTTATGTTTGCAGGATCCAGAGTTTGTCGAATTCTTAAGAAGCTACAGAAAGGATGAAGAATCTGAAAATGAAGAGATGGTAAGTTCTTTCTCAGAAGCAAGATGTCTACTACGGTCACTCTTGGAGGGAAGTACAGTGTCTTCTGTTGATTGCTAGAATGCTAGATATTGAAAATTTTGTTCATGCAGCATTTATCAATCATATAACATGTATATCATTGTTATTGATTGCTCCCAGAATTTGTCTTTAATTCCTCTGTATTTTTAAAAAAGATTAGAAAATTTTTGTTGCTTATTGTTTGGCAGCCTCCAACATTAATTAATGCTCCATTTGTTACAAAACTAGAGATACATTTATTTTGTTTGTTTCAAAATTAAAGGTACATTTTTATTTTTGGACTATAAATTGACATAAAGTTCCTTAAATACCAGCAGCACCACTTCCACTATCTCAGCTATACCATCACCTCCACAACTAGTGCATCAAATAATATGGCAGAATCTTCATTAAATACAATATTGAGGAGATACTTGGAATTTAAGGATTTTCTTTAAAAGTCATTATTGTTAAAATGTATTTCTAATTTTGGAACAACCCTAGTACTCGACTATTTTGATATAATATTACACTAGCTTTAAAACCCTTGTATAGCACGGGTAATTTAATAATCATTGGTTTGAGTTTAATATTTTGGTTAAAATAAATTAATTTAATCAATAATTGATATTATAATTTATTTAGTTGTCATTGATCAATTATAGTAAATCACATCATGGTTTGTGATTAACAATTCGATTATTATTATTATTATTATTTTAATTACATAAATTTGATTGGTAGTTACTTTTATTATGATTGATTAGATTGTAATTTAATCTGGAAATGAGTTTACTCTCAGTTGGCCCATTTCATGTTGTGAATTAATGGGGCTCATTCTTAATCAACCTATTTTTTGAACGACTCTTGTGAATTGATATAATAGTATAGATTGTTTGTAAGCCATCATCTCTCTTTCTGCTTCAAGTAATAAACTAGCACATAATTTCAAGATAAAAAATTTAATGACCAACTTACAACTGTACAAAAACATTTAGCATCAGAAAAGTATTTACAGAAGTTGTTAAGGCCGACTGTTTGCAGAAATACTATTGCTTGAGAATGTCCAATCACAAAGATATATCTATGTAAATACGGTTTCTGAATATAGAATCTCACATCTGTGGGTGGATGTTAATGAATTCTCCCTTTCCCCATCGTTTTAACATAGAGTTCCAGGAATGTTGGCCCTAACGTGGACTTCTAAAATAAAAGCTCATTTTAGGTTGATTGGTTGCTGTATTCCGGTTAGGAAATCCTGAAAAGTACAGGATGAAGCTTAATATTTGATTTCATGTCTTCCATCCAAGATGGTTGCTTTTACAATTTTTGCAACAATCTAGATGTCACTCTAAACTTCCTTCATCCTTTACATCTGTGGTTATCTGGTTCATTCAAGCTGAAGCTTACATTTATGACTAGACATTTAGACAAGCCACAATTTACTTTGGAGAGCAAACCATTCTGAATATTTTAACAGTGTGAAGGTGCTTTTGTAGTTTTGTACATGCTGTTAAGTGTGGATCTATGTAGTAACTACTCAAAGTTGCACCAAATGGGAAGTTAAATTTTACAAAAATGTCGCACTAATTTTCTTCAACTTTTCGGATAACAAGTGTGCAATTTATTATGTTTTCGCTATTCCATACCTATCAATAGAGTCAAATTCTCACTGTGCTATTGTCTGTTACAGTACTCTGATGAAAACGAGAAAAGCGACCACGTGAAGCAGCTAGCAAATGAAGATAAATCTAATACTAATAAGGGCAGAGTCCTGACTAACTCTGCTTTTAGTTCTTGGTCTCAACGAGTTACAGAGGATCATAGTGATTCTGCCCTTAGTAGTCTGTTAAATGCATATCGGGATGCATGCCATTTTGGATTTGAATCAAATGGTCTCTCTGATACTGTCTCACGCTACAAAATTGAAAACAGCAAAGTATTCTGCAGTGTGATAATCTCTGTGCTTCAAGAGGCAGATAATATATTTCGTGGGCTATTGAGGATATCGTGCTCTTTGAAGAAAGAGACTATACTGGAAATGAAGAATAGTTCGAAATGGAAAAAGTGCAAACCACTTGTGAAGTCCTATCTGAGGAGTACACTGTTTCTGTTGAATCAGGTCACAGACTCAGAGATATTGGTTCTTTTGTTGACCCGACTTAGAGCTTCTATTATATTCTTTGCTGCTTTTCCATCTTTGCTAAGAAGACTCATCAAGGTATTATAGCTGATGTAATATATAAGGATAGTTGAAGTGCATGTTTTACTGATACTGTTGGAAGTTAAACTGCCAGTAACATGAAAGTATTTCCAGGTTTTCTGACAAATCTTGATATTGAGTATGTTTTTGTATCTTATTCTTTATAAATGTCTGCTTGTATATATTGTTTGATTTGATTGGAATGCTATTGTCTGTGTGTGCCTATGTTTTGATTGAGCAATTCTGGAGAAATTATATCATAGGTACAGTAAGTAAATCTGGCAAAGGTACAACTTTTTACCTGTCATATTTGAAAATGTACGGTACTACATGTCTTTTGCAATTTTGACAAAAATAACATTCATGGAAAGTGGGAATCGATAATGCAAGTACAAATGAAATACTTTTTGTCTTCTACTTTCATCATTTTGGACATGAAGATATGTTACTGTTCGCTAGTAAGATTCTTGGCATTAACTAACCAGTAAACCATACTCTCATGTATTGCTGTTGTATTGAGCAAAGGGAGTTGGAACTCAGCCCAAACCTTTTTTTTACCAGTCACTGTGTTCTCATTTACAGCTTTTTACTTTCTGGGCAGAAGAGAATGGGGAAGGGGGTGGGAAGCTAAGACTTTGTATTTGATCATTTCTTTTTCTTGGTGAGAAAATTTGTTGGCATATAAAGATATTGATATGAATTCTAGATTCAAGCATTAGACCATGGTACAACCAAAGATTTGGCAATTTTTATCACTTATTAGTAGATGCTGTGGTATATTCTGTTTAGCATCTAGTGTTTTAGTAATGAAGGAATAATATATTTTATAAATGCTAATGTTTTCATCTGCAGATGTTGGACAAATACTGCATTTCGTTCGGTTGAGGATTGATTAGATAGTTTACTTTGTTGGCATGTGCAAAAATATAATATATATTACTCCTAAGAAGTCAGTACTTAACATGATTCCAGTTAGCAGCAGAAGTCAACATGTTCTAAGTAGGAAAGCAAGCATACATATAGATCTGAAAGTTAATTTACATGCGGAAATTTGATATTTCTGCAGTTAATTGATCTTTTATTTGCACCTATACATATATCTTTAACAGTTCTATATTTAATACAGATTTCAGTTCGCTTGTGGGCAACAGGAGGAGGGGATCTGTCGTCGTGTTCTTTTCTTATCATACGGGAAGTTGCTGCTGTGTTTAGCTCTAGTTGTTTTGACACATGCTTCACAAAATCGTACAAGGAGTATATTGCTCGCTGCAAAGTGACGGAGATTGTTGACATTCAACATCTAGACTTTTTAAAGAAATCCTTTGTCGAACTTTGCTCATTAGATGTGCAGAAATCACATTGCAAGGCAATTTTGTCTGTTCAGAAACTTGCCAAGATATTGCAACAGGGTCTAAGAACAAAGCAGAAGGTAAGCATCGGACTCTCTTTAGTGTTTCCTTTAAAGATTAGTGGCTCATTCCATTGTTGGTTGATGGAAACGTTAGTTGATAGACTTGGGGCAGACAAGATCATAAGCTTTGTTAATGATTTAGTTTATTTTTCGTGCAAGAAGCTTGTATATGTAATGTGTGCATTTTTCTATGCAGGAAACTATTAAAAGTATATGTAGTTGGCAATATGCTAACTGCATTGATATATGGGTTTTATTCATATCAGTTAATGCACACGATTACAATCTTCAGGGATTGTTGTATATGACCATTCAGCTTGTGAATGGGGTGACTTATCTCTTTCCTGGTCCAAGATATTTCCCTTTTAGACTCAGGTGCATTCAGTGGTTAAATACACTCTCGTGTTCTAGTGGAGTATTCATCCCTATTGCATCCTTTGTGTTGGATATTCTGGAATATAATACCGGCAGGGATGGTGGAAAACATGATAAATTAATCAACTTCTCATCGTCCTTGAAGGTTAGAAATTATTATGTAAAATGTAATCACTTTCCCAAATCCAACCTTCTCTGATTAATATTTGATTTGTGTTACAGCTGCCAAAACATTGGTTGAAATCTCAAAAGCTTCAAGAGGAATGTGTTTTTTCAGTTATCGAGATGCTCTCCTTGCACTTTTCTCAGTGGAGCTACCATATATCCTTCCCTGATCTAGCAACAATCCCACTCATTCGACTAAGAAAGTTTTATGAACTGACAACTTCTGAAAGTATGAAGCGTGCGGTAAAGCGTCTGATCGATCAGGTAGTAGTCCATTTTATATCCTTGATCAAAAGAACATCTTCCATGTTTCTCTTTCATGCTAGGAGTCAGATTATATAATTAAGATTTCAAAAGAACATCTTTCATTTTTCTTTTTTTTTTTTGGATTGGTTGGTGGAATATGATGCTAATCTATAAATCTATACCTATAGCTTAGTCATGCTAGACCAAAGACACACTTGATGCAATTAAAGTGTCATGATGCTGGACAAAGGCTTGGTCTAGTTTGTGTAAAGTAGCTTGTAGGCTAATATTTCTTTATCCTTTTTAACCTCCATCCCTAAAAGTCTGGCTTTGTTTGATTTTTCTAGCCGATTAAAAAGTTCTATATTATGAATTTGTACCATTTTCCAAGAGATAGCTGGGGATTTTAGAATAATAAGTAATAATATTCAAATATGCTTCTACCTGCAATGTACATAGTTTTAATTATTCCCTCCGTTCACTTTTACTTGCCCTCATTCGACTTTCATGGTCAAATTGACCATTATTAGAACTTAAATATCTTTTTATGTTTATCAGATATGGGAACATAATCATTATCATGATTCATGAGAAAATATATTAAATATACTGTCAAACTCAAAATTTAATAAAGTTTGAATTTTAGAAAAGTTCAATTTGGTTATAAATTCTAAAATTGGTCAATTAGACATAGAAAGGAAAGAATCGAATCAACACAGTTATGATGGATGGAGGGAGAATAAATTAAGCAAAGTGGAACGAACCTCTTGCTATTTGTTTTTTATTTGTTTGTTTCTAAGCCTGTGTTGTCATATAAGCTGGCTGAGCTATCATATGATTTACTTTATTCCTTGATAGTGAATGTAATACTCCTTCCATTTTTCAAAATGTAATGACCTTTAGATAGTCAAATCAAATATTCAGTTCTTCTAATTGATTCAGTGTTCGCCTTATAAGTTGGAATGAGCAAACACTTATTACTATTTAAGCTTATGTACTTATTAGAGAAGGACAAAACTTCCAAGAGACCAAAACCATAACGTGCATAATTTGTTCTGCAGGTGGAGCAAAATGTTGAGTTTGTGCAAAAGAAAAGAGACGAGGTAGCTTTTTCCCCTAAAGATCACCAAAATGTTGATTCATTTCTTCAGGTATTGTATTTTGTCTCCATCTTTGGTAGTCTTTAACGATATAAGTTGGTGATTGAACTTTTTCTGAGTCCAATATGTGGTTGATATGCAGCTTGAGAAGGGTAGTCTCAATACTCCATTTACTCAATATTACAAAAGTGTCATGGAAAAGGCTACCTTGAGGAATTTGCATATGAATCAAATGAGGTGCAGTTTCTTTCAGTTGGATAGTTATCTTATAGTTGATTGTAGATGTGCCTTTTCTGAATCCCAAAAGAGATTAAGAATAAAGTCCTGAAAGTAGTTGGTCCAAGTTCTTTTAAATGGTGGAAGTGCCTTATCATCTTTTTTGCATTTTCGTATGGAGCACAACTTAAGAACAAACACTTTTTCAAGGTTGACATTTCATCAATGATTTGTGACAGTCATTTGCTCATAATATGCTCAAACTCCAAATGTATTTTATTTGTTCAAAAACTTAATGCTCCTGCTACTATAGAAACGACAATTTATCCATAGACTTTGCTTGGATAAAAAACGTGCTTGCAACCCATTTATGGCCTGTACTTTTACTATTAATATTGTTGAAAATATAAATAATTGTCAGATATATTGAGAGTCTAATTATATTTTCATAATATAATGAGGTTTCCATGAGGATTTCTATAATTATTTATCGAATTTTTGATGGATTATGGAATTGTTTTTTGCAATATTAAGTGGGACAGACAGAGTCCAATTTTTTGTGCAGTGATACTCTTGGTAAAGAAACTTAGTTTATAATAATACCATTGTGGTGGATAGATTATTATTGCTGTAGGCAGATGGAGGAGGTAGTATCACAGACTTAAAGTTATTAGGTTCTTACTGGATAGATTGTATAGATTTCTTTGAAGGTGGTTTTGGTGCCAAACATAGGGGTTGTAGATCATCTTGAGGTAAGTTTTGGAGGCCTATATTGAATCTCCCATTCCTGGCAATTAGCATTATGGAAGACATACATCAGTTGCCCATCGTAATTCATATATATGGAACTGCATTGTCAACATATAGTCATGCTACTTATATTGTAATGTAATTTTTCGTTTATTACTGTAATAGTTCATAATATTTAGGATTACCAATTATTTATTTTCTTTCTTTTTAAACATCTCCATGACATCAATGTGGAAAAGTTGGGTACAAGCACTTGTTTAGGTGTTGAATTCAGCAAATGTGCTTGTTGAGGAGATTGTCATGATAAGGAAAATAATTGGATATGAATGTATCAAGTGTGTGGTTATATTTAGGGATATAAACGGTTGATTTACGGATACTGATATGCATATATCCGTATTCGTATGCTTTTATTGTGCATACAGATGAGGATAATATTCTTCTGATAATATATATGAAATTAAGTTTAATAATTTAGTAATATATGTGATATATGAAAAATAAATTTGCATTCAACAACCAAGTAAACTATAACACAAGTAGTAATATTTGTTTTGTTACATTTTTTTGAGTTAGATTCTCCCATAAATCTATGCATAATTTAAAAAATCCAAATACATGTAGGAAAAAGTTAAAAGTAATGTTGATTAATTTTAATATAAAAAACAATTAAAAAAGGATACGAAAGTTACGAGTACGTATAGGAAATATATCCTTATTCATATCCACTTTCAATCAGATACGGATATATTTGCTTTTACAAATACAAATATAATTGAATTTCAAAGCCTTGTTATTATTGTTGTTTTAGGTTTAGGAGTGAAGGCAAATTATATGCAGAATTTTATAGGGATTGGTAAACACATGCAACTATACACCTTTCTTCTTATTATAAGTAACCAAAAAAATATGATGACACTAACACCGAACAAATTTTTCTTTGCCTTGCTCTGAAACTCAATAATCTCATATGCTTCTTTCCCCCATGTTCCCTTAGGTATCTGTGAGGTGGCGAGTCAACTCAGATGCCATATTATACCCACACCCGAGCATTCATGTTTGGGAGTACGACTATACTTAACCTTTTTGGAAGAGCATATGTAACATAGAGCTCACTTGTCATGGCATATGTTAGCTGCTTCTGTGAATTGCGTATATACATATAATTTTTTTAATTGAGTAATAATTATAAAGAAACTAGTATGAAGAAATTGTCAGAGCAGTGTACAACATAAACTTAAGATTATCCTGGTTAATCCTCTATGGTTTTGGTGAGTGGCTTGAAATCTGTATATTTTCCTGGACTTCAATCTAGGCAGCCTAAAGTTAATGAAGAACCTGAAAACACAGCAAGAACATCATATAAATGTCACCTCCTTCTCTTTGGTTTGTACATTTATCGGAACAACCTGACGTGAGTAACTTCTGCTCATGTGTAAGGTGACGATGCCAACATATTATTGTGCTTTTTAATTACTCCGTATTATTTATTATTATTGTTGTTCTTCAGTTGTAACTGAGACAATTAATAGATCGTGTAGGTGTTGATGTATTTCATAATTATTATTATTCTCCTTTTATGTACAATTATTCTCCTATGTGATCTTAACTGCAGCTTCCTTCTGCAGGAAAAAGTTGAAGACTGAAGGTCTCAAAGGGTACGTATGATCTCTAGAAGGTGATTCAGAAAAGAAATTTCATTTTTTGGTTGATGTGGAACTATTGACTCTCGAAGGAATGGAAAGAAAGATGATTCAAAAATTGTAGCAGCAGGTTGTATGATTCAGTTTCTTTCTTTCATTTTTCAATGCATATTTTGCATTGGTTTAAGACATCATTACATGTTATTGAAATGCCCATTTTGTTGGAGGTAGATATCTCTGAATTCAGAAATACTAGGGGCTACGTAGTTGCATATGTTTGCAGGAATAGTTTACATTTTCGGAGTCTTGCGATGTTAATACTCAATTCTGGTAATTTAATTTTTCAACCAATGTATTACATGAATAGCTTTTGACATTTGATATGATTAGATTGCTTGATTAGTTTGCATGAATATCTTATGTTTTAACATTTGGAAATGTGGGGAGAGTACGTACTAATTTTTTTTGGGAGACCATTCCTATATATAATGTACTCCATCCATCTTTTTCATCCATCCGGAAAAAGAGTTAAAATTGAAAATGAGATTTGTTCCATTAAAAGAATTGTATTTGCATAATTTTGTCTATTATATAGATAAATCTACCAAAATTTGTCATTATAAACTTTTTATTCTATCATTAATTGAACATCTACAAATTTATTGAAAAAAAATTGTTATTAAAATATGTAATATCACAAAGTTCAAGTTTAGATAGTCATTGATTCATTGTTGTTACCACCTTTCTTCTTGAAAGAGTTAAAGAGTGTTTTAAGGAGACCGAAAAAATTGTATCCAAAATCATGTTAAAAGTACATATATCACCGTTACAAGACATGCACAAGTATGTTATATTTTCTCCTCTTTCTTACTTTAAGTGGATTTTATATTCTATTTAATTATAAATCATATATTTAAAAGTGATATCAAGGACAAAAAATTAAATATATTACTCTTTATACTTCTTAATTTGTGTGTTTGATTGTTGATCTCAACCTATCTGGCCGGTGAGAGAAAATATCAACCACGAGATGCTTTGCCCAATGGTTGATCAAGGAGTGGAGGGTCTTGCGGTCGGTCGTTATATTGATGACCGGCCAACTCAACATTATCCAATTATAAAAAAAGAAAAGAAATCCAAATTTAATCTTATTTAACCAATCAGTAAGCATCATATATTCTTATCTTATCTCAAAATATATCATTAGATTTCAAATTGATATATCTTTAAAAATATATAAAAAATATCAAAATTCATATATTTTTTTTCACTCTATAAATAGACACCCATGTTATATTTTCTCACTCTAAAGATATGAAGAATTTTCCAAGTATAGTCCTGCTTAGAATAGAAATAAGCAAGGACTTAAGTAAGTAAGATCCTTTGCTTATCAAAGTCAAGATTGTCAGAAAAGTTATCTTTACCCCTGCTTAGTCAACTTCTAGGAAACTCTTTTGAAAGACACTAGAAGATAGAATAACGGCTAACTTTTTGAACTAAGAAAGGACTGCTGTAAAGAGACAAGTCACATCAAAGACAGTACACTCCAACGGATCTATTTCAAATTCCCAACGGATAGATTTTCTGGAGAAGTATAAATAAGAGTCATAAATTTCATTTATGACTAACAACAACTACCTCCAATTGAACAACCTCTGACATATTAAAGATTTCAGCAAAACATCATAAAACTTAAACAAGTGCTATCAATCTGCTCAACTAAGGAGCAATCTACTTGAAGATAGCAAGCAAGATTTTCTCAAATCTGCTTAGAGTCTGTGTGACTAAATTGGACTAAGTGTCCTCCTGCTGAGTTGGTCTAAGTGACCTATTGTAAATTGGACTAAGTGTCCTCCTGTTGATTATTCTGTGTGAACAAAGTTCTAGTGATAGCCTTCTCAAGTAAAAGAGAAGAAGAGTGGAGTAGGCTTAGTCCGAACCACTATAAAAATTCTATCTCTACTCTTGTTTATCTGTCATATTGCTTACTTGCTTAGTTTTGTGCTTTGCTTAAGTCCTGTTGAACTTTTTCAGCAAAGACTTACTATCTTTACTACTTCTAGCCATTAACCTTTACTACAAAAACTAAGGGGTGCTTTTCTTAAACAAATTTCACTGCTAAACTTTTTCAGAACATAAGAAACTCCTTTTTAAGTAAGAAGTGTTTTAAATCTGTAAAGTTTTCTAAGCAAAGCTCAATTTTGAAAAACACTATTCAACCTCCCCCCCTTCTAGTATTTTTACTCTTTGGGACCTAACACTCTGCACACCTGAAGATTTAGAAGACATTGATGAATTTCTAACTCTAATAGCTAGAAAATTTAAAAAACTTAAATTTGCCAGGAGAAAGCCTGGATTCAACAATGTCTTTTCATCAAAGAAAGAAAGTCAATCCAGCAAGGTTGACAGATCTAAGTTCAGGTGCTTCAACTGTGATGCTCTTGGACACTTTACTAGTGAGTACAGGAAGCATAAGTTTGACAAAAAGACAAGGGAACCCAGTGATGCTACAAGAGATGAGGATTACTATAAAAAGACATACTATGATCTCCTCAATAGCAGGAAGGGCAAGGGAAATGTGATATTGCTTGTGCTAAACAAATAGAAGAATGGCTAAGTGCACAACTTAAGAAAGAGCAGGACATTAGAAAACAATGGACTAACTCCTCTAAAATAGTTAAGGAGACAATAGAAAAATATAGCACCAGTCAAAATGAAGGGCTAGGCTATAATAATAAGGTCCAGGGAAAATAGCCAGTGATTAAGGAATTGTCAATCACTGGAACCGATGAAACTAGCACAAGTAAAAGTACTCTAGTAGCTACTATTCCTACCTTTAACAAGATAAAATTTGTTAAGGCAGAAGCTACTGAAGAAAAAAATCTAAGGAGACTATGCTAGAACAAAGAGTTAGTGAGCTGGAAAAGAAATTAAATGACTTCAGATCCAAAAGCTCTAATCCAAAGCCCACTCACTCATCAGAGGTTAAGCTGAAAAATAATAGGAATGGTAAGGAGGGAATTAACAAATTTACTAATTACACTTCTGTTATTAATGCACCTAGGAAACATTGCTGGAAGTGTGTTAAAAACAGTTATCTAAAATCTCCTCTAAAGTTAAGGCAAAAATTTAATGTACCTAAGGCTAAGACAAAAGTTATTTCTTCTAAGTAGTGGGTGATAAAGAAAGATAAAACTGAAAAACCCTTAACAACTGCTAAATTAAACTTTAAAAATGTCAATGGACCCAAGCAAGTCTGGGTTCCTAAATTAACTTAGTTGTTTACTGTGTGTATGGTTCAAAGAAACAGATTTGGTTCTTGGGTAGTGGCTGTTCAAGACACATGACTAGAGACAAGACCCTGCTAACACAATTTGAGGAGAAAGTTGGCCCAAGTATTTCTTTAGAGATGACAGCAAAGGATATACCTTGGGATATGACAAAGTCACAAATGAAAATGTCATCTTGGACAATGTAGCACTAGTTGATGGTCTTAAGCACAACTTGCTTAGTTGAAAAAGGTTGATGCTTCAAGTTATAGAGGCATGATAAGCTCTCTCTTATATCTCATTGCAAGTAGACCTGATATAATGTTTTCAATTTGTTTATGTGCTAGATTCCAATCAGATCCTTGAGAATCTCATTTGATTGCAGTAAAAAGAATATTCAGATATCTCAAGGGTACTCCAAATCTTGGCATTTGGTATCTTAGAGATTCTAGATTTTATCTAATAGGTTATTCAGATGCAGATTATGCAGGTTGCAAATCAGACAAGAAAAGCACAACAGGAAGCTGTCAATTTCTTGGAAGCAAACTAGTGTCATGGTCTAGCAAAAAACAACATTCTGTGTCAACCTCAACAGCTGAAGCATAATACATTACTACTGGGAGTTGCTGTGCTCAAATTTTATGGATGAAAAATCAACTAATGGACTATGGTATGGTGTATAATCAAATTCCTATTTATTGTGACAACACCAGTGCTATTTCCATTGCAGAAAATCCTATGCAACACTCTAGAACAAAGCACATAGACATCAGATACCATTTCATCATAGAACATGTGATGAATGGTACTGTGGAACTTTATTTTGTTCCAACTGAAAAGTAGCTTGCATACATATTCACCAAACCATTGGATGAAGCCACCTTTAACAGGTGGGTAAGTGAACTAGGTATCCTCAATTTTGGTGAATAAGATAATTTGAAAAGTTTGTGCAAGTCTGAATTATAGCAGTAGTTAATTATTTTCTGATAATTTACTTACCACAGACTAATTGACAGTTGAATGATCCAGTAAAAATTATCTTTTGACAAAATTTATTGATCAACAGATAATCATACTGAGAAGCATTAGTTAATAATTTCTCTTAAAGGATAATTATTAACTAATGATAATGCAGTAGTGGCTAATTATCCTACAACAGTTTAACTGTCAGTAGATAATTAACTACTGATTATAAATAGTAGAGAAACTAATATATTATGCAGGATTCCCTATGTTTAATATTCTTCATCTATTTAAGGTTCTTGTCATAGCTGATTCAGGTATTGTCTTAACTCTCTACTACACTATTCTTTATTTCTTCTAATTCTGCTACAACACAAGGATGTTAGTAATGATTCAACTCCTTCTACCCAAGTAGCAAAACCCTCTAAAAACAAGTTTATATCAAATGCCACCTTCTCTATCTCTCAAAAGAAAAAGGTTGTAAAAACAAAACAACCACAACCAGCATTAGCTGAGGGAGAGGGTAAACATTTAGAGAAAGTTATGAGGAAGAAATAAGAAACAATGAGAACCCTTGGAGACTGCTTAATATACTCTCAAAAGGATATATAAGTTCTAAAAGGAAAAAGCACATCTTTAGGTGCAACCTCTCAAAAAGATGTATCTATTGAATATAGTCCACCTCCAAGGACATAGGTATTTGAGTAGACAATGATCACATCTATAAATACCTTTCACAAGAAAAAGAAGAAACAAACTTTGATCAATGATCAACCTGTCACTTAATGCACACACAAGGTCTCACATTGATGTTTCTCTTTTCTCTATTCAAAAGGAGTAGTCAATATTCCAAATTCTACCCTTATTAATTCTTCTTCTCTCTTTGATATTTCTTTAGAAGCAATGGAAAATTTCTTAATTTCATTGGTTTCAGATTCTTTGATATTTCAATCATCAAAGAAGCCAATTCTTGAAGCTGAAACAAATAGCAACTCTCAACTCATTAGTGGATAATACAATTGTATTTTATCAAACATCCACTGATACAAAACACTTATTTCTTATTTTCTACACCACTCTAAGACCCTACAACAGGAAGATTTTATATTTATTGAGCCTGAGAGAATTCAAAATGAGAGTCAGACCTTGTGTCTGGAAAAAGGTGAGGAAAAAGAAATTAAAGCAATTTTTTTTAAAGTAAGTGTAAGAGGCTGACTTGTAAAAGTCAGGCAAAAGGAGAAGGTGTGAGCAAGAATGAGATCTTTGAAGAAAAGAATAGAGAGAAATTATGTCACACACAACCTTTGCAGCTCATGTATTCTTTGATTGCCATTTCTAATCAAACATTAGAGAATAATAAGAGAAGAACTTGTGTATGTTTGGTTAGACGCAAGCAACACAAGATCATTGGATGATGCAACAGTACACTTCATATCAGAATATTTGATCTCACATAGGTCAAGTGCAGCTGTATTCACAAAATGTTCTTGAAGCATTGATCAAAGAAAATACAACGTGAAGCTCCAACACTTCATAATCAATGGCCTTCAAACAAAGCTCAAACAATTCCTTCCTTCTAGTCAAACTCTACTGATGATTTCTACCCTCCAACATTAATATGCTGATGTCAAAAAGGGGGAGAATGATCAAGACAGGGGAAACAAAGTAATTCTGATAAAGACAGGGGAAGAAGGGAGAATTGTTAAAAAAGGCTAACAGATTGATGGTTAGACATTGAGGAACTGAAAACAATAAAATCATCACTATTATGTTCATGTACAATTATGTTTTTACATGTTTCAAATTCAATTCTAAGAAATGGTGTTATAAGGTTGTGTTTTGACATCATCATCAAACCTTGATTTATGCCTATCAACGATAAACATAAATAGGGGGAGATTTTTAGGAATTATAGTATTTGATGATGATGTATAAACACTTAAAATTGTTAGATTTTGTAATTGTAAAAGTACCTGCAGTAGTGTTCTATCAGAGACTACCATCAAAGTCTGTAGGTACGTGTTAGAGACTACAAAAACTGCATTTGGAGAGTTCAACAAAAGTCAAAATTGGTCGAGCAAAATTAGTTCATCAGAGTCTTAGTTTTTGTTCATCGGAGACTAAGTATTTCTTTATCGGAGACTAATGTTGAAGCTACTAGAGACTAAGGCAAAGACACTTCAATGCATTAAAGTAGCCTTGAGAAGATTTGACCATCGCCAAAGTTATTTGGCTAACGCCAAACTCAACATTATTCAACGCCAAAGTCATTTTGATTGTCGCCAAAGTCATTTTGATTGTCGCCAAAGTCATTTGCCTATCGCCAAAGTCATCGGAAAAATCAAACCACAACGTCAAATTTAAAATGACTATTGCTAAAGTCGTCGGGCAAATCAACAACATCGCCAAACTCAAAATGACTATCGCCAAAATCATTGGGAAAATTTCTATCACTGAAGACAAGTGCTCTCTCATCAGGGGAAGAATATCTACTGATGAACAAAACAGCGCATCAGGGGAAGAATATCCACTGATGAACAAAACAATGCGTCAGGGGATGAATATCCACTGATGAACAAAACAACACATCAGGGGATAAATATCCACTGATGATTAGAGACTGTCCATCAGGGGATAAAATAATTAGAGACTAAAAATGACATCTGGGATGACACATGGCTGAGTTTACAAATTCACTAACTCAAGATTAAAGGCGGTGGAATTAAAATATAGTTGGTGGTCCAATAAGGAGAGATTGGCTACCAAAGAAGCTTCAAGGAGATAAGTTATACATTGAAGGTGTGAACACTGATAAAGTAAAATATGGAGATAAGTCATACTTATACACTACCATGCGTATATAGCTATTGGTGTAAAAACTGCAGAGATAACTTATAGAAACTTGAAAGAAGAAAATTTGGAAGCTGGTCCAATCAAAAACCAAGAAGCTTATAGAGAACTTATTATCGAACTCCAAGAAGTAAATAATGGAGCTGGTGTGCTGATACACCAGAGATGTTACATAACAGGTTGGTGTGCAAGGAAGGTCATGCAAAAAGAAGAAATTATGTGACAGAGCTGCAATTACCAAAGAATATTAGAGATATTTTTGGAGGAAACTCACTGTAAAAGCTTGGAGGACAAGGGAGCTACGTCTATAAATAGAGACATGGAGCAGCTGAGACAATATAAAAAAAATAACAACAAGATATCACTGAGATACACAAGAACACTAGTATACATATTATCTCAGATTATATCGCAGCTGTAATAAACTTAGTGAGAGAGAGAAGCAAGTTTTCATAACTTGAGAGAAGCTAGAAATCACAGTCTAGAGTGTAGCTGTTATTTTCAACAGAGTTGTTAGAAGCTGGTCATTCACACCAGTGAGCTTTTGTAATATTTCATTGATTTATAAAAGTTTAGAAACACTTGTGATATATTGTAATCTTTTAATTCTACAACTTTTAATATAGTATATTCATTAAACTCACAAAGTTCGAAAGAATTTTGTGGTTTGTATTCAACTCCCCCACCCCCCCCCCCCCAACCCCCCTTTTACAAACCATCTTATGGAACAAACATACTAGGTCAACCTATGGACGTTGAGTTTCATAAGTTACAAACTCTGTTCACATAAAAGATTACCAATGTACAAAACATTGTAGATTCTTTTGCCACCAGTCATGCTTTGCTCTAGTTCAAGAAGCTCCATGATAGTGTTGACCAACAACTATCTTTATTCAATGCTAGATTGACAAGGATGGAAAGTTTGCAACTCATTATGGCTGACACCCTACAACAAGTTCTTCAAGTCACATCCCAACTCTCGACTTCCACTGATGATACTGTCAAAAAGGGGTAGAAATCTTCAAAGCCATTGTCAGAGGTTGTTGTTGAGAAATCTACAAGTCAACCATCAAGGGATGTGACTATTCCTACTTCACTTCAATCTCCAAAATCCAAGGACAAGGGCATTCTAATTAAAGAACCCAAAAAGAAAATCCTTATTCAATCAGGACCCAAGCTACTTGGAGATGCCATGAAGACAACTCACTTTCCAACACTAGTCGAAGCCTTAATTATTGGGAAAATGGAGCTTGTCTTCCCTCAAGACAAGAAATTGGTGGAAGCTGATGCACTCTATGCACAACAACTTCCATAGGAGGAGGAGATGGCATCAGAGAAGGAGAAAGAAAAGAAGAAAAGAAGAAAAGATGAAAAGAAGAAAAGAAGAGAAGAAGAAAAGAAGAACGGAGGAGTCAAGCCAAGGGCGTTAAGGAAACTCAGCCCAAACAATCTCAAACCCCAAAAGGTGCATCAGGGGATAAAGACAAAGACAATTCAACATCCCCTGATGTCACCAAACCCAAGTCATCTAGATCAAAAGCTCAAGCACCTACTCCTACAACATATGGACCACCCAAAGCTGATGATAGGACCTTAGCAGTTGTAAGGGATATTCCCTCAGTAAAGGATTTAAAGAATATCCAAAGATGATCACAAACCCCATGGGCATGGAGTTCAAAAATGCAAAAGGGAAGATTTTCACCTTTTACTGGTCACAACTTGCTGCAGCCAACATGGAAGAGATTGGGTCTATCCTTGAAGCTTTGGAGCACAACAAGAATGTCAACATTGTCAACTTTAAGAGATTACTGCAAAAAGAGCAAGAGACATTAAAGACTGGTGGTGAAGACAAAAGACTCAGGATTCTAGATCAAAATCCTGAACTGAGAAGACAAGGCCTTAAAAGTGACTCTCAACCTATTGAATCAAGTCATCCATTGCCCTTTGTTACAACTCAACAAAAGGATGATCCTGAAGTCTGAGTGGTAATCACTTGTATTATTCTTGTAATGAGTTGTATAAAGTTATTCTTTTTACGATAAATGCAGTTGTATTTCTATACCTTATTTTTTATTGATAATAGTTTTGGGTTTTGACATCATCATCAGTACATTAGTTAGATTTATGGTTATCAAACTGATAAACATAAATAGGAGGAGATTGTTAGATATAAATGTTATTGATGGTAATTTAGATGTTAGTAAATAAATGTGCATTTGTAAATACTCAAAGTATTCTATAAACCTAAGTATACTTACATATACAAGAATTCACTAATGGATAACTCAGTCCGTCAGGGGATCGCCTTAACTGCACTGGGTAAGTCATCAGTGGATACTTAAAAAGGACTTGTTAGTGACAGGGGATGTCTATTGTTACTTAAACATTCAAGTATTCCGCGCATTAGACATTCCAATATAAGCCAACAACACATCAGTGGTTAAAGGACTTACTATTTGAGAAGGCATTAGTGGAAAAACCCATCAGGGGAAGCCTAAAATACTACGTCAAGGGATGACACCGTCAAGGGAACCCATCATAGGATGACATTGTCAAGGGAACTCGTCAGGGGAAGCCTAAACTTGGCATCAGGGGAACAACTAGTCAGGGGAAGGCTAAACTCAGCATCAGGGGATGACATCGATAGACCAACCCATTAGGGGAATCGTTAGGGGAACCGTCAGGGGAAGTTCAAATACTGCATAAGGGGATAGCATAGATGAAAAAACTCGTCATGGGAACCATCAGGGGGAATGTTAAACATTGCATCAGTGGAAGTCATCAGTGAATACAAGTAGGTCTTAACATCAGGGGATCAAAAAGCACTTATCTAATTCTACATTAAGGATTAGCATCAGTGGATAGTGAAACACTGATCAAGTTTCCATCAGCGCTTGTCATCAGGGGATCCAGAAGCACTAATCAAGTCAACATTAGGTTTTGTCATCAGGGGAGAGTTATGATGTATTTGGTCCTGTTAAGATCAAATACAGGTTGCGGAAAATA